>CM074723.1:459545588-459923088 GCA_037306005.1 Rhinophrynus dorsalis
TAGATAGATAAAATTATAATGGACTGAGAACTTACTCCCTCTCTCTCAAACCAATTTATACAAATTACTACATCTTGAAATAATGAATATTTCCTATAGTCCCACTGTCTGATTTTCCAAAGTATTATAAGATTCATGAAATGATTCTCTTGGAAAATTGCAAAGTAATATAGTTCACACTGATGAATTAGATAATTGCAATACTTAACCCCTTGCTAGTGTCCCATGCTAAATGAATTTAATGGAAATTAAATGAAAACTTCTAAGTAGGTTAACCCATTGTTTACTACAGTGGACTCCAAAGCATTGTTTCTGAATGTGTTGGACAGCTCGCTAGTGTCTAAGGGGTTAACCGTTGACATTAATAACACAAGGAGTTAGATATTCTCATTACTTTCCTTTGTTGTCCTGTAGGAAATTGACTGATGAGACTGAGATAATCAATGACTGGTAAGTAAGGAACAGACCAATATCTACAACTCTCTTGGGATTACGCATCACATGGAATCAATTTCACATCTCCTTATTCACTGTGTAGAATCAGGGATGCTTAATACGGTGAGTCCCAGAGGGGTGCGCAAAGCATAGCAAAGCAATGCAAGCTTTAATCCCTTAAGGACAGGCCGCACACGCACGCGGCTGGCACTTTATGACCACGGACCATTTTGTAATTTTTTTTTGCGATCCGGATTCAGGGTTCCCAGAATGGCGTGCAGCCGCGTGGGGAGCCCTGAGTTCCATGACGTGCATGTACATGCTTGGTCCTAGGGACATCCAACACGTGACATACATGTACGTCATGGTCGTTAAGGGGTTAACCCCCCCCAAAAAAAAACAAAAACAAACAATAGGACTTTTAAGAATAGGTATGTTGTCCCCACTGGTGCTATTGGTTTGCCCCAGAATTACACTTCTTTAGCTTCTAAAATATAGCCCCTAGTGATATATAGCCCCTAGTGATACATAGCCCCTATAGCCCCTAGTGATATATATTGTCTTTTTATTTAGACCAATATGAACCCTTAAGGACCCATGATGCATCAGGACCGTTAAGCCGGTCCAGGCACATAAGGATGGGTGATGGGCCTGGCATGTCGTGGAATTCTGGGATGGCAGCTCGGCTTCAAGCCGCCCTGCCATCCCAGAATAGTATGATCCAAAAAAACGCTCCATGGTCCTTAAAGGGATAGTAATACTTAAGTATTACTAATCCCTATATTAAAGTCCTATTAAAAATAAATGTATTGCCCCCAGTGTCATCTCTCAAACCTTTATGGTTTGAGAGATAATCGCTCCTAAAGTTGCCCTCTCCCTCCCCTTTCCCCGTAGTCAGTGTTCTAGCTGACTGAAGGGAAATCCGGTCATAGATCATCAGGTGGCTCTTCAGCATTGCCGCTATCGAGTTAATAAAAAAAAATTCACTAAAACGGTCTTCTACGTGTGCTTGTAAACCAAGCACACGTAGAAGACCATTTCAGTGAAAGATTTATTTTTTATTAACGCGATCGCCGCAATGCTGCAGAGCCGCCTGAAAGTCGTACGACAGGCTTCCCTGCAGTCAGCTAGAACGCTGACTACGGGGAAGGGGGAGGGAGAGGGGAACTTTAGGAGCGATTATCTCTCAAACCATAAAGGTTTGAGAGATGACACTGAGGGCAATACATTTATTTTTAATAGGACTTTAATATAGGGATTAGTAATAGTTAAGTATTACTATCCCTTTAACGGCTGCCAGTATGCTGGATCGAGCTGTAGTTAAGGGGTTAAAGAAAAGATTATTTAATCAACAATGATGTCTTAAACCTTTGCGTACCAGAGAGATGTGTGCAAAGCAATGCCTTGTACACCCCTTTGGCACTCAGAGGGTTAAGAGAATCAGTGTCTTAATTTTTTATTTTTTTCATTCATTCAGGGGGTTAAGAGTCATTCTATTGATCTAGAATGAAACATTCAGTTCGGTTCAGCTCCTTCATTGTCATCCCATAATAAATTATACAAGCGTATACAGCTATACATATTAATGGTCATTTGGTCAGAAATCAGAACTGTCCAGATAAAGCAGTGGGGAGATGCACTAAAGTGTGATTAAGGTGTAACACAGTGATAAAATCTCCATTTTCTGTGTCATTCTGTGGAGCCTAGGCACTAAGGTATGTCAAGCTGGATAGATCTTAGTGCATAGGTTGCACAGAATAACATAGGAACTGGAGAGTGTATCACATTGAAGAGCGTATCTCTCGATTACCACTTCTTTATTACATCTTATTGCACATCCCCCCTGGATACTTCAAATGCTTCTGAAGGTCAGGTTAGCAAAATTAATTGTAGTCAAGTTGCTCACATCTAGACAGAACTCTAGATCATCATCCGATTTACTATAAAACCTAATTAAACTGTATTTAATTTGAACTTCACAAAGAGATTGGTTGTCAAGATTTTTGTTATTCATACATGTTTATCTGTTTCTGTAGTCTATATATAAAAAATAAAATTCAATATGCAAAATAAGTTGTTTTTGTATGTCATTTTACTGATACACAGCAAAGCAAATTAAGGATGACTCTTTCCATCATGCCAAATATTTTGGTCCCAAATTGGACCTTTCTCAGAAAACTAAACAAACAAAAAAGAGTGCATTTTATTACCTGCTCCAAAAAAATTGCCTTCCTCCATTTATTGCAGATTCCTTGAAACAGTAAATGATAAACTAAGCACGCATCATAACCTTTCAAATTAACAGATATAGGAATAAATGAAAGGTGTGTACTTTTATAAAAATATGTCAATTGAACACGTCATCATTAAAATGTTAATTGCACAGTTTTTGACAGTTATACTGCATGGAAATTTATATATACACTTTAATTCAAATTAGAGATGCACCGATACTAATTTTTTAAGACCGAGTACGAGTACCGATACTTTTTTCAAGTACTCACCGATACCAATTACCGATACTTTTTTTGCGGTCATTTGCTAGTTTTCCAAGTACCTAAAGCATATATATATATATATATATATATATATATATATATATACACTTTAAGTACTTGAAAGTATCGGTGAGTACTTGAAATATATATACACACACCACCTCTTCATTCTCCCCTTTTGACTCTTTCTCCCCCTCTTGATTCCCACCTTTTACTTCATTCTCCCCCTATTGAGCTCCCTCCTTTTGCCTTGGCTTTTTCTCTCCCTTTTGATCCCCCTTTGTCCCCCTCCTTGACTCTTGATCCCACCCTTTTGACTTTCTCTCCCTCCTGATACCCCTCCTTTTGCCTCTTCTTGGCCCCCCTCCTTTTGTCTCCTGATCCTTCCTCCTTTTGCCTCTTTTTTCTCCCTTACTCCCTTTTGCCTCTTTTTCTCTCTCTTGACCCCCCTCTCTGCCTCTTTCACCACCTCCCTATCTTGCCATCTTTTTGACTGCCAACCTGCGGCAAAACTCCAACGCTGCAGGAGGGAGAGAGGCGACCGGGGAGCATTGTGATCAGCTCCCCGGGCTCCCTCTCTGCGGCACCGTCCCTGACACAGGGTATCGGTGCTGGCATTGACCTCATTTGCTGATGTCGGCACCGATACCGATACCAGTATCGGTATCGGTGCAACCCTAATTGAAATAAAAAAGCAAACTATTGCCGCTTCATATGTTAATGAACTTATCACAGTTTATTGAATAACCCAGTATGCAAGAGAGAAAGCTCACAGCGCCGACTCACCATTACATAGCCATATAATAATAATTAATTTTAATGTGAATATAGAATAGATATATAGATAGCAGCTAGGAATGAGAGGGTTCTCCAGCCCCCCAAACATCAGACCAAAACCCAAAGTGCAAACAAACAGAAAGACAAACCTGCGCTCCTCTATATATTTTCCATATAGAGGACAGCAGGTTTGTCTTTCTGTCTGTATTTTACAGTACGTTTATAGGAACATCTAGATAAGTAAGACACAGAGAAATTAATTGGATATGACAACTACTTTATTTATAAAATGGGAGCTCAGGAATATCAAGATATTGAATGAGTGTTGGGTTTATAGTGCAGGACCAAGAAAACAGATAAGTGCTCTATGATAGCATGTTATTATCTTTTCTGAGCTGTTGAAATGGTTTATTGAAATATTTGCCATTCAAAAGAGATTTGAAGGTGAGTTGAATGGTACTTTCCAAGCAGGACAAAATGAAGATAAACAGTCAATACTTACAGCAGAGAGGGTTGAAGAAGGACAGCAATCAGACACTATGTTTAAGCCAATGATCATCAATTCAACTCCTAGAACTGAACTAGCAAGTCAGGTTTTTGAAGGATATTCCTACTTAAAGGGATAGTAATACTTCGTTTTAACTTTATTTTATTTTGTAGGCATTAAAAAAACATGAAGAACGATATATGTCTTATCTCTCAAACCATATGGCTTATGAGATATTCACAAGCAAAGTTTCCCCTCCCGCCCCTTTTACCTAGTGTAAGCCATCTCTTCTCAGATGTGGAATGCAGTCCATAGACCAGACAGATAACAGAAGGGGACAATCTTATTCCTATGAGAACAATGAAAGCCCTGCCCCCCTTGACAAGTTTTTCAGGTTTTTCCCTTATCTTAATTGAAGATTGTCCCTCTCTGCAATCTACCTGGGCACCTCCCTTCTGATCTGGCTGAGCAGTGTTACATCAGTAAAAGGGGCGGGAGGGGGATACTTTGTCATTGAATTACTCCTGAACTACAAGTGTGACAGAACTGAAATAACACTCTCCAAAGTCCAAATACTATGATGATTAATTAGAGCTGCTTTTATTATGAAACATTACTATCCCTTTAAGCCCAAGTAGAACAATCACGATGACTGTTAAGCTGACTACTCTACTACTGCAAGGATATCCTGAAAACCTGACCTGTTGGTGAGTCCTGGGAGCCAACATTGAGAAACGCTGGTTTAAAGATATAGTATTGTTTGGACATAAATGCAGCTCAGATTATTCCTCATAGTTTTTGGACCATGACGCTCTGAATGCGTGTAGTTCATGAGTAATTAAATTATAAAGTGTCCCTCTCCCGTCCCCTTTACATATTGTAAGCCGCCTCCCCTCAGATGTGGAATCTTGTCATCAGAAAGGAGGGATTGCAGCAAGGGACAATCTTCTTACTGTGAACACAAGGAAAACCCTGCCCCTCTTGACGCAGCAGAGCAAGTTTTCCCTTATGTTCACAGAAGATTACTCTCATCACAATCCATCCGGACAGTATTAATACTCTGAGGAGAGCAGCATTATGTAGGTAAAAGGGGAGGGTGGGGGATACTTTATAATTTAATTATGGCCCTTAGTCTGGCAGTTGTACCCACACACTTTGAAAATAGCTGTGCTACACCTACAGCAACCCTTCATGGCAATCCAGTTACTATCAGATTTATTATAATTAGTAAACAAAGATGACATTGCTCACTGTGAATGGTTTAGAAGCTACACATATATGCAAGAGATGTGGGGAAGCAATGGGCACATTTATACATCTAATATGGAACTGCCCGGGGATACAGATTTTTTGGAGTTGGGTGGAGTTGGATGGTAGATGACATCTCATCGTTTGTACACTGCAAAATACCTCTTACACCTAAAATCTGTGTCCTGTCCATTCTCCCAGATCAGCGGTGTAAAAAAATACAAACAATATCCTCATTAGAAAGCTACTGGTCATGGCAGAGAAGGTGGTGGCAATGATACGTCTGTCAGAGAAACCTCCCAGCTCTGTCAATCTGGGCAATCATAACGTCCTCCATTATACAGGACTTTACCTACATAGGTAGTCCCCCAAGAAATGTCATCATATATGGGATGCATGGCTTACTAATGAGTGGTCTCGATGATGTAAGCTATAGACAAATAAAATGAAAGATACATTTAGGTAGTCAAAGTTCTAGTATACCCATAAAATGAAATAATTACATTTATGGGGTCTGGTTCTTTGGAGGGTGCTCAGGGATAGTAATACTTTGTTTTATCTTTATTTTATTTTGTAGGCATTAAAAAAACATGAAGAAAGATATAAGACTTATCTCTCAAACCTTTATGGTTTAAGAGATATTCACAAGCAAACTATCCCCCCACCCTGTTCAGCCAGATCAGAAGGGAGGTGCCCAGGTAGACTGCAGAGAGGGATAATCTTCAATTAAGATAAGGGAAAAAGCTGAAAAACTTGTCAAGGGGGGAAGGGCTTTCATTGTTTTCATACAAAGAAGATTGTCCCCTTCTGTTATCTGTCTGGTCTTACAACCAGATTCACATCTGAGAAGAGATGGCTTACACTACGAAAAAGGGGCGGGAGGGGGAAACTTTGCTTGTGAATATCTCTTAAACCATAAAGGTCTGAGAGATAAGACTTATATCGTTCTTCATGTTTTTTTAATGCCTACAAAATAAAATAAAGATAAAACAAAGTATTACTATCCCTTTAATATGTTTATCTGTCATAATTGTATTCCTATATTATCCTCACTAAAAATGTAATGAAAAACCAAAATAAAGCTACACAAATACATTCCTTGGAAGCTTGTTGCCCCATGCCTCCAGAGGCCCACTAATGTCTGGGGATGGGAGTGCCCAAATGACAAGAGTTGAGTCATAAAGTGGGTGGGGCTTGATTAGGGTAGGCAGAATTAGGATGAGGGGGTGGGATTTGCCCTAAAAATGGATGAAGAGTGGCAAGAACAGGTCTGGAACTGGCAGTGAAGTGGGTGGCTTTACAAGGGAAGTCGCTAAACCTTGAGAATCAACTTCCTCTTTCACAGGCTCAATAACTAAATCTAAGAACCAGTGTGTCCAGTCAGAGTAAGGCAAGTGGTGGTTTATTTTTATGTCTAAGTTCTCCTTTGAATTTCTTTTTATTTCTTTTTTTTTTTTTTTGGTATGTATGTATATATTTTTGTTTTTCTATTAACTGGAAGACCGAACAGTCGCTGTGCAGACAAACTGAGCAGATTGCACTGTGCCCTGGTGTGTTTACAATCACTTCGCACAAGGCACTAAAACCTGAGTCAAATTGCCATCTTAACAAGTATAGCAGTTATTCTGCTCATTAATTAGTTTTTTTACAGTCTTCTAATATGCTGAGGATTTCAAAATGTTCCCACACCATTCCTATTGTCTCTCATTTGCAAATCAATAAAATGCAACCCGCACAGACCATGCAATTGTATCCAAAACTCAGAAACATCCATTTTCAGAAACGTCAATGCAAGCAGTTGCTTAGGGATTATTTAGTAACCTTTTTTTTATTCTTCTGAGTTGCGTCTACATGTCACTGTTGTTAACCCCTTAGATTCTAAAGACACATGAAATACATTGCATTCATGGGGTAAGTACTGCAAATGTAAATCTGGTCCTGTTCACATGTAAACAGTTAAAAAAATGTATTGGGTACCTTTATAGCTCAGAACAATAATGAAAATTATGATAGTTGGTTTCTAACGTCTCAAATGAGTTTCCCCATGTGCTTTTAAGAGACAACCTCTTCAATCAGTCCTGGATGTCATAACTGTGGAGGAGACCATGACAGTTACTGGCAAATTTTAAACTGAGGCAGGCAGAGTACATGAGCCTGCTTATACCTTTAAGGACAAGAAGATTGCGCAATGGGCAAAACATTTTCCACAGCACTTTTCACAAAAAAAATTCCTGTTGTTTTCTTAAAACTTCCTGCCCATAGACAATACATTACATTTTCTCCTATTCCCTGCTACAATAAATTTTCCACAATAAATTTGCCATATTTCATATATGTTTACTATGACTGCAGGATGTCGTAATATTACTTCTTCTGATTGCTGATGTGGAGAAATAAATAGCTGAAAGTAAAGGTTTTGAGTCCTACAGCAACATATGCCTTGAAAAAATTGTTAGCAGGCTGGGTTCCTTTGTCCTTTGTCCACAACACTTACTTCCTGCTTAAATAACATTGGCACAACCATCCTTGAAAAGTAACTGTGGCTTGGAATATTACAGCAGGGTACAACACATGACATCAGTTCTTTAAAGCCTCTGTTTTCAACAAAAGAAAATGGAAGCATGTCAACAACCTACATTTTGGCAAATGTTCTGCCTACAACACTCCCTACATTAAGCTTCACCTCCTCTTTATTAGCCTGTTTTCTCTAGCTCAAAAATTAGCTGCTCTCTCTCTTCCTCCCACAAACCCAGAATGGCAGCAGTGGGAACGTGAAACCCTCTTTTATAGTACGCCTGCAGGAAAATAAGGAATCTTGCCACATGCTCGGTAGAAATTCAGGGTTCCCATTGATTTAAATGCAATGAGTTGGGGAATAGAGCAGAAAATCGCCTCTGTTTGTGAAAAAGTTGCTGCTCAGCAAAAAGTGCCATTTTTCTCTTTTGATGTGAAAACCTTTGCCCATCCCTAGTGTTACTCATTCTCTGGTTTTTAAAGGGTTAAAGGGATAGTAATGTTTCGTAATAAAAACAGCTCTAATTAATCATCATAGTATTTGGACTTTAGAGAGTGTTATTTCAATTCTGTCAGAGTTGTAGTACAAGAGTAATTCAACGACAAAGTAGCCCCCTCCCGCCCCTTTTACTGATGTAACACTGTTCAGCCAGATCAGAAGGGAGGTGCCCAGGTAGACTGCAGAGAGGGACAATCTTCAATTAAGATAAGGGAAAAACCTGAAAAACTTGTCAAGGGGGGCAGGGCTTTCATTGTTCTAATAGGAAGAAGATTGTCCCCTGCTGTTATCTGTCTGGTCTATGGACTGGATTCCACATCTGAGAAGAGATGGCTTACACTAGGTAAAAGGGGCGGGAGGGGAAACTTTGCTTGTGAATATCTCTCAAACCATAAAGGTTTGAGAGATAAGACTTATATCGTTCTTCGTGTTTTTTTAATGCCTACAAAATAAAATAAAGATAAAACAAAGTATTACTATCCCTTTAAGCGTACCATGTACAGTGTGCAAAGTTTGTGTCTTGTAGTCCTGCCAGCAGCTCTCAAGTCTGATTTCCAGGACCGATTGAAGATGTTATCTCTTAAACAAAGGCACAAGTATAAAATTCATAGAGGCCATTAGGATTTTCTGATCATAGTAAGTTAAGTAGTAGGGAATTATTAGGAGGCGTTACTTCTCGTTTTGCAAATCAACCTCAGTAAGACAGGATTCTAGATCCGTTTTTCTTGGTGATCTGCAAACTCTCAGCTCGAACAGTCTGTGAATTTTTCATTTTGCAAGTTTGCCTGATTTACATAATGCACATAATGGAATAATTGGAATTTTTCCTTTCTGTGTGAAATCTGGTGCAAGCTTTACACTCACTTTGTACAGACGGAGACAGCAGCAAAGCGATATATTAAGCAATTAATTTGTTCTTTGTAGAAAAAGACAATTTGTCTTAAAAGTCAGCACAAAAGATCTACCCACACTTTATTGTAAGTCCTACTCTAATACACCTACAAATACTATCTAAATTAAAAATCCCTTAAGAAAGATGTTTTTTTGAAACGCGTTTGTCTGTTTGGTATCAACCATTCCTCACATGACTTGTGAGGAAGAATATAAATGGAACATAGTTCTCAATGTAATCACTTAATTAATTCAGGCCCACATGGGCCTGCACCAGGTAAGTCTTCCATCTACACCTTTTTTATTTTATTGTATGTCTGCTGTTTTTAATTGCACTACACTGGGACCCACAAATAATAATAAATACATCAAAATGTCATTTAAAGGGTCCCCTCCAACGCGTTTCAAATAATATCTTTCTTCAGGGATTTTTAATTTAGATAGTATTTGTAGGTGTATTAGAGTAGGACTTAGCATAAAGTGAGACACCTTGGCGTGGTGATAAGCTTACACATGGATTGGCCAATTTGTGGGACTAAATTCTCACTTATTTCACTTAGATTTACTAAGAATTATTACATATGCCCATTACAGGGCACACATTATTCACAGCATATAGAGGAGTGCAGGTCTGTTTGTTTGGCATCTGTGGCATACATCCAGCAGGACTTTTATCAAGGTGCCCACATAGTTTAACACTGCGAACATTTATACCCCTCACCTTACAATGAAAATGTGCGTGTGTTTTTGACCTGATTTCTGGTCTTAACAGAATTTGAATATATTACATAGTAACATAGTTGATGAGGCTGAAAAAAGACGCGTCCATCTACTCCAGCCCATGCCAAATCACACGTGTTGATCCAGAGGAAGGCAAAAAAAAAAAAAATTAATCCATTTCCAATTAAGGCCCAAATGGGTAAAATAATTAAATCTCGAGCCCAAATGGCAGTTAGATAGCTCACTGGATCAACATCTTATCTGCTTTGAAGCCATTTGTCATAATTCTTAATATTGTTCTATGCTAGATAGGTATGAATTACTTTTTTAAAAACAGTTACAGTATCTGCAAGTACAACATCTCGAGGCAAAGAATTCCATAGTTTAACCTCCCTTACTGTAAAAAATCCTTGCCTTTGTTTTAGTCGGAAGTGCCTTTCCTCTAGTTTTAAAACGGAACTATCACTCCAAATAAAGTGCCCCCAAATAATTATTCATATAGCGATAAGCATAGAAATACTAGCATTATTAAGAAATCCTACTTGATCCGAGACTGACGGACAGGCTTCTTGCTGTAGTGGCATCTATGCGCCTGAGCCATCAGTCACTTCCTGTACATTAAAGTACAATGCAACTCCCACTCACCAATCCTGGAGGAGACAGGGACATACAGCACAGACATCTCTAAGGCAAGATGTCTGCACTGATGCCTGCCTTTTCGTCTCAGATCAAGTAGGATTCCTTAATAACACTGTACTGATTCTGGATAATACCAGTATTTCTATGCGTATCGTTATATGAATAATTATTTAGGGGGCACTCTATTTCAAGAGATAGTTCCTCTTTAATGGCTGACCTCTTGTTCTGAGCTCAGCTTTTGCGTGAATAATTCATTGGATAGTTCTTTGTATTAACCTTGAATCTATTTGTAAATGGTAATCATATCACCCCTTAGATGTCTCTTCTCTAATGTAAACAAACCCAGTAATGCTAGTCTCTCTTTATATCTCAGGTCCTCCAATCCCTTTATAGGTTTTGTTCCACGTCTCTGCAGTTTTTCGAGTTCAATATTGTCTTTTTTAAGAACTGATGTCCAAAATTGTACTCCATATTCTAGATGAGGCCTAACCAAGGAATTATATAGAGGTAGACTTATATTACCATCCCGTGCATCTATGCCTCTTTTTATGCAGGATAGTACCGTTTGCTCTTGCAGCAGCTGAGTCACTGCTGTAAAGTCTATCAAATATCATTACGTCTCAGTCTTTCGCTAATGAGGATTCCCCAAGTTGTTTCCCATTTAATCTATATGTAGCATGTTTGTATCTACACCCCAAATGTATAACCTTACATTTATCTACATTAAATGTCATCTGCCGCTTCTCTGCCATTTCACTCAGTTTATCTAAATCCTTCTGCAGAGAAAAGAATCCACCTCTGTATGTATTTCCTTACACAGCTTAGTGTCATCTGCAAAGACTGAGAAATTACTTTCAATTCTCACTTCTAGATCATTAACCCTATGAATGCCAGAGGAGTATGCAAAACATTGGCACTAAAAGGGTTATAAACAAATTAAAAAGCATTGGGCCCAGGACAGAATTCACTACCAGAAGCTAAGAATGGGAATCATGTCTGGGCTGAGTGATCTAGGTAAGGCCCCTTGTTATTGGCTGTAAAAAAAGTTGGGAGGAGTAGAAGGGGAGGGACAAATATATATATAAGCCAGCTCTGACCAGTTATTTCCTCTTTGGATCTGCGTGGGAATCTTCCTCCCTGTTTGGTTGTCTGTTATGGGTTATGGGTGGGGGTTCAGGTCGTAAAAGCACCTGTGGGCATACCTCCCAACATTTCAAATTGCCAAATAGGGACACTTGTGTTTTGGGGGTGTTGTTGTGGGTGTGGCTGGTGGGAGGGGCATTACCAATTAATTTTAGGCTATTTCATGCCTATTGACACCTCCTTGTGTAATCTAATAAATACCATAACAAGACCAAAGTCTTTTATTTACACAGACTAATTTATAAACACATGTACTAATGTTTAAACAAACATTGATGTGAGTTTTATGGCTGTGGAACAATGGGATACACTTTTATACACACTACACAATCTGATCTCCTAAAAAGAGGGACATCAGGGTGGGAAAGAGGGACAGAGGGATTTGGGTCTAAAAGAGGGACTGTCCCTCCTAAAGAGGGACACTTGGGAGGTATGCCTGTGGGGGTTTTGTTTTATCACAGCTGTTGGCGCTTTGGGCCCTTGCCAGGCGGTACAATGGTAAACAATTGTGTGGTAAATATTGTAACAGGAAGATGTTAGGCCAGCGGCCTAGGAAAAACACCAGGACCACGGTCACTGGTTCTAGTTATTGCTCCCCATTGAGCTGCACAGACCAGCTAATAGGGTGTGGTGGGGTGGGGTTAGGGTTGCCACCTTTTCTTAAAAAAAATACCGGCCATGGCATTCTCTCCATAGACTTAACATTGGACAGAAGCCAATTTTTTACCGGCCTGCCGGTAAAATACCGGCTGGGTGGCAACCCTAGGTGGAGTAAAAAGGGGCTACGTTTTTACGCTGAGTAGGGGTGGGGACATAGGATTACACCCCATATTCTTGGCAAGGGTTCATAAACTGGTTGTTGTATGGTAATTAGTAATTCAATAATGCTGTGGCTTGGTTTCATCGATAATATGGTCTGTGTGTCTTACTTAGATCATTACCTCATTCCCAAGACATGAACCCTGTGGCACCCTACTTACAACTTTAGACCAGCCTGAAAAGTTTCCATTTACAACTGTCTGCCATCTACCCACACAAAGGGTTAAATAATAAAAAAAAACTCCCAGCAGTGGGATCATTCTTGTTTTACTCAACAGGAAAAGCCATGTAACATACTTTTTTGCATAAATGCTCCTTTAACCACATACGGACCCATGACGTACCAAGACCATCATGGGAAAACTTACCTAAAGAACCAGTGACGGCCCTGACATGTCATGGAATTCAGGACAGATAGTGTAAAAAAAAAAAAATGCTCCATGGTCCTTAAGTGCCAGCCGTGCTGCCTTTGAGGGGTTAACCCCTTGCCTGTTAGGGGGGTTTCCAATTCTTGGCTCTGCAATGCTTTGGAAGTCTCACTAGCGGACAAGGGGTTAATAGCCCCACTTAAATCAGTTATACGTTTTTCTTCTTAAAGAGGAACTACCACCCCTTGTAAACTCTGCCCCAAATAATTACCCATCTGGGGACTAGCTGCTCAATAGTGCTAGTCGCCAGTATTATTACCGCGTTATTGAGAACTAATTGAAAAGCCCATGTACACGGGCCACAGTGCCACCCAGCAACCTCGGCTGGTGGCCGGATCCTGTTGTCTGCGCTGCAGTCATGCGGAGTACTGACTGCCCGAAAGTGCCGGGGCTGATAACGGAGTGGGGAGCTCTGCGTAAGGGTCCCAGGAAGTTGCGGGGCTCTACGAATTCAGACCGGGTCCTAGGAAGTTGCGCAGAGAGGACTACGGTCTGAATTCGGAGTGCTCCGCTCCGTTATCAGCCGTGGCACGGGCAGTCTCTACTGAGCATGACTGTAGTGCGCGCAGCCATCTCTACTGTGCATGACGGCTTCTGACAAATATATTTTTAGCGAATTATTATATAGAATTCTATATAGCACCCGGACTGACAGCCAGGAAACAGCGCAGACATCTTTCCATGGTGATGTCTGCGCGTCTGCACTGTCAGTCCCTGCCTGCTCTAGGAGGCGTTGCTAGGAGCCGCATGGTACCAAAAGGGACTGACAGCGCAGGCGCAGACTTCACTATGGAAAGATGTCTGCGCTGTTTCCTGGCTCTCAGTCCGGGAGCAGTGTACAATTCTCTATAACGCCGTAATAATTCTGGCGACTAGCACTACTGAGCAGCTAGTCGCCAGATGGGTAATTATTTGGGGCCATGTTTAAAAGGGGTGGTAGTTCCACGTCAACGAAGGTGTAGTTGGTTTGTTCCAAAATTACGCAGATCTTATTAAAGTGGAACTGTCATTTTATAACACATAGGTGATTTTGAAAGAGCTTTAACCCTTTCAGTACCGGAGGGGTATGCAACACATTGAGTCAAACCCTTTCAGTGCCAGAGGGGTGTGCAATGCATTGTGTGGCAATCTGCTACTAACCCCTCCAGCACTCCAAGGGTTAAAAAAACACTCATCTTTATGTTGATCATTTTATTGTTTATTGTTATTTTTAACAATAATTTATGAGATATTTAGATTTATTTTTCAGTTAGTGCAAATCTGACAGCACTGCTGCTCCCCATCCTAACTGCTAGGAAGTACCAGCTCATTTGCATAAGCAGAAAAAATAAATAAAGCTACATATCTTCATATAACATTATTTCAACATCACCTATATTTTTTTACAAAGTGACAGGTCCTGTAATCTGTTTTAGCCAGGAAGCCAGTCAATAAATATCTATAAATTTCAGGAGGTAAATTCCATGATCAAAGTCTGCTATGTGATGCCTCTGTTCAGTTTAATGGTAAAGACAGGCATCAATGATTGTCAAAGCCTTGTAGTTTTCCATGTCATAACGTATAAACTCATGACGGACATTTTGATCCCACAATGATTTTGCTTTAGAGAGCAGATGAAACAGTCAAAGTTGCAAAATATGGCTTGGCTAGTTTATGTACAGAAAATGTGGAAACTATAGTTTCACTTGAGTAATGAGCATTTGTAATCTGATAGATATCTTTATTGAAGTATCCAAACTGTACAACAATAGCTTTTAGGCATTGTCAATAGTCTTACTCATCTGCCACCAGCAATGGACTGGAATGTAAAGTACTAGACCTAAGCAATCGATGGCAGACCCAGAACTGTACTCATTTTGCATTGCAATATTTAGTTTGGCAAAATACTGCAAGTTGCAAAATTGTTTTCTACATGTCAATATTCCATTGAACAGATGGGAACAGCTATATACACACACGTGTAAGATTCTGTGCACGCACTCACAACCCGCGGTAGGCAGTACACATTTTAACCCTTTGCGTGCCAGAGGGGTACGCAACGCATTGCTTTACAATGCGTTGCGTACCGCTCTGGCACGCAAAGGGTTAATGGTGTGGTAAACCTTTATTACGGGATAAAAAACATACACAACAAGGCGTTTATTGCCGAATAAAATTTGGATATCCCCATTGAATCAAGAATACGTCAAAAGGTATTTACAGAGCTTAGTTCCATTGAATCAATATATAAATTGGTTCTAAAGGAGACAGAAAGAATCCACGTCCTGTCATGTATTTTAAATTACACCTGATGTATGTTCAAAAGAAAACTTCAGTAATTGTTGGGCAAACCAGTTGCACCATAGGGGATGAATACAAATTATCATTGATTTAAAGCGGAACTGTCACTCAAATTAAAGTTACCCCCAAATATTTATGCACATAACGATAACCATATCCACACTAGTATTATCCGGAATAAGTCCGAGCATTAGTGAGAAATCCAACTCGTTCTGAGAAGGCCAGGCAGGCGTCAGCGCAGACATCTTGCTAAAGAGACATCTGCGCTCCTGCTCTGTCCATCCCGGTCTCCTCTAGTAGGGGTTACATTGTATCTTAAAGGGATAGTAATACTTCAAAATTACTATCCCTTATATTGAAGCCCTGTAAAAACTGAATTAAATGCCACCAGCGGAATCGCTCAGACCTTTATGGTTTGCGAAATAGCCACTTTTAAACTTCGCTCCCCCTGACGTCAGCGTTCTTGCTGCAGCAGGGAAATCCGGTCCCGGGACCGGCAGAGGCTCTACAGCAGAGCCGAGATCTCGTTATGGAAGACAAGATCCTTCACTAAAACGGTCTTCTACATGTGCTTGGTTACCAGGTACACGTAGAAGACCATTTTGTGAAGGATCGTTTCATCCATAACGATATCTTGCTCTGCTAAAGAGCCTCCGCTTGACTCAATGAACGGATTTCCCTGCTGCAGCAAGAACGCTGACGTCATGGGAGAGGCAGGGGAGAGCGAAGTTTAAAAGCGGCTATCTCTCAAACCACAAAGGTTTGAGAGATGCCGCTGGTGGCATTTAATTCAGTTTTTAAAGGGCTTCAATATAAGGGATAGTAATTTTGAAGTATTACTATCCCTTTAAGGTTCAGGAAGGGACTGACTCCACAAGAGCGCAGATGCCTCTACAGCAAACTGTTGCCTGACCATCTCAGAAGGAGTTGGATTTCTCAATAACGCTGGAATTATAGCAGATAATACTAGTATGGATATGATTATCATTATGTGCATAATTATTTGGTGATAACTTTTAAGATAGCTCTGCTTTAATACTGTTTTTTAAGCCCTGGAATCCTAGAGATATCTGCTATTCACTGAGTTGTAGACCTGTGTAGCACACAAGGGCTTAAACTAGGGTTGCCACTCAGCCGGTATTTTACCGGCAGGCCGGTAAAAAATTGGCTTCTGTCCAATGTTAAGTCTATGGAGGGAATGCCATGGCCGGTATTATTTTAAAGAAAAAGTGGCAACCCTAGCTTAAACATCCAATTTAACCCACTGCATGCCAGAAGAGCATGCAACGTGTCACTCTGCAATGCATTGTGCACCCCTCTGGAACTTAAACGGTTAAATCAATAGGACTTGGAAATATATTTTCATAGCACCACAGAGTTCTAAACACGAGAGGGAGAGCTGCCCATTAACTGCTGTGACAGAAAGTTATGCCTGTTGTTGGGCTACAAGATAATATACATCACGCCCAAATCCTTAGACTAGCATTACACTACAACACAAAATGCACTGCAGCTCTTGTTTGATGTCAGGATCGTGGCTCAGTTCTCTCTCTAGTGTGCAGAGCTTCTGTCTGGAAGCCATTTTTTTGTAGCTCAACAGAGGCATCACTTCCTGTAATAGTAGGCATGGGCAGATATATTTCTAGTGTTTAGCCCTTTGAGTGCCAGAGGGATACGGAATGCATTGCAAAGAAACGGCACTCAAAGGGTTAAAGGGATAGTAATGTTTCATAATAAAAGCAGCTCTAATTAATCATCATAGTATTTGGACTTTGGAGAGTGTTATTTCAATTCTGTCAGAGTTGTAGTTCAAGAGTAATTCAATGACAAAGTATCCTCCTCCCGCCCCTTTTACTGATGTAACACTGTTCAGCCAGATCAGAAGGGAGGTGCCCAGGTAGACTGCAGAGAGGGACAATCTTCAATGAAGATAAGGGAAAAACCTGAAAAACTTGTCAAGGGGGGCAGGGCTTTCATTGTTCTCATAGGAAGAAGATTGACCCCTGCTGTTATCTGTCTGCTCTATGGAGTGGATTCCACATCTGAGAAGAGATGTCTTACACTAGGTAAAAGGGGCGGGAGGGGAAACTTTCCTTGTGACTATCTCACAAACCATATTGGTTTGAGAAATAAGACCTATATCGTTCTTCATGTTTTTGTAATGCCTACAAAATAAAATAAAGATAAAATTAAGTATTACTATCCCTTTAAAACTCTCTGCTCTGGAGTCTTCATTCCGGAACTTTGTATTCTCCCAGAACGGGGCTGCCCAGGACGTAGGACACACATTTAAAACCCAGGACTGTCCTGGGTAATCTGGGACATGTGGTAGCCCTAAGTGTTTTTATGTTATCCAATTAGATCATTTTAACCTTTTAGAAACAGGTTACCAATGCTTTTGGGGTTAATGCCTAAAGCTCCATTAAATGTCTTAAAGTATTTCTGTCCTTAATGATTTTTCCATTAGTTACTACAGATGCAGCCAACGTTACTCTACATTATTTGATATTTTTAGGCCAACTACATTAAATATTTTTTACCTTGGCAATATCTGAAAATTGCAAACATGGGAAAAAAAGAAATAAGTGACCTGGGGGGAGATTCACTAAGTGATGATAAAGAGGTGATAAAAAGTTTATCACTTCTCCAATTCCTGTGTTATCCTGTGGAGCCTATGTACAGAGAGTTTTTCAACTTTGGAGATCTTAGTGCATAGACTCCGTAGAATAACATAGGAACTGGAGAAGTGATATCACTGGAGAAGTTATCTCCACTTTATCACCTCTTTATCACACCTTAATGAATCTCCCCTCTGGTCTTGGGACAAGATGTTCAAAAAGTTGTAGTAACTGAAATTGGCTGCAATCAGAATAAAAATCCATGGACCACTCGTTCTTAAAGGGGATCTCTCACCTACATATATGTAATGCTCATTAGTTAGAGCATTTATCAAAAAGATTCAAAACATTGTTCATTGTTTAAAAAAAAAACAGTTATATGCGCAAAAATTAAAGTTTAAAAAGTAACAGGCAGCCTACTTCCAGCTTGCTGACCAGAGGCAGCTCCCATCCCACTACCCATCATCCTCTGATTACGGAGGCTGTCTGTCACTAAGGTGGAGCGATCGCATTGGCTAGATATCGATCTCTGCCAATGCGATCGCTCCAGCTTAGTGACACAGCCTCCGTCATCGCAGGATGATGGGTAGTGGGACGGGAGCTGCCTCTGGTCAGCAAGATTCGGCAAGCCGGAAGTAGGCCGTCGGATACTTTTTAAACTTTAATTTTTGAGCATATAACTGTTTTTTTTTTTTTAAAACAATGAACAATGTTTTGAATCTTTTTGATACATGCTCTAACTAATGAGCATTACATATATGTAGGTGAGAGATCCTCTTTAAGACATATTAAAGTCATTTTTCCATCCAATTCCACCACCTCTGTCAAAGGGAAAAAGCAGTCTTAAAAAGTGGCTGTGGTTTAATCTACTTTCATATTGTAAGGTAATTTCAGAAAAACAACAATTTTTTTTTTTTAGCCACCACTTTTTTTGTCTGATTAATGTCACTAATTAATGGTCTAAACTTGGAGAAGACAACATAAAGCACTATTAGCAGATTGGAGTGAGAAGCAGTATTGCGTTACCCTATTAAAAAAAATTATTTATTTGAACATTTTCATTTCAAAGACAAAATTAAAGACATTTTAAGGGCAATATTCATCAAGCTCATCTTAACCGTCATTTTTAATTGTTTACGACACATATTTAATGTGACGGATTTAAATCTGAAAATACTATCCTTTTACCATCAACTCACGAGCTGACAATTCTGTTGTGCTGAATTAACCGACAGGAACAGACTGAGGACTGAAGGTCAAACTCCAACTATCTGTAGCAATGGATCAACTGAAGGTCGAATGAGTCGAACTCGGACTGCACCAGATAGGAGAACCAGTAAAAAACTTCCACTATCAAAAGCAAGAGATTCGGATGGTTGGTCAAGCAGGGTCAGTAACAAAAGAACAAACGAGGCACAGAACCGACAAGCTAAAGAATAGCCAAGTAGGAGAGCCGGGGTCGACAACAGAGAAACAACACTGTAAGAGAGGTACAGTAACAGCAAAACTGAAGAGTCGGTAATAAGTCCAAGCTCGGTAACAATGAATCACAGCAACTCCACCCACTCTGATTAAGCCTCACCCACACAGTGATACAATTCTCATCATTTGAACACTCCCATCCCCTTCCCTCCTTGATACTCTGGAGGATTTGGGATTGAGGATTTTCAGGTATGAGAATGGGGACTAAGGTCCGTACTCAAGCTGAAGAGGTGCTATTCACCACAGCAGCGAACACACTGCACCATAGAGAAGGGAAGTAGGATTACAGGAACAGGAGTGAGAAAAATTCGAACACTCACTACAGTGCTAAGATCGAGTACCAGCACTGAGCAGCTGTCACTTAATAAAGGCATAGAAGTAAGCATAAATCGGGATATGGAGTGAGGAATCCGGCAAACCAGGGCAACAGTAAAAACCCAGAGATGGAGTGGGCAAGAAAACCCCGACCAGCAAGGACAGAGTGTGACAGTATTCCTGTCACTATATATTGTTTTCACTTTTCTCACTACAGTAGTCCACAGGATCTCCTCACATGAACACATGTGAATCAATTAAGGGTTCAATCATCCTGAAGGATCTGCCTGAGTTAACAACATTGACTTGTGTTTAAAGGGTTAGTAATGTCGACTTACAAGTCTTCTGTATATGAAAATTAACAGGTTGCGCTCTCTGTAACACCTTACTTTTGTGTCGTTCAAAAGATATGAAGAGATAAAGATCCTCCCACCCGCCCCTTCTGGCCTCTTCCTACTGAATGGCCAGAAGTGTTGTGCGACTCAATGGCTGCAGTGAGGGACAAACTTCAGTAAGTAAGTATACTGGAAATTCTGCCCCCCTTGACAAAGGAGGGCAGGATTTCCCTTTGCTTGCTGAAGTTTGTCCCTCGCCACATCCGTCCGGACCAGGCTGCAGCTTTGCATGACATGTCAAAAAGGGGCAGGTAGGGGGATCTTTATCTCTTCATATCTTTTGAACGACACAAAAGAAAGGTGTTACAGATAGTGCAACCTGTTAATTTTAATATAGAGAAGACTCGGTAAACTACTTGTAAATAGACATTACTAAAACTTTAATTGAGGAGGTCCTGATTCCTAAAATCATGTACTGCTGGGGGGGGGGGGGGGGTGGATGACAGGTCTGAGCTCCCCTGCTTTAATGAATGCCTGGCACACTCCTACAGGAAATCTCCATGGTAGCAAATAAAAGTGGAACTTTCATGTTATTAACCGCATAGCGACTAGCTTGAAAACAGATGTCTTACCATTAAAAAATAGCTGTGTCTAAAGTAATCCGTCTGTTACGGGACTGAAGGGCAGGTTAGTGCAGTCTGTGCGCCTGCGCCGTCAGTCCCTTCCGATGACCATGTGGTGCATCCAAAAGCTAAAAAGCAGAAATCCTGATGTCCAGCGGGGTCTGCAGAAGGTAGGACAAGAAGCTTTGGACATACCTATGTAATTAGGGCTAAAGAAGAAAAGAAGACAGAAGAGAAGAAGAAAGAAAAGAAACCGGCCGTGACCCCACTGGACATCAGGATTTCTGCTTTTTAGCTTTTGGATGAAGGAGTGGAAGGCTGATAACGTTGTGAGCTGTTTCCAATAAAGAAACCGACACTGGGGGTTATCCAGTGAAGGCATTCCACACTGAGAGGCCGGTTTTGCCTCACTTAAAGTTGAGTGCAGCAGATACAGATTTGCAGGTGTTATTCAGCACGGTGGAGGAGAACACTTCTTGTAAGAAGATGGAGGTGTTATATACATCGAAAGCAGTCTACACTTACATTTGTGTGCGATTTCTCTCTTTTCTTTTTGTGTTTACATACATGGGAAGACTGTGGTACCGAAGTTCTTAGAGAAAACGGCTGCACCATCGAGTTAAAGACTACAGTGAAGGACTCTTTTCAGATATCAGGTGTATAATAACCACTGTAATTTCATTTGCGCTATTTGCAGCGTTTGGAAAGAAATCTATTTTCAAGCTAGTTGCCATGCGTTTAATGAATGCATGGCAACTTGGTATTACATGAAAGTTCCGCTTTAAGTGATTTATCACTTGTTGCTTTGTGTCATATCATCAAAATGGCATAATGAACTGCAGTCTGTATCCGGCAAGTTAAATTAACTGTCCCCAGATACTCTGGGCCTTATGTATAAAGAATAAGGAGTAATTTGTGAACAAATTCCTATTTTTTTAAATGGGGCTTTTCCCCTGAATGCTATATAGTCTCCGATACAACACATATCAAAGTGATGGAGAACACTGTAGAAGTCAAGTTATTAAAAGTCCCATTTAAACCATTTTTTGCTTTGCAGTGCAGTTGGTTGGGCCAAGAATTGCTCTTCTTTGGTCCCAATGTTCAAAAGAAAAAGTGGTATTAATATGATGTTAGTAGTGTCAGAATATTTTATAGTCAGAATTTAAAGCCGATAACATCTCTTCTTGTAATAATTAACCCTTTCAGTGCTAGAGGGGTACGCAACGCATTGCAAAGCAATGCGTTGTGTAACCCCACTGGCGCTGAAAGGGTTAAAGGGACACTAATGTCCCAGGAAAATTGTATCCAGTTTTATAGAGTTTAAAATAATAAACAATATGCTCCGAACCCCATAGTGGTTTGAGAGATATAGGCATGGAAAGTTCCCCCCTCCCTCTCTAGCTGACAGCAGGATATCCCGGTCTGGGGACCAACTGGCGGCTCTGCAGCAGAGCCGGAATCTCGTTATTTCAAAAGAATTACTTCAATGGAAAGGTCTACAAAGTGTGCCTGGTTTGCAAGCACACTTTGTAAACCGTTCCAATGAAGAAGTTATTTTTAAATAACGAGATTTCGTCTCTGCTGAAGAGCCTCCGCGAGTCGTAAGACTGGAATCTCCCGCTGTCAGCTTTACAGCTGACAACAGGAGAAGGGGAGGGAGGGGGAACATATTGTTTATTACTTTAACCTCTATAAAACTGGATACAAATTTTCTGGGACATTACTGTCACTTTAAGATCATGAAAGGTGATGTTAACCCCTTGACAGCCAGAGTGGTATCCATGCATTGCAGTGCAATGCATTGGTTATATCTTTGGCACTCAAAGGGTTAAAGAAATGATCCAAAAAGTGGATGCGGTCGATCACGTTGAAAAAAAAATGAAGAAATTAACTCTAATTCCAGCTCGAAAAATGTATGGTCAAAATATTGTAACGCTAAACTGTCTATAGAAATACGATAGCTACATGCATGCATCTATATTTCCAAACAGTTCCTTTAACATCTTGAACATAAGAGGAGTGTGGAATGCGTTGCTCTGCAATGCATTACACAACCTTCTGATCATTAAGGGTTTAATATGTTTCCTAATGAAATAGCACTAATGCTGTCAAACTTTCATTATGATATTGAACATTAAATTTAGATCAGAATTTCCAAAGAGACATTTTCTGAACAGAGGGCTCTATCCCTTTAAAGATAAGGCCCTCTACACTGTACAGTAAACTGGGCTTTCCCATTGGTAGTCTGGCTAGATAAGGAAACCAATCACGCTCTCTGGCCCTCCCTAGAAATGATTAGTCTGCTCCATATGGCTTCTTCAAATTTACAACGCTCAGTGTCTACCAGACTCTTTCTGCAGCTCAGGAGTTAAGGAAAACAAAATTCCATTGCTAAATACAGCTCCCAGACAAAGTTTATATTGTCTCAGTCTGTGGACTACATCTTACAAAGCAATATAAGTTCCTGCTGCAAACACTGGAAATTACATATACAATATGCTGTGCTGCCGCCCCATGTAATGCATTTCTGGAGATTTTAGACACAATAAAAACGCAAACCAACATGGGGTTTCCAGCTGCCCAGAAACACCCTTTTATTCTTTTAATCCATCATATTAACCACTAAACGCCCAATGACGCGCCAGGACCGTCACAGCTGACTGGAAGATAAAGGAGCAGTAAACTTTTTTTTATGAAAATTTATATGTTATAGAGCTTATCCTGCTGAGCAGAACAAAGGTAACTACCACTGCTGTCAGCTGTTTTATTCAAAAGTTATAACAGTTCAAATAATCAGGAAGTGAATTTACTGTGTTTACTTCCTGATAGTTCTAACTGACAGGAAGTGACAGGCAGTTTGTATCACATTCTATAGAGAACTGTAAGTCACTGACTTTCCTCTCCATTGGAATGTATCTGAAAAACTAATGGGAATTTGACCACTAGAGGGCACTGCTAATGTAATAAAACACAGGGTTAAAGTGTAATAACTCTGGAAATATGCGTCCCACAGCAGTGGGAGCTCCCTTATTATACTTAACAGGAAATGTCCTACAATATATATTTTTTCATTAAAAAAGTTTACTGCTCCTTTAAGGATCAGTGATGGTCCTGGCCCGACGTGGAAGTTTGTGATCGCAGTACGGCTGCATGCCATGCTGTGATCACAGATGACTTCCTTGATTTAAAAAAAAAATGTGCCGTGGGTCTTCCCGAGTGCCCCGCCCACAGACCACGTGGTCCTTAATGGGTTTAAGAGACATAATAAATGCAGCATTCCTGATAATGAATAATTTTTGCTGCTGTTATGCATGTGTCTAAACCAGAGCTGAACATCCTTCAGCCTTCCTCTAGCTGTTGTTGGACTAAAATACCCAGCATCCTCAGCCATGGGGATTTGTAGTTCAGCAACTGCTGAAGGAGAATTTGATGACTGGACTGGCTTTGGATACAGAATTATAGAAAACAAATACTGGATATGGTTATTGTATACATATATTAATTTTTGAAACCCCTCTAAAAATTGTGTTTTTTTCCCCCTGACAGTTGTTGCCTTTTCCTATATATAAGTTGTAAAGATGACACAGACAGAGTTCAGTCCCAGCAGCTCTTCATCAGGAGTACAGTGCCATATGTTTGACAGGTCGGAAAATTATTATTACTTTCCAGATATTAGTGGCAATGTATGAATCCTACAGAATGGATCAATCTCTGCTCTACGACTTGAACCTTCAACTCATATGCCTGAACGCTGGGTTAAGTGCTAGAAAGTATGATCTCTTTAGGACATACCAGTGCACATGCTTCTCCATTCTTAAAGGGACAGTAATGTCCCAAAAAAATGTTTCTAGTTTTGCAGAGGTTAAAATAACAAACTACGTGTTACAAAACCACTAAAATTTGAGAGACAGTCACATTCAAAGTTCCCCCCTCCCTCACCTTCTCCTGATGTCAGTTGTAAAGCTGACAGCAGGAGATTCGAGTCGTACGAGTCAAAGAAGCTCTGCAGCAGAGCCGAAATCGCGTTATTTAAAAAGAACTACTTCATGGTAATGGTCTACAAAGTGTGCTTGCAAACCAGGCACCTTTGTAGACCTTTCCAATGAAGTAATTATTTTTAAATAACACCATTTCGGCTCTGCTGCAGAGCCACCAGCTGGTCCCCAGACTGATTTGTGGCACGTAGTTTATTATTTTATCCTCTACAAAACTAGAAGATTTTTTTATGGGACATTAGTGTACCTTTAAGCTTTAAACCCTTTGAATGCATTGCTTCACAGAGAAATGCTCTGCATGCCCCTCTGCCATTCAAATGAATAGCTATCCTCTACCCCCAACATATCCTCCTCACAGTAATCAAAATAATGCATTACACACTCACTGACACTCAAAGGGTTAATTAACCTCTATAGGGCCAGAGGGGTACGCAACACATTGCTTTGCGTACACATTGCTTTGCAATGCGTTACGTACCCCTGTCAGGCACTCAAAGGGTTAAGGTGTTAACCCCTATCTCCTCGCAATCCCCTCCACACTTCTTTGAGCAACACACCTCTGTCACTCTAGGGGTTAACTCTATCCCCAACAGTCCACACATTCGCTTGCCTATCACTCCACCCACCACTTCTACATAGTTTATATGCAGTTCACAAAATCTTTAAAAAAGCCAAATGGTTTTCAACAGATAGCAGGCTGCAATCCATTATCAATGGCAGAACACGTATAAATATCCACTGCAGACTGGTATCTCAATTGGAGAAACAATAAATTCTCATGCAAGTGTTTGAAAATATCATCATTAATACTGGAAGCAAAATATGATCTACGCTAGTGTAGCTCCCTCCAGCACAGCACCTGAAAACCCATAGAGAAGGATCAAGCGCTAGCAGGCAGATTTACCCTGAGGATGATGTACTAAGCAGATCCGGGGAAAGATAGTGTGATAAAGTGGAGATAACTTCTTCACTGATATCACTTCTCCAGTTCCTGTGTTATTCTGTGGAGCCTATGTACTAAGATTTCTCCATCTTAGTGAATAGGTTCCATAGAATAACACAGGAACTGGGGAAGTGATATCACTGGGAAGTTATCTCCACTTTATCACCACTTCATACCTTCCAAAATTTCAACTGGCCAAAGAGGTGGTGTTTCTGGGGGGGCGTGGCTGGTGGGCGGGGCATCACTGAGAATTTTTAGGCTACTTTGTGTCCTATTTACACCTCTTTGTGTAACAGAATAAAGGATTTAGAGAAAGACCAAAGTTTATTATTTACATACATTCATTTACAAACACATATTCTGAAGATTAACTAAACATTTATGTGAGTTGTATTGCTGTGCAGCAATGTGATACAATTATATATACACCACACAGTCTGATCTCCTAAAAAGAGGGACAGCATGGTGGGGAAGAGGGACAGAGGGATTTGGGTCTCAAAGAGGGACTGTCCCTCCTAAAGAGGGACTCTTGGGAGGTATGACATTTTATCTGGCATTAGTGCATAACCCTCCTGGAGTATGTGAGTTGCAAACTAACTACACCATAGGGGACAAATAAAACATTTCCCAAATTCCCATTGTGCTATATGGGCTTTTTAAGCCCTTGAACGCTAGAAAGGTCTCCAGTGAATTGCTTCCATACCTTGGAACTCTCCGGAATTGCTCCAGGGACTCCTATTTTCCAAGTTAATTATGTTGTCTCTGAGGAGTGTGATTCTCCAGGTTAGTGAAAAGTGGTAACCCCACCCACTTTACCACCTGTTCCACCTACTTCCTGCCCTGCCCCACCCATTTGAAGGTAAACTCCGCCTTCCATTTCCCAAACCCCACCTACTCATGTTAAGCCCCACCCACATTGTGACACATTGCATCATTTGAACACCCTCCACCAGCCCTACCTCTTGTTTGAGGCAGAGCTGCCAACAAAGTTCCCCTGTTTGATTGCTTCACATCACACTGTTGCTCAAAGGGTTAATACCTGATGTTTACATTATTACCTGAAAACAACTTTGGTGATATGAATTATAGATTATACTATCATTGCATGTTGTTCAGGCACTTTGCGTCTTAGCCGTACATTATCTCCGCTACTCTCTGTAATTATTTCAGTACTAGGGGAGGTGGCAATGAGTGGGGAAGGTAATGTAGGGATAAGACAGGAAGTCACTGCTAGGGAAGGTGGACAATACATTGCTGAGCAGTGACAGTGAGTGGGGGAGGTAATGTAGGGCTAAGACAGGAAGTCACTGCTAGGGGAGGTGGACAATACATTGCTGAGCAGTGACAGTGAGCGGGAGAGGTAATGTAGGGCTAAGACAGGAAGTCACTGCTAGGGGAGGTGGACAATACATTGCTGAGCAGTGACAGTGAGTGGGGGAGGTAATGTAGGGCTAAGACGGGAAGTTACTGCTAGGGGATGTGGACAATACATTGCTGAGCAGTATCAGTGAGTGGGCGAGGTAATGTAGGAATAAGACAGGAAGTCACTGCTAGGGGAGGTGGACAATACATTGCTGAGCAGTGACAGTGAGTGGGGGAGGTAATGTAGGGCTAAGACAGGAAGTCACTGCTAGGGGATGTGGACAATACATTGCTGAGCAGGGTCAATGAATGGGGGAGGTAATGTAGGGCTGAGACAGGAAGACACTGCTAGGGGAGGTGGACAATACATTCCTGAGCAGTGTCAATGAGTGGGGGAGATAATTAGTGCTGCAACAACCAATCGATAAAATCGATAATGAGAATCTTTGCCCCCTTGTACATCCCCCCCCACCTCTTTTTCACTAGTGCATCTTTATCTTCTTCTTCTCCCCACTGCCTGCACTGATGACATCTGGGGAGGAACCACGTCAAACGTGGAGACACCACGTGGAGCATGCTAGTATTTTCTTCCTCTGTTCTGAGGCCAGTGCCAGTTTAAAACTGGCGCCCAGACTGAGGAAGAAAACCTCAGCATGCACCACGCTGCAAAGCAATGCGTTGCATACCCCTCTGGCACTCAAAAGGTTAATTAGCATAATCTGTCAATCTAAATAACTCACAAACTGTCTAATTAAAAACTGGATAACACGACATATACGTTGATTTTGAGAGTTCTTCCTAAAGCACTATTTTTTAGGTGACAGTGTCCCTTTAACTCTTTGAGGGTCAAAGAGGTATTTAACTCATAGATAAACTTTCTGGTGCTCAAAGGATTAAACAGCGTGCGAAAGTTTGGAATCCTTCGAAAAGCCCATACACTTCCCTTCTACCCTCTCCCTTGGCACAAGCAAGGTATAGAGAATTTCAGAGTAGACAGCTTAACCCAGTAAAGGTGGATTGACGGTCCTGACACTTCACCAGTGTCCATGCCGGTGACAGCCCTGGCACCTCATGTGCGAGCGCTACGGGAGTCTGAAATTGCCTGCTCGGTCATTCGGCGAGCCAGTACAATTGATCAGTCACGTGTGCCGGCTCACTGTATGACTGCGATTTTTATTCATACTATTTGTCCCATGTAGCTCTGTATTTCAATACTATCAGTCTTGTATTTCAACTTTAATGGATTGGGAAAGGATGCCCCTCCCACCCCTTTGCCCTGTGTCACACAGCCACTCCAAGTCTGGTCCAGATGGAGCGCAGCGAGGGACAATCTTCAGTAAAGATACGGAAAATGCTGCCCTCCTTCCTCAAGGAGGATAGGGTTTTCCTTATACTTACTGCATGAAGAATGTCCCTCACTGCAATTAGAATGACCACATTTCCATTCTGCCATTCCGGGACATGTGGTCACCCTAATTCCGCGGCTGAGGCTCTCGCCGGCGCTGACCATCTTTCTGAGGCTGACATAGTAACAGTCCCCAGTGGGAACTCTTATTCTGTGTCAGCCTCAGAAAGATGGTCAGAGCCGGTGGGAGCCTCAGCCGCGGGTCTCACTTGCAGCACCAGCATACCTGCTCCACCCCAGCTGTCTCCAACGCACCAGTCCAGCCAGCCAATGAAATGCATTTGCTATATGGTCTTCATTGGCTGACTCAGCCAGCCAATGAGGACCATATAGCAAATAAATTTCATTGGCTGGCTGGACTGGTGTGTGTTGCTCCATTCCGGGACACTTTGTTGTCCCGGTGGGGGGTAACACGGGACACAGACCCCCAATAAGGGACAGTCCCGGGCATTCTGGGATGTGTGGTCACCCTAACTGCAATCCATCTGGTCCCATGACCAGATTTCACAACTGATGGGAGGTGGTTAACCCTTTGATTGCCAGAGGTGTACGCAACGCATTGCTTTGCAATGCGTTGCGTACCCCTCTGGCACTCAAAGGGTTAAAAGGGGCAGGAACGGGATCCTTTCTCATTCAATTTCAGATTAACTACAAGACTGATAGTACTGAAATACAGTGCTACATAGGGCATAGCATAAAGAAGAATTGGACCTGCATTTTGTTTCATGTATTACTATCCCTTTAAGGATGATCCAGCCTCAGGACCACTGGGCATTAATGGGTTAAAACATTGGCACTAGGCAGAAGCAGCACCAGTAAATGAATTCCAGTATTTCTTTTGGCATAGAATCATATCAGAAAGTACTGTCATCATCATTTCTTTACATCAATCACCACCCAAAAAATAATAACAATTAACTGCGTTAGTAATAATACAATCTAAAGGACTTCAGTGATCTGAGGTTTTTTTAATTCTTGATATCTAAACGCTGAGGCTCAGACATAAATAGGACTGTAAATCTTGGTTTCATTTCAGCACTTTAAACTAGGACAGTAATTGTTCATTCTGTAACGAGAGCAGTTTATAATTTCCTGTTGGAAGCATCGCTCTAAATAACACAGAGAGGTTCTGAAGTGACCGTGTAATATAAATATACAGACTCTTATACTAAGATGAACTGGGGGATTTCTGGAGCAAACCATCTCTACCAGTGATTTAACCCTTTGAGTGCCTGAGAATGCGTTGCCTACCCCCTCTGGCACTCAAATGAGTAAATGAATATTTGAACCCATTCAATGCTAGAGAGATCTCCAATGTGAGACCACATTCAAAGGGTAAAAAGCCATATTTAACCCTTTGAGTGCCATAGGTGTACTCAACACATTGCAAATTAATGCTTTGCGTATCCCTCTGGCACTCAACAGGTTAAATAAATGGGGATTTGGGGTATTTTTATCTCCTTTAGTGTAGTTGGTTATCCACAAGGGGGAGATGCACTGAGGAGTGATAAAGAGGTGATAAAGTGGAGATGACTTCTCCAGTGATATCCCTTCTCCAGTTCCTATGTTATTCTATACAGCCTATGCAGTAAGACATTCAAAGCTGGGAGAGATCTTAGTACATAGGCTCCCTAATAGGAATTAAAGTAGTGATATCACTGGAGAAATCATCTGCGCTTTATCACCTCTTTATCACACTTTAGTGTATACCCCCAGTTCTCCTTAATAAATCAGCATCACAGTGTTTTAACCATATACATACCAGAGGAATGTGCAATGTATTGCATACTTTGGCACATGAAAGGTTAATATCACAGATATGGTACCATCAACATTGGTAAAAAAATCCATCTTGGATTCTACATGCCATTATCACAATGTATAAGTGGAGACATTTTGAAGTAGAACGCTTTTTAACCCTTTGAGTGCCAGAGGGGTACGGAACGCATTGCAAAGCAATGTGTTCCGTACCCCTCTGGCACTCAAAGGGTTAAAGATTGTAAGCTTTCTGACAAGGACCTCGCACCCAATGTTTCACTCTACAAAGCACCTGTAACCCTGTATTGTTTAAACCCTTAATTTGGAAAGCGCTGCGTACACTTGTGGAGCTACATAAATAAACATAGTCATTCATTCTTTCAAAGGAGAAGTAACACCGCTTAATAATATCTCCCCACTACGACCAAAACCCTTATGGCCCCTAGGAATTTGGCAGTTTTTTCAAACTGAAGAAAGCAAAGTACAACAGCCTATTTAACCATTAAACGACTGGCGATGTGCTAGAACCGTAAATTCAACTCAATAGAGATGAAAAGAGTTGCCGTGGTCCTTAACCCTTTGAGTTCCAGAGGGGTAAGCATCGCATTGCTTTGCAATGCGATGCATACCCCACCGGCATACCCCTCTGTCACTCAAAGGGTTAACGGCTGCCCTCCATCGGATTGGGTGGTCATTAAGGGGTTAAACTTTCTAGGGATTAAAGTGGTGCACAACTCATTGCTTCCTCTCAGGTACCATGTACAGCGGGAAGAGTTTATGTACTGAGGTCCTGCTAGCAACTGTCATGTCTTCCTTCATTCATCAACAAGACATGCAGGACTGATCGGAGATGTGATCTCTTACAAGCGCACAGCGACAAAATGCACAGAGAGCATGAGGATTGTGTTACCATGGTTAGGTAAGTGCTGGATTATTATTAGGCAATGTTAATTCTCCTTTAATGAGTCTCACGTGAATTTCTTTTTTTCCAAAATGTTATTGTAATTCTAAATGTATACCATACAAGATGTATACTATCAGTGCAACAAGGAGCAAGTACAAGGCAGATTTACATCCCAGGCTCCCCTAGGCAAGGCACTCTGTGCCCTTAGCTCCACCCATGGCCACACCCCCACTCTTTACATGACCCGACCCTCTTGCTCATCTACTGTTTCCTAGAACAGAAAATCACCTTGTCCTATAAGCAGCATGAACAGAAAGATCTCACACACCTGGTTGCAAGAGATATCTGTAATACATTGTTCCTCAATGCATTGTTGATCTCTATAACATCCTAAGAGGTTAAATAATAGTCTGTAAAGGTATATATAAACTGCTGTACAGACATTCAGATTGCTCTGGATACGCCCCCAAAATTCAGAATGTGGGTCTAGTCAGCACAGCAGGGGCAGCCCTAAAAATGAGGAGCTGTAGGCAAGTGCCTATTCAGTTTATTGGGAAATACCGCCCACAGCAGGTAACACAGGACTTAACCCCTTTGAGTGCCAGAGGGGTACGGAACACATTGCTTTGCAATGCACCATCCGGCACTCAAAAGGTTATGAGACCAGTTTAACCCTTTGTGTGCCACAGGAGAATCCAACACTTTGCAAAGAAATGTGCTGGATACCCCTCTGGCTATTAAAGAGTTAAACCTTTGCAATGTGTTGGACACCCCATGGCACTTAGAGTGTGAAAGAAAGATGCTATTGTATAATCATATGGGGGTAAGCAACCTTTTGCTGTCCAGCTGTTGGGGACTACAACTCCTACCTTACAGAATCAGTTTAAATTTGGTTAGTGATGATGGCACTTGTAGTCTTCAACAGCTGGAAAGCCAGTTGTTGCTAACCTCTGATGCAATGGTCTTCCCCAGACTTCTTTGATCATCGCAAAACATTTCAAAAGAAGCTTTATTGCAACAAAAAGTTCCCAACAAGTTACAATATTGTAATGCGCTATGGACTGAATGAACTCTCAAGATAATATTTGTAATTTTTTTTCTCCAGTAATGAGAATAAATAAACTGTATAAACAGAGTCTTGCTATAGGAGAATAAAATGAACAAACATTGTGAAATCAAATAAAAATAAATATATATATATAGCTCTTTATACCATAATAATTTGAATACTAGAGGGATAAAGAATAATCACTTTCACGCCCCTCTGGCAATAAGGTTTAATCCTGCAAATGCCGAGTGAGATCCATAAAGCACTGGAGATGTGCGATACACCCTTACCATTTAAAGGGACAGTAACTCTTTAATCTGACTTTACATATTCTACATTCTACATAATATATACAGTCAAATTGTCTATGAATTTTTTTCTCTTTTCATTTTTTTACAATTGACAGCGATCTCCAGGGAGCTCTCTTTCAGAGAGTTTGCTGTTCAGTGACCTTAATGCAAGACAGAGATATAATGTAACACTATCCCTGTACCACTGAGTGCTCTGTATGTTATTTTACAACATAGTATCTTTTTTTACTTTGTTTCATTAGACCTGCTTTCATGTTCCCTGACAGAAATCTGCAAAAATAGATCCAGATAGCTCTGTCAATGGCATATAAGTGTAAGAAAGAGTGAAGGCAAATGAATAAATAAATAAATAAATACATTAACCCTTTAAGTGCCAGAGGGGTGCTCAATGCATTGCAAAAGGTTAAAAGCACATGCAGTCTGACTTTACCTAGTCTACACTTGCAGAACATAAGTCAAACAAAAGGTTACTATGACTTTAATGTTGACTGCTAATAGTGCCGTCACTGCTACAGCATCAAAGTAAAAATTGTTCTGTGCCTCCAGCTGTGGCAGAATTAAGTATATTCATGTAAATACTCCCCTAATTCAACACTTTAAATTAAAATACAATAAATTGCATTTTACCTTTGTCCCTCCTCTACTAATCAATAGGCAATATCATATGTCATGCAACTGATCTGAGAATTAATTTATGACCTGCCCTCCACCTTGCTACTCAGTTTCCCTTAATTATTGATTAAAACAGCCAATTATTTACAATAATGAACAAAGAGTCTATGGTTCCTGTGGGAGCAACTGTTTCTCCCCGAGGAAGTATTTAAAATGCAACCTGCTATTCCCCTTAACCCTTTGAGTGCCAGAGTGGTACGCAACGCATTGCAAAGCAATGCGTTGCGTACCACTCTGGCACTCAAAGGGTTAAAATGATGTGTTCAGTCTTTACTGCTTGGGTGAATTTTGTCTACAGAATAGAATCCTGTATTTCTGTCTGCAAAAGTTTACATACTGTTAATGAAGGATTCAGAATACTAATTAATCAATTGGCTGATACGTGATCTCCAATACATTGCAAAGCTTTCTGCAATCTCCAACACATTGCAAAGCGAAGTGCTAGAGATCTTTTAGCTTTCAAGTGGTTATGAAGCATTCAGCCGGGCACCGTGTTTGCTGCTTGAGTGAATTTTGTGTACAGAAAAGATTTTGTCTTCTTGGTTCACAAAAGTTAACATATGGTTAACCGAATACTAATTAACCACTTCCATGCTAAAACGTTCACCAATGCATTGCATCGGACTGCGTTGTTGGTCTCTAGTATCCAAGTGTTTAATGAGCAATAATTGCATAGCAGCAATAACTCACCAAAACCCTTATAGCCTATTTCATGCATAATACACATTGAAAGTCTGTTCAAAGGGCACACAGCAAATCCGATTGCCAGCTATATATTCTCTGAATGTATTTTCTCAGTTGGAAAGTTGTTACAAAAAAACTGTATACAGCAACTTCCAAAAAAAAAAAAAAAAAAAAAAATCGATGAACCCTTAGGATAATTTTAAATACAGAAACAAAAGGCAGCTTTAATTATTGTGGTTAGCATTCTGTATCTATACATTATTGATGAAAAGATGCCCTGTTAAAAATAGAAAAGTCTAAACTGCAGACTACAGAGCATAGTGTATGCCAGTTGTCGACTGGTATAGTGTGACTCAGGTGGCATATTAGCATTATACAGTGTATGTAATATCAAAACAATGTTCACGGCATCCTAAAAAAAAAAAAGGAAAACATCAGAATTTCATTACCTGTTCTTGCTGATAGGTTGATTTTGCTGAAGAATTTTGTTCCTTGGCTGTAGTCATGATTCCTTACTTGTGTTCACCGTACGGGTCTGTACGATTCTGCCGTGTGGTTTAAATGCCCCAGAGCCAGAAGACTGAAAAACTACTCCATTGTAAAAATCATATATGATCTGGAGATTTGAATGCTTATTAAACCAAGTCCCATGAGAACAACAACACAAAAATAATATAAAGTCAGAAGAGGCGGAAAGATGCTGGGTTCTTTACAATTAACACCAGCCTCTGCATCACAGAAACAATGATAACTGCTTGGCAACCAGCAACTGGCAGCGGCTTAGCTTAGAGACAACCTAGAGATGTAACCCCCTCCTGCTTCCAGTGAATTACTCCATCCCCCTCCTATTTCTCTAGTCAGATGTACAGAGCATGCACCAGCCCGCAGCTCTGCCAGCAGAAAGGTAACACAGCCTGCCTCTTGAAGGACTGTTTTCCTGACAGGGAAATCCAGATGTAAGGCAGAGCCTGATTGGATGCTAGGGGAAGCAGTACAGTTTTAAGGTCACAATGTGTTATGTGCGTTTAAGTTTATGATCTGTTTAACCAGTGCACAGCAAGAGTAGCCTAGGATGCAGTTTGCAGGGATGCAATAGAGCAATGATTCTTAACCTGGGTGCCAACGCATTTTGCGCCAGCTGAGGCTGCTACATTTTTTATGAAGACTTTGGGAAAATGTGTACTTCTTCAAATGTTTATTTCTGGAAATTGTTATACACAATATCCTCTTTTTTTTCCATTCTGATTGTGAGACAAAGAATAACTACATTTACATACATGTCCCCTTCATTAAGTCTTTGATAAATGGCTAATATAATGTAAGGGGTTCGCTGAAAATTCCAGATTGTATGTCAGGGGTGTCTGTCGAAAATTTTCTGGGGGGGGGGGCAAAGCCATAATATGACCCCCAAGCCACCCCATCCAGCCCCTTTGTATATATAGAGGGGGTAATTGTAGGGGGGGGGGGGCAAGTGCCCCCCCATGCCCCCCCTCCGGACACCCATGTCAGGGGTGTCTAGAGTAGTGTTGCTCAATCTTTTTTTTTGCACCCTTAACATGGAATCTAGTATTTTATGGGCACCCCTTACAAATGTTATGTAATTTCTTAAAAGGATAGTAATTCTTTATTTTGTAGGCATAAAAAAAATGAATAACAATATAAGTCTTATCTCTCAAACCTTTATGGTTTGAGAGATATTCACAAGCAAAGTTTCCCATCCCTCCCCTTTTACCTAGTGTAAGCCATCTCTTCTCAGATGTGGAATCTGGTTGTAAGACCAACAGATAACAGCAGGGGACAATCTTCTTCCTATGAGAACAATGAATGCCCTGCCCCCCTTGACAAGTTTTTCAGGTTTTTCCCTTATCTTCATTGAAGATTGTCCCTCTCTGCAGTCTACCTGGGCACCTCCCTTCTGATCTGACTGAACAGTGTTACATCAGTAAAAGGGGCGGGAGGGGGATACTTTGTCATTGAATTACTCTTGAACTACAACTCTGACAGAATTGAAATAACACTCTCCAAAGACCAAATACTATGATGATTAATTAGAGCTGCTTTTATTATGAAACATTAATATCCCTTTAAGGGCATTCTGAAAGGTACAATAAATAAATATGCAATTAGTCTTAGGTCTTGCAGTCATGATAACCAAAATACACATATTGTGTATAATGATTTCTATAAATATACACACAAAATTGCATATACGCATTATTTTTCAAAGCCATTGCACCTAAATAGGGCCAACCTCAGTGAATCTCCGTGACACACCAAAGTCCTGCGGCACTCTGGTTGAGAACCACTGGTCTAGAGGAAGAAGCGATTGTGAATTACTGCAATAGCTCTCTGACATCACACCGAAGCAGTTAAAGGAACAGTATGGCTGATGTACTAAGAGAAAGTGAAGGAATTTGTGGGCATTCCAACTGACCTATGATCAAAAATCACAGTGGTTTAAGTGGAGCTTTTAACCCTTTGAATGCTATAGAGGTTACCAACGAATTGCTTTTTCAATTCTTTGGAGACCTCACTAGCATTCAAGGGGTTGAAATCCTCATTTAAATCAGTGGTCATTTGATTAACAACTATGCCCCAGAACTTGTCCACTTTCTACATACATCAGCCTCGCTGACACCTCCTAATAATAAACATACCCAGTGCCTTTAATTTGATGACCTGTTTAACCCCTACTGGACCAGAGAGGTAGTATACAATGCATTGCGCACACTTTGGTCCTCAAAAGAGTTAACAAAATCATCCCAAGAGTGACCTAGAATGCGGTTTGTAGAGATGCAATAGATCAGGGGTTCTCATACATGATGCTGTGGCTTAGAGTGCCACGTTTTTTTCTTTGAAGACTTTGACAAAAATGTGAATAATGAGTTCAGATGTTTATTCATGGAAATGGTATGTATTTGTACATTAAAGGAGTAATAACAATTACAATTATATATATATATATATATATATATATATATATATATATATGTATATATACTACTTGAACAGCCCATTACACGGGCCACAGTGTCACAGCCTCCCAGTCGCGGGGCAGTCACGCACAGTAGAGACTGCCTGCGCCACAGCTGATACAGAGCTGGACTCTCCTTCGGAGCGCCCAGCTCTGTATCAGCCGCGGCACGGGCAGTCTCTACTGCGCATGACTGCAGCACGTGCAGCAGCATCTACTGCGCATGTTGCGGCGTTACACACGATTTAGCGAATTATTATATAGGATATATACTAGTGTAAAAGCCTGTGTACCTGGGCCAAGGTCCAGTGAGGTAAAGAGGATGGTCCTCTCTGCGTACTGAGGCGGTGCACACGATGCAGTCATGTGCAGTAGAGGCTGCCCGAGAGCACAGAATGCTCCCAGCATTCCTACACCTCCCAGCATTCTGTGCTTTCCGGCAGTGTCTACTGCGCAGGACTGCATCAGGCAAACATTCTGACCTTTTATATTAAAGGATAAATTAGGGTGGGAAAGAGGGACAGTGGGATTTGGGTCCAATAGAGGGACTGTTCCTCCTAAAGAGGGACACTTGGGAGGTATGTTATCAACAGTCCAGCTGTGTTAACCCCAGCAAACAACACAGCTTTAAATTCAATGTATTAACTGTATTAACTGTGAATTCTGTGTCCTTGTGCTCAGAAATGCTTTAGACTTGAGAAAGGGAGTTTATCCCGAAAGCTTGTCAATCCATAATTCTGTTAGTCCAATAAAAAAGGTATTACAAGATATTAATTTTGTTTGTTATTTTACATCTGCATCACTGGACTAATACGGCTACAATATCTACTATATATATATATAATCCTTCAGAGTAAAACAAAGGTGCTCCCACTGCTGAGAGGTGTTTTATTCAAAATTTGTTCTTGCTCAACTTGATTTTTACAGTGGCACTGTTGCTGCACCATCCTATGGTGATTTATGGTCAATTGACCAGTGCTGTCTATAGGATGGTGTAGCAACAGCACCACTGTACAATTTCAGGCCATTGCGATACTGCACCTAAAAATAATCAAGTTTGGGCCACAACTTTTAAATGGAACACCTTTCAGCAGTGGTGGCACCCTTGTTTCATTCAGGAGGATAATCACTACAGTATATATATTTTAATATTACGTTTTACTATCCCTTTACGTCCTTGACAGATGACATAAACTGAAAATCCCAGACTGAATGGTAGTGGTGCTTTGAGTAAAATAATATTGAGAACCAATGTAATAGAGAGTTGACATGACATTTAAATAGTCAGAGGAATGCTAAAACTTCCTAATAATCTTGACATAAAATCTTAATAGAGGCTGTGAATCAATTATATGTGAATTGGTTCCCCAAAATGAATCTTTAGTACAAATAAAATTAACATCCACTGAGGCAAACATGATTATTTCTTCTGAAATCCAGGATTCCAAACTCCACCAAACGAAGTATTCTGTGGACAGCAGAATCACCAGGGGGGAATCCCAGACCCTCCCTTTAGAGTGCCTGGCCCACCCATATGCCCTCACACACACCACTGCTGCCCGAGTTCCACTGTTAGTGTCTGGCACTGACATTAAACTTCTCTAAATAGACTCAATGAAGGGAAGCTAGGTGATGATTGTTCATGGGAATGCAACCTTTGGGTCTGCACACTATGTGCAGTCATAAAGGCCAGCAAGGTCTCTTGATGACAGACCTTTGGGGCACCAATAAATAGGCTCACTGCCGTGCAGGGCATGCTACAGCAAAGTAATTTGAAACCATCTTAAGTGGCTCACCATGCCACTGTCACTTGGCTGCCACTCCATGACTCCAGGGGGCTGAAGGTAGGATAATGTGGGTGATCAGTCACTGCAGGCGATGTGAAGTCAATGGACAGTGGATGTGTAAAGTGTGAGGAGGACAGTGTGCAGATGGACTGTGGACAGTGTGGAGGTGAACAGTGTAAACAGTGTGGAGGTGGACAATGCGGGCAGTGTGGAGATGGACAATGTGGGCAGTGTGGAGATGGACAATTTGTGCAGTGTGTAGATGGACAATTTGGGCAGTGTAGAGGTGGAAAATGTGGGCAGTATGGGTGGTGTAGAGGTGGGCAGGTGGAGGTGGACAGTGTTGAGCTAGACAATGTGGAGGAGGACAGGGTATGGAGTTGGACAGATTGGACAGAGTGTGGAAGTGTACAGTGTGTGGAGGAGGACAGTGTGTGGAGGTGGACAATGTGTGGGGGTGGACAGTGCAGAGGTTGGCAGTGTGGAGGTGGACAGTGTGGAGGTGGACATTGTGGGGGTGGACAGTGTGGAGGTGGACAATGTGGAGGTGTGCAGTGTGGACAGTGTGGATGTGGATAGTGTGTGGAGGAGGACAGGGTGGACATTGTGTGGGGGTGGACAGTGTGTGGAGGTTGACAGTGTGTTGAGATGGGCAATGTGTGGACAGTGTGTGGTGATGGGCAATGTGTGTGGACAGTGTGTGAGGGTGAGCAATGTGGGCAGTGTGGAGGTGGGCAATGTAAGCAGTGTGAAGGTGGACAATGAGGAGGTGAACAGGCAGGACAGTGTGTGGAGGTGGACAGGGTGGACAGTGTGTGGAGGTGGACAGGGTGAGCAGTGTGTGGAGGTGGACAAGGTGGAGAGTGTGTGGAGGTAGACAGGGTGGACATCGTGTGGAAGTGGATAGGGTGGGCAGTGTGTGAAGGTGGAAAGTGTGTGGAGGTGGACAGGGTGGACAGGTTGTGGAGATGGACAGTGTGTGGACATGGACAGTGTGTGGACAGTGTCTAGACTCCAATATTAATAATTTAAGCCTCATGATGTAAATCAGAAAAAAATCAGCAGAAAGATACTTCTATTTCAAACAGAACCATACAGGCTCACGGAACTGAATTTCAGAAGTTCACTGAGCACATATTGCTATATTTTAAACAGAAGTTGATATTAACCCTTAATGTTCTCAGCCAATGACAAAAGCATGTTTTATTCATTTCTTCCCTTCAGTTGTTAAATCTGACCTTTTCAGATATATGCCAAGTCTGTGAGTCTCTCTACCTGTTGGGGATTGGTATTGCTGAGATAGCCTCTCCCTCCATGCCACTTTCCCTGTTATTTCTTATAACAACAGGGCAACCCTTCAGACTGAGTATTCATCTATCCTCATTGTAGAGGGATTAGTGTCAGAGAGAGGGGAGGGGGGTCCAATGCATTGCCAAGCACATTGCTTTAGACACTCCTCTTGAACTCAAAGGGTTAATCCCCCTTAGCACCGTTAATGCCTGAGAAATAGTGTCTTCTTTGGCATTCAGAGTAACTTTTTTCTACACAATTGACGTTCAACTTGTCATTCTCTAGCAGCTGTCGGACTACTACTACCATCATCCTCAGGATGGCAGTACTATGATTATTAGTATAGATATACATATTCTTGGCAGTGTAGTTTAAGCAATGTGAAGGGGAGATTTTTAACACATTAAATGTTGATTTGCATAAAACATAGCTGACCAAACTTCATTTTGACAGGGTACACAGAGGAAATATATATATTTCAGGACTGCAGTGAAATCAAAACAGTCTTTGCAGTATGCATTTTTCATATGTGCTCCTGATAAAAGGTGAGGTCTGGTCAACTTTATTAGACAACACTAGTAACAGAGGGTCTACTGGTGAATAGGGGCCAGGAGGATTTCAACAGAAATGCAATGACTTGACATCGGGGTGGAGGATGTCATTTAATGCCAGTTATGAAGGACAGGGGAGATATTTTAGGTAGGGTTGCCACCCAGCCGGTATTTTACCGGCAGGCCGGTAAAAAATTGGCTTCTGTCCAATGTTAATTTTATGGAGGGAATGCCATGGCCGGTATTTTTTTGAAGAAAAGGTGGCAACCCTAATTTTAGGAGGGGAGGGGGGCTGCCTTTGATGTTGCAGGCATTTTTTATAAAGAAAGGATTTGGATGGGGAGAGGAACTTTTGATGTTGTTTTATGTTGATGGGGCTTTTGATGATGGGGGGTTGCTGCTTTATGAGGTATATTTGATGTAAATGTCATCCTTTAATATTGTGGAGGACCCATATGAAAAGATGCCCCCCAAAAAAATCAAATAATGTGTCACAGTAAAATCCTCATAATCAAAAGTTTTCCCTGTAAAATTGGAATCCCCCATCAACAAAAATCATCTCCTGATTAACAGCAACATTTCCACAAAACAAAAGCCCAGTGGGGTGGGGATCATTTTCTACCATCACCTTATTTCATTACAAATGCTATAAAGCAACAGGCAAAAATGGATTAAAATGTGCTATCTTTGTTGTGCTCTTCACTAGAGTTGCTAAATTTCAGTTGTAACCTTATGGTATTGTAACGGAAGCTGAGAAGGGACCGTGTCGCCTTCCGCCGTCGTTCCCGGGTCTCTCCTTCTTGACGCCAGATAAGCGCCATCAGATGCACCGGTTGAAGTATGGAAGGTCAACTGGAAACAGTTGCAGGATTGCCGGAGGCAGGGAAGCATGGAAGAGTCCACGTTGCCGCCTGACAGCATACGAAGTTAGGTCGCAGGAAGCTGGCAGCAGGCGGTCAACGATTCAGGATACTTGGCGCAGATGGGTATCAGAGTGGACACTTTAGACCATAAGCAATACAAGACTCCAGGACTCCTTGTTCACTCCAAACATAACTCATTTTATTGACACAAACCACAGATATTTATACACTGATGGGTGAAACCAGATACAAAAGGGCGTGATCCAATCATGATACATCAGACAAAGGCCAACAACAGATGGTCTTAACAGATACAATTACTCAGACATGATTACATTTCAGATACAAAAGGGTTTGATTGAACAAAAACTTGAGGGCTTGAACTAATTACCACATGGCAGGGGGTCTGACTGCAGTTCACAAAGGCTTAATTAACACACAGCAGAGGGTCTAGCTATAGTACACATAGTCAAATGGCTGGAGTGGCTGTAATACGCATTTTAGGCTATGTAAGATATTTGCATGCCTACTGCAGTGTTTTGAGTGACCCAGCTTTGACCTCTTGCCCCCGCCGCTGAATGTTCGATCCGGTGGCGCTGATCTCACACCGCGGCGGCCCCTGCCAACTGGTAATCGGTGAGTGTGTAAACCCTCAAACATACTACATATAATAACTAAAAACGTTAGCCATACATTAAACATAGTATGTGATCCAAAGTCTATGAATTTAAGTCTTTCTCTTAGGGAATAGCTGGCCAGTTTGTACGCCAAGGCACAGCACAGAGTCCAAACAGTAATAAATGTCCATAGTCTTTGGATAAATAGTTTGAGGTCCAGACAAGGGGCTCAAGTAACGGGTAGGATCCGTTACAGGTATCAATTGCATTACTTCACAACACTAATGGCAATTATAAAATTAAGAAAGGGGGTGGGCTGGGACACTGGACTTGCAATAATAGAAATGAGCTATTTGATTGCCCCCCCCCCCCAAGGCCAAAAGTTGCCATTCCTCTCCTGGTTGGGGGTGAGTATGAGTGGTTCCATGGCTTTCAGTTCAGTGGGTCAAGGCTGGACTTCATCATGTGTGGTTCTATGGCTAATGTGGGACAAGACTGGGAGGTCAGTATGTGTGTGTTTCTTTGGCTGCCAGTGCGGTGGAACAAGGCTTGGGATTGTCAGTATGTGCGGTTCTATGGCTACTGTGGGACAAGGATGCGGCATGAACAGTTTTTATGGGTTTCTGGCTACCAGTTTAATGGGGACAAGACTGTGGTTCAGTATGAGCAGTTTTATGACTTCCAATGCAGTGGGACAAGGGTGGGGGCCAGTCTGTGCGGTCCTGTGGTTACTGTGAGACATAATATGTAATTATGTATGGTTCTATGGCTACCAATGCAGTGGGGACAAAACCTAGGGGGTGTTAGTTAGTATTATTTGGCATTTTTTGTAAAAATTGGTACTGGAATTTTTATAATGAGAGCAGTGGACAATGTGTTTGCCTCCATCTGTTGTTGGACTCCAACTCTAATCATCCTCAGCTGGTCAATGTCCGGCTGATGGTGCTGAGAATTGGAGTTCAACAACAGATGGTGCCAGACAATTTGCACGTCATCTAAACTAGAGGACGGACATTCTGTGCTTCTTAGTTTTCCCTAGACAGCCAATTAAATGTGATGTTATATCAAGTCAGCTAAGCCTTGTGGGGCTGTTTAGAGGATGCCTAGTGAATGCTTTGGAATTAGTTCATTTTAGGTCTGTGTGGCTGCATAGAAGCTTATAATTCACAATATTTAAAGGGAATATCTAATACCATAACTAAGAACCAGAGAATGGGAATGGACCAAAAATGAAAAGTCGATAATAGCAATGTAATTGAAAGGTGCATGATCACAAAAACTAATTTCCATTGTATTATTATGAACTCCTTACACCAGCATATATTAACTTTTTCTTTGACACAAAAGTGTTAAAATGTATCAAAAATGAATGTGAAAAGAGGCTAGGACCTACAATTTGGCTACATTTGCTGCCAATTATATTAAAAAAAACTCTAATAAAACTTTAAATAGAAATGAGCTGTTGAGATTAGAACATGTCATAAAGACGTGTCATTACCATCTGCCACTTCCTGTCTGTCAGATTCTACATTGCCAACTGCCATTTCCTGCCTGCCAGGTGCTAACATTCCACACTCCTCTATCAACTAACATTTCCTACCAGCAAGTACTAGCTCAGTTACATAAAATGACAAATAAATAAAGCTATATATTTCATATTGTTTTTAGATTTATGGTCAACTGACCAGAGCTGTCCATAGAATGGTGTAGCAACAGCACCTCTGTAGAGTTTCAGGCCTCTGTGATACTGCACCTAATAAATTCAAGTTTGGACTATAATAACTTTTGAATAAAATACCTTTCAGCAGTGAGAGTGCACTTGGTTTACTCAGGGGGATAAACCCATCTACAATATATTTTTTGTACATTTTAAGTATTACTATTCCTTTAAGCTCACAGTAAAATTAAATGTTACACCTATCACATATCAGGTGTTAGAGCATGATCATGTGATTCGCTGTCATGGTGAAGGCCTCTCATATTGTGCTATATAGTCATTAAGAAAAGTAAAAAAAAAGTGCCTTGATAGAAACAAAAAAATACCATGAATGAATATCAGAATTTCCTCTGTGCAGGAGCGATTAATTTAATTAAACAGGATCCATTTTGGTTATTGGTTGTCAGCTGCACGCAATGATTTCCCTGAACACTGAAGACATGTAAAAATGGACTGTGAAAATCCTTCAGAACACATTAGCTTCACCTCTTATCATTAAGTTGCACATTTACCAAGTGATCATTTGTGATAAGGCACTTTCTAGCCCACTGCAGTGAAAGGACTCTCACATGTCGTGTTGGTAGAAAGGTTATATTGGGGACAGCTAGAGCATATCAACATGACAGTCAAGAAAATTATTCTCTCTGGCTAACACATAAACCCTTTGAATGCCAGAGGATTGAGCAACTCATTTCAGAGCTATGCACAAAGCTGGATTATCCACAAAGCAACCTAGGCAAGTGCTTAGAGACCATGGAAATGTGAAGGATCTGGTCACTGGTGACTGATCCATTGCCCGGGCCCCTCACACACTCTGGAGGGTGTGGACAACTTGAATGCACCTCTGCTACTCTGCACTCCACTCTGTTTCCTGTAGAGTTTGAACCAGTGAACATCATGGTGAAGCAACAGTTGCCTAAGATCCCTCTTACCCCAACCCCCAGACAGCATTGAGGTCACCTTAGTACAACCCAGAAGTATGGGGTAAGCAGCAGCCCGGGAAAATGCTTCTCCACCATGACATTCACTGGATCACACTACAGACAGAGAGGCAGAGGTGTGTTCCTCTCCTAAAGGTATGGGGGGCAGTATATGTGGGGGCTGTGACTACCAGGAGAACCAGACTGGAGATAGACAGGATATGTGGGGGCTGTGATTACCAATGCCGCTGATAGCCACAGTCCCTACATATATTGTGTGCCTTTCCAGGCTGGTTCCACTGGTAGTCATAGCCCCCACATACACTGCCTTAACACTAGCTTGGTTCCACTAGTAGTCAGAGACCATACATATATTTTCTACCTGTCTCCCAACCAGGCTGGGAGCAAACAAAGTATATGGGGGCTGGGGGGCAGACTGTGAATGAGGAGATACCTGACTATCAGCGGAACTAGGCTGGGGGCACACTGTGTACGTGGGTATATGTGACTATCAGTGGAACTAGGCTGGGTTCAGACTGTGTATGAGGGTATATGTGACTATCATTGTAACTAGGCTGGGTTCAGACTGTGTATGAGGGTATATGTGACTATCAGTGGAACTAGGCTGGGTTCAGACTGTGTATGAGGGTATATGTGACTATCAGTGGAACTAGGCTGGGTTCAGACTGTTTATGAGGGTATATGTGACTATCATTGGAACTAGGCTGGGTTCAGACTGTGTATGAGGGGATATGTGACTATCATTGGAACTAGGCTGGGTTCAGACTGTGTATGAGGGGATATGTGACTATCAGTGGAACTAGGCTGGGTTCAGACTGTGTATGAGGGGATATGTGACTATCAGTGGAACTAGGCTGGGTTCAGACTGTGTATGTGGGGAAATGTGACTATCAGTGGAACTAGGCTGGGTTCAGACTGTGTATGAGGGATATGTGACTATCAGTGGAACTAGGCTGGGTTCAGACTGTGTATGAGGGATATATGAGGGATATGTGACTATCAGTGGAACTAGGCTGGGGGGCACACTGTGTATGTGGGGAAATGTGACTATCACGTATCCACAAAATGCATTATGGAGGATTCTCTCTTCTCTAGTTGGCATACCTGGGAACTCTCTGGATTTGCCCGAGAGACTCCATTTTTTATAGTGAATTACCTGGTCTCCAAGGACAAAGGCAGATTCTACGGTGGTGGGGAGTTTCTTATGAAACTCTACCCACTTCTGCTCCTTCCCAGCCTGTTCCTCCCACTTTCCTCCCACTTCTCCTTCTTCCCACTCTGTTCTTCCCACTTCCTGCCCACTTTATTGCACAGCCAATTAAGCCACACCCCCACCCCTTTTTAGATCATATCTCTTCATTTATACCTTCTCACTGGCACCACAAAGTGTTAGCTGGTATCCATCTTTTCACATACAAGGAGTCAGAACTTTATACAAAAGACAGGCTGTTACCTAGCTGGCTGAGGATGAATGGAGTTGTAGTTCAAACACAGTGGTAGGACTACCCACTCCTAATCTAAAATGAACAGCAATGGTCATTCAACTCTCCCCAATCTATACTCTGTTCTGCTGTGCTGATCTCATTATAAAGTATATTAGTGTAAAAGTCCGTGTACACGGGCCAAGGTCCGGTTAATGTTAACCCTTTGAGTGCCAGAGGGGTACGCATTGCATTACAAAATGAGTTGCGTACCCCTCTGGCACTCAAAGGGTTAAGAGGCCGCTACCTCACTGCTCCACGTGATGCAGTCTTGTGTCGCCTTACTCACGCAATGCAGTCATGCGTAGTAGAGACTGGCCGAACACGGGCATCGTGACAAACATCCTAGCGAATTATTATATAGGATTGTTCCATTAAACATGGAGCTAATGTTGCTTACACATTAAAACTGTGTTTAGTATAAGCCTCTGCAAAGGTGCAATAAACTAACATGTGTTACACTCTATGGTGTTGAAGCCTTGCTGAAAACAATCTGTGAGAATCCTCGTCATTGTTAGCACCAAACCACATTGTGAGGGAAATGCCTGCTATCTGTGAGGTATGAAAGGTAATATTACCTGAGAAATACGTGGCTCTCAATTTGTTAATTTTAAGAACATATCTTGAAAAAAGTCATATTCTGCCCCAATCCAAACAGAACAAATCACCGAAGGAGAGGAAAAAAGGGAGCGAGGAGAAGAAAGGCTAAGAGAGAGAAAGAGTGTGAGATGTCTATGTCCATTCCCTATTGTACAGCGCTAAGGAATTAGTTGGCGCTATAGAAATAAAGACTAAGAATAATAATAATGTCCTTCAAACAGCACATTATATCGATATACTATTTTTCTAGTTAATTTCGATATGTCTTGTACTACATTGCTAATTGTTTCCATCTATAGTATGCATTAGAATGGCCGATTTCTTCTGCACCATGGTTCAGTATGAGCGCTGTGCGTGAAGTCGCCTGGGGAGTGTTGCCACACGTGAGTTTCTTGGTGTCTTCTCCCCACCTCCCAAGAGCGCGCACAGTGCAGCACGCTCCCACTAATAGCTGTCAGCAAAACCGAGACCACAGCTAAACTCAAATACATTTAAAAAGTAAAAGAGTTAAAAGATATAAAGTATTAAAACACATTTTATGTCCTTTAATACTATGTAATTGATTGGGGGAGAGGTGTCTGGGGAGATTTGTGTCCCTTTAAAACAAGTTCTTACCTGATTGGTTGCTAGAGAGATATGTAGCATCCAATGGGTTATAAGCCCAATTTAAATAAATGGTAATATTAAAGGGATAGTAGTGGTTAATTTTAAGTTGATTTAATACTGTAGACATTAAAAAAGGTTAACATCGATGTAAGTCTTATCTCTCAAACCTGTATGGTTTGAGAGATATAACTTGCTAAAGTTACCTTTTCCTGGCTGTTTTACTCAAGTCTGCCTTCTAGCTGACAGCTGCAGATTCCGGTCATTTGACCAGACAGAGGCTCTTCAGCAGAGCTGAAATCACACTATATAGAAATAAAAACTTCATTGGAACGGTCTACAAAGTGTGCTTGCAAACCAGGCACACTTTGTAGACCGTTCTAAATGAAGTATTTGTGTTTAGATAACCTTATATCAGCGCTGCTGAAGAGCCGCATCTGGTTGCGCGACCAGAATCTGCTTCTGACAGCTTTACAGCTCGTCAAGCAAAAAGGGGAGGGAGCGGAGAACTTTATTTTCCATAACGGTTGGAGAGATACAAATAAGTGCAAGTACTCTCTTTTAATTGTATCTACCATATAGTTAATACTTTTTTCTGACATTACTATCCCTTTAAAGAGAATCTCTCAATTTGAATTTAACTCTTTACGGGCCAGAAGGGGTGTATAACACATTGCTTCACAATGTGTTATACACACCTCTGGTCCTTAAACCTTTGAGCGCCAGAGAGGCATCAGAAAGTTTTACATTACAATGCATTAGATACGTCTCTGGCACTCAAAGGGTTAAACACTTAAGTCTGTATACTTAATTCAAAATTGCCTAAGTGTTATGTTAGCAAAAAGTACAGTAGATACATAAATTTGGAGATATTGACACTTTTATTTTTTAAAAAGTTAAAGTCTCTCAAGGAGCTCATAGCTTAACCCTTTGAGTGCCAGAGGTGTTCACAATGCCTCTGGTATTCAAAGGATTAACTTGCATATTAAACTGTACTGAAAAGCTTAATTAGCATACATTAGCATATGAATCCACCATACAGAGAACTCACCACACAGGAATGAAAGTATCAATATCTAAACTATACATCTGCTAACACAGCATGTAGGCAGTTTTGAATTATTTTTTCCAGTATTCAAACCTGAATTCAAGGTGACAGGTCCCATTTAACCCTTTGAGTGCCAGAGTGGTGCAAGGGTTAAGAATGTAATTTGCCCCTAACGGTGCAGTTAGTTTGCCATAGAATGCATCTGGTCTTTAATTGTTCATATGCCCCATTATTTTAAAGGGATAGTAATGTTTCATAATAAAATCAGCTCTAATTAATCAACATAGTATTTGGGCCACGGAGAGTATGATTTCAGTACTGTCAGAGTTGTAGTTCAAGAGTAATTGAATGATAAAGTATCCCCCCCCGCCCCTTCTTCTGATGTAACACTGCTCAGCTTAGAGCAGCAGGGAGCGTCCAGGTAGATTGCAGAGAGGGACAATCTTCAAAAAGCTGAAAAACATGTCAAGGGGGCAGGGATTTCATTGTTCTCACAGTGAGAATATTAACCCTTGATGTGAGCTGTTTGGTCTAAGGACTGGATTCCACATCTGAGGAGTAGGGGCTTACACTAGGTAAAAGGGGTGGGAGGGGGAAACTTTATCATGCAATTACTCTTGAACTAAAACGCTCACAGTAATGAAATAACACTCTCCATGGCCCAACTGCTATGAAGATTAATTGGAGCTGCTGTTTTTGTGAAACATTACTATCACTTTAAAAGTGGAAAAACAGAATGCTATGGGTGGCAACAACCTGACATTGCTTTTCTATGAATGGTATGCAGTTACAATGATTAACTGCTCATGATTTAAAACACTTGGGGATTCATTAGGACTATAGGCTCTACACTGGTGAGCAATACATTTGTTTGATTGTGTGATTTTTCCAATATCAATTATCTATGATCGGCTGGCATGGATAATGTCACTGGGCTCTAGGGAGAAATCAGAACATTAAATTTCCTGTTCTAGGGATTGTAGAAACACTAGCAAGGATCCACTAATATGATTCTGGAGCTGCCTTTTGCTAATTTCCTGAGCTATTAGCTCCAAGGGTCTGATATTCAAAAGTTATCAAAAAGAAACAATTGTTGGATCGTGAGTTGATGGTAAAAATACAATATTTTCAGAAGTAAAGAAAATGTTTTGTAAAGAATTCATACATTCTTAACGAACCCCTTAACGACCCTTGACGGTCATAGTACGTCATGGGTCGATCTGAGTCAACGACCCATGACGTACTATGACAGTCATGGAATTCAGGGCTCCCCTGGCGGCTGCACGCCGTTTGGGGAGTCTGGAATCAGAATTTAAAAAAAAAAAAAAAAAAAGTCCATGGTCCTTTAGTGACCTTCTCGTGCCTGCAAGGCCGGTCGTTAAGGGGTTAAACAAAGACTTTTGTTTACTTGTTAATTCCATACTACTGCTTCTCACGCCTGCAAATAGTACTTTATTTTGTCTTCTCAAAATTTACACCATTTTTATTTTTTTGGAAAAGAATGACGTTAATCAGACAAAAATGTGATGGCTAAAAGAATATTTTTTTCTGAAAATACTCTTCAGTATGATAGTAGATTAAGCCATGCCCACCTTTAAAGTGACAGTAATACCTAATTTAAAGTTTGTTTAGTATTGCAGGCTTTAAAAAAATATTGAGAACTATTAAGTCTTATCTCACAAACCTTTACGGTTTGAGAGATATTCGCAACTATAAAGTTCCCCCCTCTGTGACGTCAGCACTCTAGCTGACAGATTCGGATTCTGGTCTGCAGACCGGCTTGTGGCTCTTCAGCAGAGCCAAGATCACGATCTTTAAAAAAGAGTTACTTCACTGGAATGGTCTACAAAGTGTGTTTGCAAACCAGGCACACTTTGTAGACCGTTCCAATGAAGTAACTCTTTTTAAAGATCTCAGTCTTGGCTCTGCTGAAGAGCCGCCGGCCGGTCTGTAGACCAGAATCCAAGTCTGTCAGCTAGATGGCAGACTTGACTGAAACAGCAAGGAAGAGAGAACTTTAGCTGCAAATATCTCACAAACCATAAAGGTTTGAGAGATAAAACTTACATAGTTTTTAATATTTTTTTAAAGCCTATAATACTAATAAAAAGGGTTAAATCAAAAGGAATTTACATGATGAAATTGGAGCTTATTGAATATGGCCCATGTGTCATATGAATGGTGCAAAAGAGGAGCAATTCTGAGGCAAGCCAACTGCACTACAGAAGAAAAAGAAACAGACCCCCAAATTGGATGAAATAGGGTTTAAAACTCCTTGAATGCATGAAAAGTCGCCATTGTATTGCTGTGCAATGCATTAGGGACCTTTCTAGCCTACAATATATTAAACGTCCCTTTTAAAACCAGTTGCAGCTTGTATTTGTTCCCTGTGATGCAGATGGGTTGCTCCAGAATTGCTCAGTTCTGCTTGTCCATATAGCCTTATGAATTCTTCACTGATTTTAACCCTTTGAGTGCCAGAGGGGTGCCCAACGCATTGCTTTAACTCTCAGAGTGTTAAAGCAATGCCACATATCCCTTTGTAAACCTCTGTCGGACCATTGTGAAGGCTACAAGAGAGTCTAATCAGAGGTATTTAGACCTGACTTCTCCTGGAGATGAAACCAGACAATTACTATTGCATCAAGCACTGTACTCCACATCTTCCATTCTAAGCTTAATCCAAGTCCCCTCTGAGATGAGGCCATGACCCCGTTTAGTGATGAGCCAAAAGTCCATAACTCTGTAATGGTAACAGATGTCACTAACTGTGACCCTGGCCCATTTATAAGATATTATGCTACTAAAACGCATGTCAAAGCAAAAGGAAAGTCTCACACTGTTGTAGGGGAATTCGCCCCTATAACTTTTATATGATTTATATGCTTTCTACCCATAACCCTATTGTATTCTGCATATAGCTATTCTTACGTGGCACACAAAGGGTTACTATATACATGTATTTTTCTAGCCATGGCAGAGAATGCTAGAACATACTCTTACTTTATCTGGACAGACATATTGTAACACAAGCGTCTGCCCTAACTGATAATTGCCACACATCCCCTATAGCGCCTAGAAAGGACAAGTAGACGGTTAGACCAGTGGTGTAACTATAGGGGTCGCAGTGGTCACAACTGCAACTGGGCCAGTAACTCCAGGGGCCCAGCCGCCCCCTGCGACCCCTCTGCCTGGCACCTGCAATCTCCCTCCGGAACTCTGGTAATGCAGAGCACTGGGAGATGACATCATCTCCCAGCGCTCTGCATTACTAAGAGGACCGCGAGGGAGCTCCAGGGTGGTAAGAGATGGGGATATTGTGAACATTGAGGGGCATTGTAGAGAGGGTCAGTGCCGAGGGGGGCCAATGTGGTGGTGGTGGAGGGCCCATGGCACTTCTTGCACCAGGGCCCTGAGTGTTCTCGTTACGCCTCTGGGTTAGACAGTTGTCCTATTTACCCCGGGTCTCTAAAAAGCAGAAGTACACCGTTGGCTGCTTCTACCTAAGACCCTTAGCAACAAGCCCAATAACCAGCTGCTATATCCATCCCCAAATATGGTCTTTCCGTGCACGAGCCAAATGCATGTTCCTCACCTCCTAGGCTCATGCTAAGAGAAAAGGTATATATTGAGTGCCAGGATCCCAATACGTTAGTAGAGGACAGATCAGGTTACCTGACACTCTAAGTGACCAAGACTGATTGGTATATGATTTCTTTATACAGCAAGCAATATCTTATAATTATCTCACACAATGCTGGATTTTGTAATATTATGTAACTTGTTTTTATTGTGTTATTGCTAAGTTTTCTTATTTGCTTAATATGTTTTAGCTAGCCAATAAACATTTGCATTATATATATATATATATATATATATATATATATATAGACCCTGTAATCCTTTTTATTGTCCTTATATTATTTGTATAAGGCAAGTCAACAGAAATAACTTTCAGATATTACGCACCTATATTTACGATAGGGAATAATTATATCTCATAACTCTCTCTGGGACTAGAGGAAGAACCCTCACTTAGCGCTATTTTAGCTTACTAGGGTCATAACTCTGTCACAGCACATTATGGAAAATGTATTTTTGAAGGTATTTTGTGGCTGAGCAAAACAAGGGCTCTACCCAGGGCCCAATTTACATCCCAGTGCCCCTAGGTGAGGAATTCTAGATGCCTTTAACTCCACACAGAGCCACACCCCCATTTCTCACATGGCCCCACCCCCAGTTCCATCCACTATTTTCTGGCATAGAAAATAAGTTTGCCCTATAACAAGCAAGGATAAAAAAAAAGCTTTAACCCATGGTTGCTCTTTAGCATCCAAGGGGTTAAATAATAGCCCATAAAGGGGAATAAAACTGGAGCAGGGACATTGAAATTGCTCTGCCACGCCCACAATCCAGAATGTGGGTATGGTCAGCACAGCTGAGGTGCCACCTACAAATCTGTAGCTTTAAGCAGTTGCCTAATCTACCTATTGGGAAATCCAGCCCTGGATATTCCACTACTGGAAGAAACTTCTCTCAAAAGTAATGGCAGTTGCTACCAGAATGTGTCATGTCTGCCTTCATGGACATGACATCCAGGACTTATTGCAGATGTTACCTCTTGAATAAAAAGGCAGAAGGGTAAGACTCATAAGGAGACTGACAGAGTAAAAGTGATACCTTTATTTGACAACTAAGTGGCTCTGTGATACAAGCTTTCAAGACAGCTTAGGTCTCTTCTTCAGGTGTACTTAGAATGAAGGCTGAATACAAAATACACTTTTACATTTAAATTCCAGGCTCCTGCTTTTTCTAGGGCTAACAAGGTACTACCATTTACCTGTAAAATTCATCGGGGCAGTTAGGATTTTATGGCCATGGAAAGGCAAGTAATGGGTTATTATTAGGATGGGTAAAGCGTGGTACCATATTAGCCGTACACAATTCAGGAGACTAGTAGGTCTTGAAGAAGACAACTAGGTCTGAAGAAGAGACCTAATTGTCTTGATAGTTTGCTTTCTAGATCCACTCAGTCAGCTAATAAAGGTATCGCTTTCACTCTACCAGTCTCCTGTTATTAGGAAGTGTTAATTCTCCTTCCAGCATATTACTACATGTTATTTCCTGAGCAAAGCTAATTTACTGGTGGGGGGTCTACCTTTTTCTCTGAGTATCCCCCCTGTCTGTCCTTCACTTGCCCAAGTTTTGTATTGATTATTAACTGGATTTGTTTTCAGTATTATCTGAATCCCCAGCCACTATGTACCGAATTAAAGTGACATTAATGTCCCATAAAAAATGTTTATAGATTTGTAGAGGGCAAAAAAAGAAACTCAGTGCCACAAATCCCATCTCTCAAACCGCTATGGCTTGAGAGATATTTTCAATCAAAGTTCCCCCTTCCCTCCCCTTCTCCTGATGTCAGCTGTAAAGCTGACAGAAGGAGATCCGTGTTGGTGGACACGAGGAGGATCTTCAGCAGAGCCGAAATTGAGTTAATGGAAAATAACTACTTCATGGGAACGGCCTACAAAATGTGCTTGCAAACCAGGCATACTTTGTAGACCTTTCCAATGAAGTAATTATTTTCTAATAATGAGATTTCGGCTCTGCTGCAGAGCTGCTGGCTGGTCCCCGGACTGGAATCTCGGGCGAGAGGGAGGAACTTTAATTGTCAATATCTCTCAAACCATAGCTGTTTGAGAGATGGGGTTTGTAGCATTGAGTTCCTTTTTCCACCCTCTACAAATCTATAAACATTAGTATCCCTTTAAGTCTTCGATTGTCAGAGTGGTGTGTAACGGGTTGCTTCACAACATGTTGCACCCCCCCCCCATACTTAAAGGGTTAAGGTTAACTTTGGGGCTGGGTTTTTCCAATTTGGTTGAGTGAGCGACTTCCTAGGATGCCATGTTTTGAAGCACACCGCAGCTGTTCTGGCCACCTCTATATTACAAAATGTGGGTGCTGCCAGATCAATCCCAATGCCCCTGGTTTATGTCAGCCAGTTTATTTGGCATTTTGCATACTTAAATGGCTATTATTTAACTCACTGGATGCTAGAGATGTCTGTAAAATATTACTTCAAATTTCATATGGGGACCTCCCTGACAACCAAGAGTTAAGAGAGGCTTTTTTTGTACTTTATCTTGTTGGTTATAATCTGTGCCAGGCAAAAGGGGTCAAGATCAAGTCAGGAGTGGGGTTGTGGCCACAAGAGGCGCTAGGGACACTTGGATACCTTTACCTAGGGTGAATAAGTCATCAATCCAGTTCTAGTTAGCCTTTGGTGATTGTCAAATGTTTAGTCCTATTATGTTACAAATAAACATTAGGTATACATTTTAAAGAAACTTTCTGGTGCCCACTTTGCTGTATGGATTGTACACAGTCTGTGCACTTTATGAACGGGGGAAAACCCTGTGTAAAATACATATCACCTGCCCTGGTCCTCCATGAAACTCTCAAGCTCTCATCCATTATGTTCTGCAAAGGACTATGAACTTACAATTAGTGCCTTGCAAGAGAACAGAAGGACACATTTATCTTCCAGTCACTGGTGTCTCAAGGGTCAATTCTACTCCTTGAGATCATCAGCATCTCATTTATGAAGGGATGTTCAGCATTCTGCAGCCAGTCAGTGGGACATGTAATCTAGCTGTGACAAGTGATCCATCTGTAACTTAAACCTCATCTGCAGACATAATTATCACCATCTGATTAGCAGGGTAAATTACCAACACCTAAGAAGTTGAATTAGAGTAGAACAGACACCTCCTAATAATAACCACCACTTAAGTCACTACAGTCAGAAAATCAAAAATGGCCCTTATGAATTTTGCCTTTGTGCCATTGTTCTAGAGAAAACATCTTAATTCAGTTCTGGATGTCACATCCATAGAGGCAGACATGACAGCACCACAAAACTTCATGGATCACAGTCTGTCAGTTTTCTCACTTTTTAATATGGCGTACCTGCACTTAAATGTTTTTTTGTAACAATTGACATGAAGAAAAGTTAGATAAAGCATTTTGGAAAGACAACCCTGTGCATCCAATGATGTGCACCTTAACTTTCTACCCCCAGTTCATTGTGCATTTTTTATATTCCTACATCTCTAAAGGAACTGAAATCTATGGAATTTCCTACTTTGTTCATTAACAGCTACTCTCCCAAGAAAAATGACACCACATTGGTCATAGCTGATATGCTGTAGGAAGGGCCAAAAGCACAAACCTATCAATACCAAAAGCTGTCATTTTCCTAACATCCTTCAAATATGACTTGTCGTTACTAAAAAGGCTGTAAAAGCTACCTTGACTAGCCTGTACCTACTGCCAGCCCAAGAAAAAGTTGTACCACATTGGTATGGTTTGACATACCGTAGCTGGTGCCAAGAGAACTAGACTAAACCTATCATTTTTATATTCTAATAGTATATTATTGACTTAAAATGCTATTCTGTAAAGTAAACAACCAGACGCATCAAATGGTGAATCACTTTTATAGTGCCTAGTGTGCACGTATGTTTCTAGAAAGCATATATATTGGAAAAATAGGGCTTTTTTAGCATTTTCACCACTCAAAGATACGTCAGTCTTCAGGGGGTTAAAAGCCCCACTTAAATCAATGGGACATTTCATTTGCCATCACTATCGCACAATTTGTTTCTACAGAATTGGTCCCAATTCTTGTTATTACATCAGCTTCTAAGATTTGTCTATAAATTCCACCACCCATGCTGCCAAGGCAAAAGGGTAAGATAGAATAACTATCGTGCCAAAGAGGTGCTCAACGCATTTCTTTGCAACAACTTAAAAAAATGCAGTAACCAATTATTTTACGAAAAATTTGAGACTTTACAATGATTCATTTATGTTTATATATGGACTATTTTGGAATCCTTGAGCAAATTATACAAGAGGGTATGTGTATTTACACCTGTTAATTATTGTTTACTGATGACAATCCATCTTCCACTTGTGCTCAGCGACAATTATTGTGGTTCTTGCTCATAATGGTTTTAATAGTTTAGTTGTTGTGTTCAAGTGGATGATTCTTCGACAGATGGTGTATAGGGATGCATTTTAAAGGGATAGTAATGTTTTATAATAAAAGCAGCTCCAATTAATCATCATAGTATTTGGACTTTGGAGAGTGTTATTTCAATTCTGTCAGAGTTGTAATTCAAGAGTAATTCAATGACAGAGTATCCCCCTCCTGCCACTTTTACTGATGTCACACTGTTCAGCCAGATCAGAAGGGAGGTGCCCAGGTAGACTGCAGAGAGGGACAATCTTCAATTAAGATAAGGGAAAAACCTGAAAAACTTGTCAAGGGGGGGGGCAGGGCTTTCATTGTTCTCATAGGAAGAAGATTGTCCCCTGCTGTTATCTGTCTGGTCTATGGACTGCATTCCACATCTGAGAAGTGATTGCTTACACTAGGTAAAAGGGGCGGGAGAGGAAAACTTTACTTGTGAATATCTCATAAACCATAAAGGTTTGAGAGATAAGACATATCATTCTTCATGTTTTTTTAATGCCTACAAAATAAAATAAAGTTAAAACTAAGTATTACTATCCATTTAATAACAAGTGTTTGATTGTTTTATCTCTTTTTTGTATATTATTTATTTTTCTTTTTAGGTTACTGGAACCCCTCACCTAACATCTGCGTGTGATTTAGTATTTTTAAGAGATCTAGGGCTAGATTTAAATGTTACCTCCTGTTTTATAAAACATTTTCCTATTGAAGTCTATGAGGAAACCCAGAGATAAACGCAGTGATAAAATTAGCACCTGCAATAGAATCCAGCCCCTAGGGTCTTAATTACCACAAGTGTATATAGTTTTAATTGTGTCCATTCATACATTATGTTGAGATATTCATTAACTTCAACCAATGGGTACCGTTTACATACCAGGAATCTTTGCGGCTGCTCTCCTGTCTTTATATGCCCATAGATCTTTGATAAAACAGTGAAATGCGTAAGAGGGTATTATATTGTTTCAACCAATTAACCAATTGTTTTTATAAATACATTTTTTTTAATTGGAAAATTGTTACAAAAAGAGCAGTTGTTTTTTGCAGTCCAGATTGCATGGATCCCTGTATGGAGACAGGGTATTTTCTCCATTTGCAAATTTGTCAGATGCCATGACAGTCCTGAAATGTTTATACTTTTTGTTTAGATACATGAAATCCAGTTGTTTAATGATATAGCACCAATGGGCGCCTTCTTTCTTTTGCTTTCTTTTATGCTAATGAAGCCCTGTAAGTGGTGGTTGATATGCTAAGGAAGCCTTTTCAGTAAAATGTCATATGCTATTGAATCTTTTTAGTGATGATTCCTATGCTAATTAAAGTTTTCAGTGAAGGTTGTACTTCAAAAGGAAGCTTTCACTTTTATTTTCCCCAGATATAAAAAGTGAATATTTCCTAAACTATACATCTGCTGGACCTTTGGATAACATGACAGATAGGCAGCTTTGAGAGAAGTTTTCAAATGTGTAATACAATTCAAAGTGACAAGTCCACTTTAAAAAAACAAACATTTAAATCAATAGGAAATGTGGGAATCTTTATTTTATTCCCTATGCCTTAATACATCAGCTCCACTGAGTACTAGGAAGACTTGGAGCCAACCATATGCACTATAAGGGAACAAAGAAAGATTCTCCAAATTCCTTTTGATTTAGTTTGTTAACCCATTGAACACTTGACAGTTCTCCAGTGCATTGCTTTGCTATACTTTAGAGACCTAAAGGAATGCAATATTTAATATTGTTTATCATTTACTATCCAATCCTCCCACCCATTTCTATACGTCAGCCTCCTCTCCAGAGAACTGGCAAAATGGTTGATTGATCTGTTGCCTTGGCAACCCACCAGTTAGTTCACTCACTCTGAGACATTTGTCCCTGTGAGAGAAGTTCTAATGGAGGTGAATATACAATGGTGAAGCCCTGCAAACTCAGGCACTGAAATCTCTTTTATTTCCATGCCCCTGTCCAAATACAGTTTACTGGCCTAAGTGGGCCAAAAAGCCTTCCATTAATGCTGCTTGTATCAAGGGGAGAACAGTGGGGCAACCTGTAGACATTTCAGGGCATTCCTTAATTCACCACCAAAATCCACACAATGTATTAATATGGAGTAGACAACTTTGTCATCATCACAGTGAAAATCCTTGAGCACACTATGGGAAAGGCTTGTAGGGTTGGCTGGCATTAAAGGAGCAGTAAACTTTTTTTTATGAAAAAATATATATTGTAGGGATTTTCCTATTGCGTAAAATAAGAGGACTCCCACTGCCTAGAGATTTATATTTCCAGAGTTATTACAGTTTAAACCCATGTTTTTTACATTAGCAGTGCCATCTAGTGGTCAAATTCTAATTAGATTTCCTGTTAGATTCTAATGGAGAGGAAAGTCAGAAAAGTCAGAGACATACAGTTCTCTATAGAATGTGATAGAAACTGCCTGTCACTTCCTGTCAGTTAGAACTATCAGGAAGTAAACACAGTAAATTCACTTCCTGATTATTTAAACTGCTATAATTTTTGAATAAAAAATCTGACAGCGATGGGAGTGACCTTGTTTTATTCAGCAGGAAATGCTCTGTAAAATATGTGTTTTCATAAAAAAAAGTTTATTGCTCCTTTAACGTCCCATGATGGTGGAGTGTCTTTTCTGGTGTGAACTACAGCATCTGTATGCTCTAGTGTAGGGGATCTCAAACATGTCCTCATGACCCCCACCCCAATGGTGCAGGTTTTCAGGATCTCCTCACATGAACAAAGGTGAATCAATTTGTGGTTCAATCATTCTGAAGGGTCTGCACTGTTTTGGGTGCGGACAAGCGTTAGCGTCTTCTGCCCTAATACATACCTGGAAGGTGAATACACTGTGTTTTCAATGGCAGATTCATATATTTACACCATTGTGTCCTAAGTATTGGAAATCTCTCTAACAGAAAAGTGGTTAAAAGCCTAATTTAAATCAATGGGACTTTATATTTTTCTCCTATGGTGCAATTGGTTTGCCCACATCTAAACCTTTTGAAGTGGATACCTCTCTAGCACTCAGAAAGGGTTAATACATCAGCTTCATTACGTCCTACCTAAGACCTTTCTGTATACTCCGGTTTTACAGTTAATTATCAGGTCTCCAGGGACAGAAGATGATTCTCTGGAGGTGGTGAGTTTCCTGTGAAACTCTGCCCACTACTCCTGCTTCCCATCCTGTTCTACCCACATCTCCTGCTTCCCACCCTGTTCTATGCACTTCCCACCCACTTCTCCTTCACACCCTATTCTACCAATTTCCCACCCACTTCTCCTCCTTTCCACCTAATTCTGCCCACTTCCCACCCACTTCTCCTCCTTCCCATCCTGTTCTGCCTATTTCCCGCCCATTTCTCCTCCTTTCCATCTTGCTCCTCCTACTTCCTGCCCAGTTCTCCTCCTTCTCACCCTGTTCTTTCCACTTACTGCCCACTTTAACTCCTTCCTACCCTATTTTTTCCACTTCCCACCCATTTTCCTCCTTCCCACCGCGTATTGCCCACTTCCCATCCAGTTCTGCCCGCTTCCCTCTCACTCGGCCTTCTTCCCACCGTGTTCTACCCAATTCCCTCCCACTTTTCCTCCTTCCTACCCTGTTCCACCCACTTCTCCTCCTTTCCACCCAGTTCCACCCACTATCTGCCCACTTCTCCTTCCCACCCTGTTCCACCAACTTCATGTCAGCTTCTCCTCCTTCCTACCCACACCCACATGATTAAGACCCTCCACTTTTCAGCATCATTTACATCTCCCTGGTGGCAGTAGTACATGAGCCCTCTCTGAGAGCTCAAGAGGATGACGTTCCCAGGTATGCATTAGGTTTAACATTCAAGGCCAAAAATTGACTTTGGAAAGCGATATGTTGTTATTAATTTTTCTCCATTCTAAAATCTTCTAGGAAACATACATTTCTATGCGCAACTCACTACTATTTAAGTACGAATCAGAATTGCAAGAAGAAAACATTGGTTTAGCTTGAGTTTATTTTTATTTGTGAGCTTTTAAATTCTGTCAATAATTACAACATGACACGTGGACAAAGAAGCTGACAGTTGAAACTGATTAGACTTTGTATGGATTTCGACACTGTTACTAGCAGAACAATTTTTGCATTGATATGTCAAATGGAGGAAACCTGTGCGAAAGTGACATGAATGGAGTTGTTCTGCCTATCTTGAGAAATCAAAGAGAACAATAGCGCTATGTAAAAGCTGTGGGAGTTCAATAACCCCCCACTCAAAATAAATAAAAGCACGGCAAGTATTTCTATTTTATTGCTTAAAGGGATAGTAATGTTTCACAATAAAAGCAACTCAGATTAATCTTCATAGTCTTTGGGCCATAGAGAGTGTTATTTCAACACTGTCAGAGTTGTAGTACAAGATAATAATTGAATGATAAATTACCCCCTCCCACCCATTTTACTGATGTAACACTGCTCACCTCAGAGCAGCAAGACTGTCCAGATGAATCGCAGAGAGGGGCAATCTTCAATTAGCATAAGGGAAAACTGGAAGAACCTGTCAAAGGGCTGGGTTTTCCTTATGGTCACAGTAAGAAGATTGTGCCTTGCTGTGAGCTGTCTGGTCCCAGGACCAGATTCCACATCTGAAGGGAGGTGGCTTACACTAAGTAAAAGGGGCGGGAGGGGGATACTTTATCATTCGATTACTCTTGAACTACAACGCTGACAGTATTGAAATAACACTCTCCATGGCCCATATACTATGAAGATTAATTGGAGCTGCTTTTTTTGTGAAACATTATTATCCTTTAAAGGGGATCTCTCACATAGATATAAGTAATGCTCATTAGTTAGAGCATTTAGTAAACACTTTTAAAACGTTCATTTAAAAAAAAAAAAAAAAAATTATCTGCACAAAACTTAATGTTTAAAAAGTGCCCTGCAGCCTACTTCTGTCTTGCAGTACTGCCTCTGCTCCCATCCCACTACCCAGCATCCTCCGATGACGGATGCTTTCTTTCTCTAAGCTGGAGCGATCTCATTGGCAGAGATCGATATCTAGCCAATGAGATCCTCCAGCTGAGACAGACAGCCTCCGTCATTGCAGGAGGGAGGGGAGCAGAGGCAGTTCGGCAAGCCAGAAGTAGACTGCCGGGCACTTTTTAAACATTAATTTTTGTGCAGAAAAAGTTTTTTTTTTTAAATGAACAACGATTTAAATGTTTTCCCTAAATGCTCTAACTAATGAGCATTACTTATATCTATGTCAGAGATCCACTTTAAACTGGAAGTATTAGACATGCAGAAATTTAGACTAACCCTTTGAGTGCCAAAGAGGTATCTAATACATTGTGTTGCCTCTCAGGCACTCAATGGGTTATAAAAAATATGAAGAAAATCGATTATGGTTTATCCATTACATTGCATGAAGAAGAACCTGAAGGGTAATGGTTTAATTTAAAGTGGAAATACTTTCTAGATGAAAAAGAAAAAAAAAGATATACTTTATAGCAATGCGTAATACAGATAATATTCACATTGCAGGGTTTAGCCTTATGAGTAAAGCAAAGGTACTTCCTCTGCAGAGAGATGCTCTGGTCAAAAGTTATTGCCACTGAAAGTTGCATTTTTTTGGGGGGTGCAGTATCTCCATGGCCTGACATTTTAGAGTGGCGCTGTTTCTACACCAGGCAATGCCACCATTCAATTTCAGGCTATGGAAGAACTGCACGTGAAAACATGCATGTTTCCCTGGCAGCTTATCCGTGACACTCCTAACTGGAACCACAAAAATGTACATTTTGATATTTTCACTATTATTTGAATTCTTCTGGGACCTTTTAATGATGGTCTCCTTTCTCTTTTAACCCTCTGAGTGCCAAAAGGGTATGCAAGCAGTGCATTGTGTACCCCTCTGGAACTCACCGGGTTAAAGGGATAGTAATGTTTCTATTAAAGTGCAGCTCCGAGTCATCTTTATATTTTTTTTTAACATGTAGCGCTATATGTAATTACTTACAGTTCTGTAGTTCAAACGTTCTTCAAGCTGAAAGGATCCCCTCCTTTCCCTTTCCCTGCATCACGCTGCCTCTAAATGTGGTACAGAGTCCTCATGGAGAGCGGCAAGGGACAATCTCCAGTAAGTAAAGGGGAAATCCTGCCCTCCTTCAGCAAGGGGAAAGCAGGATTTTTCTTATACTTACTGTATGAAGATTGTCCCTCGCTGCATCCGTCCTGTCCCACCGGATTCCAGATCTAAGCGGAAGTGGGCAGGAGGGGTGGGAGGGGGATCCTTTTAGCTTGAATGTCTTTTGAACTACAGAACTGTAAGTAATTACATATAGTGCTACATGTTAAAAAAATATAAAGAAGACTCATAGCTGCACTTTAATAGAAAAATGCATGCATTGCTTCAAACCTCCCACTTATGATCAAATTAAACCCCAGTAAAGGAAATGTATAGGAGCGGCATTAGCACAGAGAGCTGGGAGGGATTTCAGCATACCTCCCAAGTGTCCCTTTTTCGGAGGGACAGCCCCTCTTTCAGGCCCAATTCCCTCTGTCCCTCTTTCCCACCCTGATGTCCCTCTTTTTAGCAGATCAGACTTTGTGGTGTGTAAATAAGCACATCAAATTGCTCTACAGCAATAAAACTCATATTATTGTTTGTGTAAATGTCACCATATGTATCTATAAATTAGTCGGTGTAAATAAAATACTTTGGTCTTGTTATAAGTCCTTTATTAGGCTACACAAAGTGGGGTCAATAGGTCATAAAATAGCCTAAAAATTCTCAGTAACGCCCCGCCCACCAGCCACACCCCCAGCCACACCCCCTAAAACACAAGTGTCCCTCTTTGACCATTTGAAATGTTGGGAGATATGTTTCAGCAGTAGATATCAGCTCCATAGAATAACATAAAACCTGGAGAGTTTTAGAACACTGGAGAAGCAGTCACTTGTTTATCCCCTCTTTATCACACCTCAGTGCATCTCCCCATTATCTTTTGAACGAAGGCACTATGCTAAAATTCATAGGAACTGTGTTTATTCTTTTTTAATTTATCAAATCATCTGTCATGTCCCAAACAGCAGATATTCCGGCGCCTGTGGAGAGTTCAAGCACAAGCAGCACATTTTGGGAGAGAATCATAAAATAATCATTTGATCATTTAAATAATCTCACTTCATGTCAGCAATGACATTTTTAATTGGTCAATCAGGGCAAAATATTGTCTATAACACTATAAAGTTTTCGTTGATATATTCATATAAATGAACAATACTGATGACATAACTACTGAGACTGATGTAAGAAGAATTGGAGCAATTCTGGGCCAAGCTAACTGCATCATAGGGGGACACATAAACTATCTCACAGTTTCCATTGATTTTAATTGGGCTTTTAATCCCTTGAATGCTCATTGGAGACCTCTCTAGCATTCAAGAAGTTTAAAGCCCAATTTAAATCCAAGGGAATTTTTATTTCTCCACTATAATGCAGTTGCTATGTCCCAGAATCGTTCAGGTTTGTAATACACCAGTTTCTTTGTCACTGACACAGATTGACACGTGTAAGTTTATTGACACATTAGATACAGCTTCCTGTCTCCCTTGTACAATCACAATGAGTAGTCTTACATACCTCCCAACATTTCAAATGGCCAAAGAGGGACACTTGTGTTTTAGGGGGTGTTGCTGGGGGTGTGGCCGGTGGGCGGGACGTTACCGAGGCTATTTTATGACCTATTGATACCTCCTTGTGTAACCAAATAAATGACTTATAACAAGATCAAAGTATTTTATTTACACAGAATAATTTATAAACACATATAGTGACATTTAAACAAACAATAATGTGAGTTTTATTGCTGTGGAGCAATATGATACACTTATATACACACCAAGCAATCTGATGTCCTAAAAAGAGGGACATCGGGGTGGGAAAGAGGGACAGTGGGATTTGTGTCCAAAAGAGGGACTGTCCCTCCTAAAGAGAGACACTTGGGAGGTATGGTCTTAGGCCTAAATTACATCGTACCATACCTCAATAGGAGGTATTGCTGGGGGCGTGACAGGTGGGCGAAGCATTACCCGGGAATTTTAGATTATTTTGTGACCTACTGACACCTCTTTGTGTAACTGAATAATTGATTTAGAGCAAGAAAAAAAATATTTTATTTACAATGACTAATTTAAAAACACATATACTAAAGTGTATCAAACATTAATGTGAGTTTTATTGCTGTGGAGCAATGTGATACACTTATATACCCACCATACAGTCTAATCTCTTAAAAAGAGGGACACCAATGTGGAAAAGAGGGACAGGAAGATTTTGGTCTCAAAGAGGGACTGTCCCTCCTAAAGAGGAACACTTGGGAGGTATGCCATACTTGATGAATGTTATTTATTTTTCTAACAGATTCCCATTGAATTAAATGGGGGGTTTAACCTCTTCATTGCTAGAAAAATAATGCATTGAAGGTCTCTTTAGCATTCAATGGGTTACGCATCAAATTTAAATCAATGGGAATTTTTGTAAAATTTTGGAATTGTATTTATTCACTATGATATAGTAGGTTTGCAACAGAACTGCACCACTTTCATAATCCACCAGCCTCACTGATTGCAACGCAATGCATTGCGTACCCCTCTGTCACTCAAAGGGTTAATATTTCAACCTCACTGATTGTAAGAAAAAGTGTGAAGCACAGAAGAGAGAAAGTCATAGCTATTTAATTTGAGTCAACTGGTTAGTCAAATGTTTGATATTTCATTTTGTGGTTCATTGATTGAATATGAAAAAAAAGGTGTAGGCATTGATGTGAGCCAGCTGCCAGTATCTCTGATTATGTAAACTGCTGCTTCTAATCACACAACAAGCACACAGATTCAGTGCAAGGAACATTATAAGATCGATGCGGTTAAGAGAGCAGTGGTATTTTTTGGGGGAAAGAAGTAAAGTAAGAATCACTGGTGCCCTCCCTTGGGGGAGGGGGCCAGGAGGGGACCAGCGATAAATATGTTTTGTGACATTTTGTTAGGATTAATCATAGTCTTGCATCCACAAAATCCATGGACAATGACTATGAGCCTCCATCCAACAATAGAATTAAAGGAGCAGTAAACTTTTTTTTATGAAAAAATATATATTGTAGGATATTTCCTGTTGAGTGTAATAAGGGTACCCCCACTGCTGAGAGATGCATATTTCCATAGTTATTACAGTTTAAACCTGTGTTTTTTTACATTAGCAGTGCCCTCTAGTGGTCAAATTCCAATTAGTATTCTGTCACATTCTAATGGGGAATAAAGTCAGTGACATACAGTTCTCCATAGAATGTGATAGAAACTGCTGAGTCACTTCCTGTCAGTTAGATCTATCAGGAAGTAAACACACAGTAAATTCACTTCCTGATTATTTGAACTTTTATAACTTTTGAATAAAATAACTGACAGACTTGGGAGTGACCTTGTTTTACTCAGCAGGGAAAGCTCTATAATATAAATTGTCATAAAAAAAGTTTACTGCTCTTTTAAACAATAGAGGTAAACGTTTACTACGGAGGAGGTGAAATGGATACACAAATTCTGTCCACAAACAGACTCAATTAAACTATGGGATACACAAGTTACTTGTAAAAGCCCCGCTGGCCTCTCCATTCATCAAGGGACATATTTTATAGGTGGATTTTCAACTTTGATGTTTATTACACAGGTCAGCGACACATAAGTTTCGATTTGCCAGTAAAAACTGTTGTGGATACTGCTCTGCATATCACTGACCGCCTGTATGGATACCACTTAGCACACACAGCAAGATGGGGTTGATGTCTATGTGCATGGGATTTTTTTCAGATTAACCCTTTGAGTGCCAGAGGGGTCAGCAAAGCACTGAAAAGTTGTTCCCTGTTGCCACCTCCTTCTCTGACAGAGGAATCCAGTGTGTGAGTTAGAGCGCTTTCTTGCCAATGAGATTGCTCCATCTCACAATCTGGATTCCTCCGTCAGAGTATGAGGTGGCAGTGGGGAACAACTGGGGAGGGGAGGAGACTGACAGGCTACAGTACAGAGCTGTATCACAGTTTGTCCTAAACTGACGTTGCAATCTTATTTTAAAAGCTTAGGTCTCGGACTATACTGCATTAAACAAAAAATAAAAACATATCGAAGATTTACTCACGTGGAACATTAAGGGCCGTATGTTCAAAGAGATAACGACAAACAAATGTTGTATGAACAAGAAAAATTGCAATTGTGTGCATGAACGACATATTTTCTATAGAGTATATCAGGGCTCAAAATTTCCACTCGCTACTAGCCAATGGTGAGTGAAAATTTAGCCCTGGCGAGTAGAAATTCAGCCCTGGTGGGTATGTTTTGGCTTGCAGTAGCGAGTAACTTTTCAGGTCTGGCTAGTAGCAAAGGACTTAAAATTATAAGCCCTGGAGTATATGACAAAAAACGAGTAATGTCCGTTGTGTGTGACACAACTCCAGAACTTCCGGGTAAAGGGGCGAGGAAAGGGCGTGGCTAAACTATTCTACAGTGTTGTATAGAGGAAAAGAAAGTTTGTCACAACTAACGACAAAAAAATGTCTTGCAAAAGGCAAAATTTGTACTTTAAGAAAACAGTGGAGGAAATATGAAGTTCTTAATGTGAGAATTGTTGTCTTTAGTTAAGACATTTTTGTTGTTTGTTAAGGCATTTCTTGTCTTTACATATGACAATTTCAGTCAGGACAAACGACATATTTCCAATCACAACCGACACTCTCTGAAAATATTGATGATCCCAACGACACTGTACTTTGAAAAGTCTTTACAAACGACACAAGCTATTTTGCTACTTCTTTGAACATATGGCCCTAAGATTAGAAGTACTTTAATAGAGGTGAGAGTTTCCCTTTAACCTCTTTAAGCAATGCTTTTAAGCCCCCTCTGGCCCTTAAGGAGGTTAGATTACCATGTACATTGGGTGAGGTGTGTGTTCGTTGGTCCCTGATAGTAACCGTCATGTCAGTTTCTATAGATATGACATCAAGGACAGAAGATATCATCTCTTGTACAAAGTCATGAGTGAAAAGGTATGATTAAGCATAGTCTGGCGCAAAACATTTCAAACGAGTTCTGGTTGATCATTGTCTACTGATACATTTGTGTCCTGCTCCCTCAGCAACTAGGAATGCCTGATTGATTGAGCTTTTATTTTTATACAATAGTTTGTTTTTACCTTTCACCGGCCCGGCTAGCATGATTCGATTCATCTTTACAAGTGACTTGTCCCTCCAGATTGGTGAGTGCTCCTGAGATCATTTGCTTGTTCGAAAAGGTATAGGCATACCTGGGAACTTTCAATTGTTATCTCCCCGGAGGGGAGTCCTCTGGTGCAGCAGGTTGTGTGAAAAGTGATGTGAATCGCGTCATAAAGGGGCGGGGCTTGAAGCGAGTTGTGGGGGCAGGGCTCAAAGTGTGACAAAGCTATTCAAAAAGGCTGGGGAAGGAGGAACACAGGGGGAAAGAGCAGAAGTGGGCAGAGTTTCAATAGAAACTCCCCACATCCAGAGGAATCAGCCTCTGCCCCAGAGACCCGGTAAAGCAGTATCAAAACCGGAGTCTCTGGGGCAAATCCGGAGAGTTCCCAGGTATGGGTATAGGGCCAGCAGGATTATATGACTATAGTAAGATAAATTGGGGTTATTGTCAGGAGGTGTTACATCTCCTTTAAGTATGGTTGAACTGCACTTTTATTTGCCCTAAATAATATTTACCCTTTGAATGCCAGAGGGGTACGCAATGCGTTGAGTGCCCCTCTAGCATTCAAAGGGTAAAACTCTGCAATACCAAAATTATACTTTTTTCGGGATTGTCACCCAATATAACCAAAAAGGCTACATTTGTATATATATATATTAGAGAGAAAGGAATAGTGTAAAAATACAATATTGAAAATAAACAAGCATTCCACCGGCAAATACCAGATAAAACATTGTTTTCTGGAATGCAGATGATAAAGTAGACATTGATATGTTGCAAGAGAAACTTCTGAATGATAAAGGAAGGTAATTACTGAACTAAGGCAAAGCCAAGATATAATATCATAGTCTAGAGGCCCTGAATGACAGCAAATAGTGATACATCTATTGAATATAATCTTTATCGCAAGCTGTGTACCACAGTGTTGGCTGCATATTCAGACATTTACAATATGATTTAATCTTAAGGGCTCCAGCAATAGATCTAGCACATATTTCTGCACAGTTGTTGTAGCTTGACTTTGTAATATCCTTAGGGTGTTTAGTCAAGTTAAGTATGTTATTGCCGAAATGTTAGTCTAATAATAGCTGTAAAAACAATGTACTATGTATATTTAATTCCATGGGGTTTGAGCTGTGCTGAGAGACCTGTTTGTATTTTCATGTTTAAAATGTAAAAAAAAAAAAAATAAGAAAAAAAAAAGGAAACAAAAAGTAAATAATACGAAGATAAAAAGTATTCCAAAACCCATCAAAGCATAGTATTCAAAAAGATATTGAAATTACTGGTATATTACACCTAGCACCCATTGGGGGGGGGGGCAAGAGCGCCCCATCAGTAAATATAGGGATTGTGCGGGTTGGCCTGGAGGCTTTACGTCCCCTGGCGACATTTTGTGTTGATGCCCATGCCAGCGCCTATCTCATATTACAATAGAAGAAATATAAACTTTTAACCCTTTGAGTGCCAAAGGGGTACTCAACGCATTGCAGAGCCATGCGTTGTGTGCCCCTCTAGCACTCAAAGAGTTTAAAAAACTGATGACAATATTAACATTTATTCAAATCAAAAGAAAGTGGTCATACATAATATGTAAAAGAACACAAAGTAAGTAAAACCAAGTTAAAAGCCTTGGATATTTTGTAGGCTTAGGTTGTTCCAGTCTCACAGATTAAGAAAATGGTTGCAAAAGCCAAGACAAGCCAAAGCTGTAGGATAGGAAAAAGAATCATGTTATAAGGAGAAGTTATGATCTAAATAAACACAGACACATCTTTTTTTGGGGTTCACAGGCCACAGAATTATTTACTACTTCCAATCACATTATTATTATTGTTCTTATTCAACTATAATCATAATTAATTAATGAATCATCAACTGCCATTAAATTACAGTCTTTGCCACTCCACATTCCTTGAAACCAAGCATGGCCAAATTGCACGCGCTCATGCTAGAATCACCACATTCAACAGCTGACTCCACAATGCTTCAGCACTTACAGCTGACTCCACCACTTTTCAGAACTTACAGCTGACTCCACCACTCAAAGCTGACTCCATCAATCTTCAGCATTTACAGCTAACTACAACATCCTTCAGCACTTGGCTGACTCCCAAGGAATTACTCCATTGGCCATCCACTTTAGCTTCAGTGGGTAAATGTCACGGATCCCCAGAAATATTCAGGAGTCAGTACGGTATAGTAAAATGGAATTTATTGAATAACAACAAAGGTAGAACACAGTAGTAAGGTAGCAGGGATAAGCAGAGGGTCACAAGCCAGCAAGCGCTACTATCAGACATAGTAAGCTGCCAAGGTTGACCATACTGCTAGAGACTAGGCTGAAGCCTCTGGCAGTCTCTGCAGGAACCAGGAACAGGAACTGGAACGGAACAGGAGCAGGAACATGATAGGTTCAGAACCATGGGAAGGCTACCAGACTCACACCCGCAGTCAGTAATAGGACGCGGATATCTGACTCACGCCTGCAGTCAGTAATAGGAAGCGGATATCTGACTCACACCTGCAGTCAGTATAAGCTAGTCTATCAGAGCCCCCGGTCCTCACCAGATTGGGTGTCTGATAGGTACAGGGGACAAACAAGAGAATAATCAGAAAGAGCCACAGGTCAGCACCAGAGAGGGTAGTCAGACAAGCCAGGTCATACACAGTTCAGGTAGTCAACCAGAGCCACAGGTCTGCACCAGACTGGGTGTTCACTATCTAAGGATAAGGCAGGAGAATAGTCAGACAGAGCCACAGGTCAGCACCAGACTGGATAGTCAGACAAGTCAGGTCATACACAGATCCCAAGGAAACAGAACTGTATTGTACAACAACGCAAGGGCAACTGAGTCAGGTCTCAGTCTGCCCTTTAAACCCCTCCTCAGGAAGTAGGTAGGAGGAGCAGCTCAGAGGAAGGAAGTAGGTAGGAGAAGACTACAGGAAGCAAACACATAAAACAGAGGCCTGCTTCATTCAGAAGCCTCGCGCCAGCAGATGACGCATTTTGCTCTGATGCGTCCATCTGCTGCCATAATCCTGCATCAATCAGTGCGGCATGGATGGCCGCTGACACCGAAGCATCATTTTGAGTGTCGCCTGAAGCAGCAGTGCTGCCAAGGTAAGCTGTGACAGTGCTGGTGAAGCGGCAGTGCTGCCAAGGTAAGCTGTGACAGTAATATCACCCACCCACAACCTAAATCTGAGGCAAATTCATAAAGGGCTTCCACCAGAGGATAAAATCCACATAACTTTATGACATCAGTTATCGATCTCTGAAAACCATGCAAGGACTACCCCCCCCCCCGTTGTGACACACAAAACAACAACCACAAACACACCAGAATAGGGAGGGAGGTCAGGATGCTTCTCCTTGCCCTCTCTTCCACAAACAGCATCCACTTCCTGTTCTCAAACTTTATAAGGTCTTTTCCATTACTCCTCCCTTACACACACTTCCTCTCTGGCTCAACCCTCCCCACAACATGCTTCCACTGCCTGTACACTGCGTTCCCATCTGGAAATGTCTATAGTAATACCCACAACATAATTAGCTTTGTATTAGGTGTTCATGGAGGATGTTTTGTTGGACATCTGTTTGGAATCCCGTTACCCTATAAGATATCCAAGAAAGACCCAACTTCCTCTTTTTTAACACCCTTTTTATTTAATTTTTTTTCATTGCGTATTAGTAGGAACTTTTTCCCCTTTTTCCTATATGATTTCAATAAATACTACTAGGTTGAAATGACATTTATGCAAATTTATATTGATTTTCACTACTTGAATGCTAGAGAAATCTCCATAGTTCTGTGCTGAATACCTCTACTATTCAAAGGATTAAACGTCATATTTAAAGGAACAGTAACATTTTATTTTCACTTGATATATTCTGCAAGAGCATAATATATAAAGTCAAATTGGCTATATTAATATTCTTTTTCATGTTACCTATTTTTTACACCTTTGTATTCTTGGTCATTGAACATATGAATTTCCAGAGCGTTTTCTATCTTTACACAATATTACAAATCTCTCTGTAACACTTATTGATCAGACATGCTGTAGAGATGGCTTTTCTACATGGTATCTTTTCTACTTTGCTACACTCTATCTGCTTTTACAGGCCCAAATCAGATAACTCTCTGTCAAGGACATAAAAATGTAAAACAATAAGTAAAGTTGAAAAAAATAAATAACTAAAAAGTACAGGCAATTTGGTTTATATAGCATGCACTTCCAGAATATGTAAAGTCAGACTAAAGGGTTACTGCTCCTTTAAATCAATGGGGATTTTTAGCCCCACCCCCTCACAATGCTCTTGGTTTGCTAAATAATTACACCTCTCTAGCTTGATGAATAAGCCCCTATATCTCACGTTTATGGTGTTCACACTGGGTCTTTTTATATTGCTTTAGAATAAAAGGTTATACTGGCTCCTGGAAAATGTTCAATTAATAATTCTAGCTTATTCTAAAAGACAAAAATTGTGTATTTCATTATTCACTATTTTATTAATAAAAATACATAGTTGCCAAAGAATAATTTTCGTTTCTTTGTGAAATTCCATTAGCGTTTATATTAATTATGCATTGCTAATGCTAGTAATTACAGGAATATGTAAGTGTATGTATGAGTATTTCTCATTTGCTTTTTAAAAGACATCATTGAAACAAACAAAATAATTTATACAGCAAACATTCATCTTTCCTGTTTTCTAGTGGTTGTTATTATTACATCATACTAACCACTTGAATCAGTGGAGTAACTAGTCATTGCAGGGCCCCAATGCAAAGTTTTGTGGTCCCCATATTACAGAAATAGCATACCTAGAACCTATTGTGCCCTGGGGCAGATGGACCCCCTTGGGTGCTGGCCAGCCCTGATGCCATTGCACCCTCTGCACCTCCTGTACTTACACCCAACTTGAATACTAGGTAAATCTTTTTAGGAAGCTTTCACTGGGAGCAGGTCTGATTCCTGTTGTCCAGCAACAAAACGAATTATGTTGGCCTCATAGTCCCTGATAGCTAGTACTAATTAAAGATACATTTTTGGAGAAGTAATCCATGCAAAATTAATTCATAATGGCCTTTAGGATTTCCTGCCTGAATTAAGTGTGAGTGTCTTTACGTCATATATTCCAAGTAGAATGTTGTTATTTCTATTGATACATTGTTCTGGCCTAGTGATGAATTGAATAAATAATCTTCCAGTTAATATTAAAATTAGTTCATGCGGGCATTTTCACAGCGTCAAAAACACCCTGAGTAAACATGAATGTATTGGATCACATGAGGCTGTTTGGAGAGAGTTAAGCAGGCCAATGTAGCTTTCTGAAGATTTTGTGTATTGATGCATTAAAATCCATTCAGTGCCAGAGAGGTACTCAACGCATTGCTTTGCAATTCATTGCGTACCCCTCTGACACTGAAAGGGTTAACTTACAGTCAGAAGGGTATTTTGTATTTAAACACTTGATCATTAAATCTGCATGTTTTCATATTTTTCGACCATAGGTGAAGCTACATTGTGTTGTGTCATCACTTCCATTTCCAACAGATAAGTTGTAGAGTCCCCCCCCGCAAAAAAAAACAGCACAAGAGTGTCAAAAACAGCCCCCAACTATTGGCAGGGGCATAGGAACCAGGGGGAGGGGACGCATCCCCCCAGGAAATCATGCGGGAGACAGAAAATGTAGAAATCCCCCTAGGCGCTAGACGCACCGGCCCGGGGGGCGCAGGCTCTGGGTGACCGGTAGGAGGGGAGCGCACTGCACCCCCTTTTGCCAGTTACTTCCTTGTAGCGTGGCCGAGCAGAGCGGACTGTGGGTAGAGGAGATTCTGATCCTCTACCCCGGTCTGACAGGAAGCTGATTGTCGAGCACAATGAGCAGCTTCCTGTCAGGCTGGGAAGAGGATCAGAAGCTCCTATACCACAGTCTGCTCAGCCACACTACAAAGAAGGTACAGCGGGGCTGGGGGGACAAAGTAACATACAGGGGGGCTGGGGGGGGTAAAGAGACACACAGGGGGGCTGAGGGGGGTACAAAGTGCTATCCCCCCCAGATTTGTGGTGGTTACTACGCCTCTGACTATTGGTGCCCTAAATTTGGAAGTATAGGATAATGGAAAAGGCTGCTATGAGACAAATAACCTCCACTTTGAGTTCCAAAAAACACAAAATAAAACACCAAACGTTTGAAGCGCCTCACTCTTATACACAATAATAATAGATGAAGTGAAACACAGAAACTACCATAAGCAGAATGCAATCATATGCATTTATTTATCTGCAAATATACAGCATAAAAATCAATACTCTTAACCCTTTCAGTGTCAGAGGGGTACGCAACGCATTGCTTTGGGACTGAAAGGGTTAAAACCTGTGGCCACAGTAATCTACTATATAAATATGCTACATATATATAATACTTGCTTTGCAATGTGTTGGAGGCGAACATTTTATTCCAGAGGATTAAAGTGTCATTTAAAGGGATAGTAATGTTTCAAAATAAAAGCAGCTCCAATTAATCATCATAGTATTTGGGCCATGGAAAGTGTTATTTCAATACTGTCAGAGTTGTAGTTCAAGAGCAACTGAATGATAAAGTATCCCCCTCCCGCCCCTTTTACTGATGTAACACTGCTCACCTCAGAGCAGCAAGACTGTCCGGATGAATCACAGAGAGGGACAATCTTCAGTGATCATAAGTAAAATCCTGAAAACCTGTCAAAGGGGCAGGGTTTTCACTGTTCTCACAGTAAGAAGATTGTCCCTTGCTGTTAGCTTTCTGGTCCCAGGACCAGATTCCACGTCTGAGGGGAGGTGGCTTACACTAGGTAAAAGGGGCAAGAGGAGATACTTTATCAATCAATTACTCTTGAACTACAATTCTGACAGTACTGAAATAACACTCTCCATAGTCCAAATACTATGAAGATTAATTGGAGCTGCTTTTATTTTGAAACATTACTATCCCTTTAAATAAATTGGGGATTTTTTTTATCTAAAACTGTTCTGATTCTTAGTAAAGGTGTCAGCTTCACTCTTGCAGTATATGAATAAGAGCGGTGAAATGTATTGTTATTGTAATTATTTATACAGAACGAACGCTTTCCACTAAGCTATTTAAATAAAATTATTTTGGAAACCTTAATAAACATATTAAGCCATTGTACTTCAGTACCATTCTAGATTTATAGATTACAGCCAACTAATAAATGTTGGAAGAGATTTTTAAACAAAAGTACAATTAGCAGAAGCAGATACATTATACTAATTAATGAAATATAATTAGCACCTCAGAAAGCCATCTTTTAACTATTCGTCCAAAGTATATCCGTGATTGAGATCTCAGCATTGTTTCATATTGATTGCGGAGTTAATCAAATGTAAATTATTACAATTGCTTTAACTGTCAGTTTTAGTTTGACAAACATATTAGTCACTGTGTAATGGAGAAAGGTCTTACTGGTCACATAATGGGAGCTAATGCTCCGCTAGTTTCTACATAATTAGGGTTATGCTCTTCTGGTCCCGGTGAAATAGGGTAAAGTATTGCTGGTCTCCACTCTCTATGTAGCCAGAGCTATGTACTTGCCTCTTTGTAACGGGTGCAAAGTATAGATGGTCTCTATGTAATGGGCATACCTGGGAACTTTTGAAGCAGGGCTACCCGGAGGGTAACCTTGTCAGTGCCGACCAGGGAGGAAAATGATGTGAATCGCGCCATAAAAGGGGCGGGGCTTAGTCACGAGGGGTGCGGGACAAAAATGCAAAATACCTGGGAATGGAGGGTAAGAGGGCGGGGAGTGGGTTGAACCGGGCGGGATGGAGCACAAGTGGGCAGAGTTTCTACTTAAACTCTGCCCACTTGGAGATTCACACATTGCCCCAGAGACCCGGTAATTGAGTTTGAAATCCCGAGTCTCCGGGGCAAAAGCGGAGAGTTCCCAGGTATGGTAATGAGAATTCTGCACTTCTACTCTGTATAATGGAGCTATGCATCCTGTCCTGTAAGGAATGGGGATAATGTTATGCTGGTGTCTGTATCAAGGTGGGACACATTACTGGTCTCTGCATTACTAGGGTAATGTACTGCTGGCTTCTATATATGACAAATGCCTTTGTAATCATAATTACTGTGGGTAATACTCTCATGGTTTCTATGTAACAGAATAAGGCATTGTTTCCCCTTCTGTAATAGTGAGACAGGGCTTCTTAACCCTTTGAGTGCCAGACGTTGACATGCAACGTTTTTTCAGTCTGGGATTGGGGGCAGCACATACATCTCAAGTGAGCAGCAACAGCACACCTGCCAACAAAAGTAGTCAGCAGGCAAATGTGGCATTAGAGGAGTGTTTGAATGTATAGTAATAGTGGAGGTCTGGGTCGTCTTTATTCTTTTTTAGCACACAGCGCTATATATTTCAATATATTCAGTTTTGTAGTTGAAGAAACACCAGTTTTCTCTAAAACTGCTCTGATTCTTCATAGTTAAAGGGATAGTAATACTTAAATATTACTAATACCCATATTGTAGACATGTTAAAAAGAATGTAATTGCCCCCAGTGTCATCTCTCAGACCTTTATGGTTTGAGAGATAACAGCCCACAAAGTTCCCCCTCCCTCCCCCCTTCCCTGAAGTCAGCGTGGTACTGACTGCAGGGATATCCGGTCTGATTTTCATCAGGTGGCTCTGCAGCTGAGCTGAGATCGCATTAGTAAAAAATAATTATTTCACTGAAACGGTCTTCTACGTGTGATTCTGCTCACCGCCACTCTATTCCATTTAACTATAGGTGCATACCGCCCCCCCGATCTAATATGTGCATCCACCGAAGGAGCCTTAAAGGAGCAGTAAACTTTTTTTATGAAAAAATATGTATTGTAGGGATTTTCCTATTGAGTAAAATAAGGATACTCCCACTGCTGAGAGATTTATATTTCCAGAGTTATTACAGTTTAAACCTGTGTTTATTTACATTAGCAATGCCCTCTAGTGGTCAAATTCTAATTAGATTTCCTGTTAGATTCTAATGGAGAGGAAAGTCAGAAAAGTCAGAGACATACAGTTCTCCATAGAATGTGATAGAAACTGCCTGTCACTTCCTGTCAGTTAGAACTATCAGGAAGTAAAGCACAGTAAATTCACTTCCTGATTATTTAAACTGATATAAAGTTTGAATAAAACAGCAGGAAAAGCTCTATAAAATATGTGTTTTCATAAATAAAAGTTTACTTCTCCTTTAACAGTTTTTTTTTGTAACTTCTGCAGCAGTCATTTACAAGCCACTCCGGTTTTTCTCTCCCCTTCTTTGTTCCCCTGTCATTCTGCACACAGAGAAGGAGAGAGAGAGGCAGGAGCGGCTTGTAAAAAACTGCTGCAGAAGATTAAAAAAAAACAACAACTGTTGAGGCTTGATCGGTGGATGCACATATTAGATCAGGGGATGGTACGCACAAATAGTTAAATGGAATAGAGTGGTGGAGAGCAGAATCACCAGCTCTATCATTATTCTAAGTGTGACCATTCACTAGGCAACATGAAAATCTTGCGCTGTCATGCAGTGCGAGATTCTCATATCTCCATTTTTATGCAGGTAACATGATGAATGTGTTAAAGGGATAGTAATACTTTGTGTTAACTTTAGTTTATTTTGTAGGCATTAAAAAAACATGAAGAATGATGTAAGTCTTATCTCTCAAACCTTTATAGAGATATTGACAAGCAAAGTTTCCCCCTCCCGCCCCTTTTACCTAGTGTAAGCCATCTCTTCTCAGATGTGGAATCCAGTCCATAGACCAGACAGATAACAGCAGGGGACCATCTTCTTCCTATGAGAACAATGAAAGCCCTGCCCCCCTTGACAAGTTTTTCAGGTTTTTCCCTTACCTTAATTGAAGATTGTCCCTCTCTGCAATCTACCTGGGCACCTCTCTTCTAATCTGGCTGAGCAGTGTTACATCAGTAAAAGGGGCGGGAGGGGGATACTTTGTCATTGAATTACTCTTGAACTACAACTCTGACAGAATTGAAATAACACTCTCCAAAGTCCAAATACTATGAAGATTAATTAGAGCTGTTTTTATTATGAAACATTACTATCCCTTTAAGCGGTGGCACACTCTTTTGTGTGCAAACTTTTAAAAGGATACCCTCCTGTTTATTCTAACAGACATTTTGATTATTTACCACTCATTGTCACCACACTCAGTGTTTTCTTTCTTTTTTCAGTCAACTCACTTTTGGCTCAAGATACAGAACATCCTGCAGATTGACTGCCAGGTTTGAGGTCATCAGTGACTTGTAAGACATTGGTCATCACTCCCTGCTTGGAGTTTTTACCTCTAGAACCCATTGTTAAAAAGACAAACTGCTTATTAATTCTGTCACTTTATATGCCATTTGTCTGTCTCTCTCTACAGAAATACTTGTGTGCATCTTCCACCAACAAGCTTGTGAGTGTGTGCTCAAACACACACATACATATTGTGGCCTATGCAGTATTGGAATTTTGTGTGTGTGTGTGTGTGTGTGTGTGTATGTATCTGTATTTGGAACTCATACAGTACTGGATGAGGTAAGAGATTGTGTCTTCGAGTGTATGTGTAATGGAGTTAGAATTTCAGATGGGCATACTCAGGTCACTGAAATTAATTGTGGGCATAGCCTCATGAATAGTGGAAGAGAATGAGACTGGGCTGATCTAGGAAGTAGTGAGGGGGATGGGTGGAGAGAAACAACTGCAGTAACACCCAGCATTGACCCAGCTATAAATAATTAAATCATATGCCTACCATTGAAATGATGAGTAGATGTCACAAAAAAGGGGTGGATTATTAAGAAAATACTTATATATCTCTTAATCTACACATAGTAGAACAACCGAACAGCAAAAATCATATACACCATTTAATGCACTTTCTAATGAAATAGAGTTTATATCTTTAAGAAGTAAGAGTGGAGGGAGTGTGAGGTTCAAAATAAACGTCGACTTTCATGGACCTGATATTCAGAATTAATTAAATATAAATTTTTGGTAACCGATCTGCTCAGAATTGATTCAAAGTGACAATTCAGATTTTCTGTTTAGGTTAAGGCAAGTGGAGGTCATTATTAGGAAGTCTTATTAACTTTTCCTTTAAAGGGATAGTAATGTTTCATAATAAAAGCTGCTCTAATTAATCATCATAGTATTTGGACTTTGGAGAGTTTTATATCAATACTGTCAGAGTTGTAGTTCTAAAGTAATTCAATGACAAAGTATCCCGCTCCTGCCCCTTTTACTGATGTAACACTGTTCAGCCAGATCAGAAGGGAGGTGCCCAGGTAGATTGCAGAGAGGGACAATCTTCAATTAAGATAAGGGGAAAGCCTGAAAAACTTGTCAAGGGGGCAGGGCCTTCATTGTTCTCATAGGAAGAAGATTGTCCCCTGCTGTTATATGTCTGGTCTATGGACTACATTCCACATCTGAGAAGAGATGGCTTACACTAGGTAAAAGGGGTGGGAGGGGGAAACTTTATCCTTCAATTACTCTTGAACTACAACTCTGACGGTATTGAAATAACACTCTCTATGGCTCAAATACTATGAAGATTAAATGGAGCTGCTGTTTTTGTGAAACATTACTATCCCTTTAAGGACCAGATGAGTGTGCAACACTCTTAGGACCTTAAAGGGTTAATAGATAGAATAAATCCCTTTATAGGATGAAAAAATAAACATGTTAATTGATTGTGCTACAACTATTATTGGCTACAATTCTATTCTAAGGTTTAAAAGCCCCATTTAATATCAACAGCAATTTGGTGCAGTTTGTTTGCCCCAGAATTCCTCCACATTTCTTTGAATGTATGACCAAGGTTCCAAAATGCAACAGTATATCCCTAAATACCACGTCCCAATGGGGAGGTTGGAACTTAGACTTGAATTGTGAACATTATGAAACTACTGCAGGAAACCCTAGCTATAAGCTTTCCTCTGGATCCTATTGGGTTAGGGATAGGCATTCTACTGTTCGCAGTAATGTTGCAAGATAAAATCTGTAGAGGTTCATTTAAGAAAAAGAGAGAGATCACAATAGGACTCCCATAAGTCCCAGTTTTCTCAAGTCTCAGTTTTTGGCAGCTTGTCCTAGTATCCCAGCCAGGATGATTAAATGTCATGTATTTGTTTCTACCTTGTGAGCACAAAATGCTGTGATTACCTGTGAGCAACTCACTTAGAAAAAGTCAAGAGGCATATACACAATGCAGTCTGCATAGATGTGGGCGACAGAACACAAGCTACAGTTGACTCACTACCCTGCATAACCTGTCAATAAGACCCTACTGACTGTCCCCGGAAGAAATTAAAGGGATAGTAATGTTTCATAATAAAAGCAGCTCCGATTAATCTTCGTAGTATTTGGGCCATGGAGAGTGTTATTTCAATACTGTCGGAGTTGTAGTACAAGAGCAATTGAATGATAAATTATCCCCCTCCTGCCCCTTTTACTGATGTAACATTACTCACCTCAGAGCAGAAGGGAGGTGTCCAGGTAGATTGTAGAGAGGGACAATCTTCAATTAGCATAAGGGAAAAACCTGAACAACCTGTGAAGGGGGACAGGGCTTTCATTGTTCTGATAGGAAGAAGATTGTCCCTTGCTGTTATCTGTCTGGTCAAGTGACCAGATTCCACATCTGAGGGGAGGAGGCTTACGCTAGGTAAAAGGGGCGGGAGGGGGATACTTTATCATTCAATTACTCTTGAACTACAACTCTGACAGAATTGAAATAACACTCTCCATGGCTCAAATACTATGACGATTAATTGGAGCTACTTTTATTTTGAAACATTACTATCTCTTTAAATTTTCCAATAAGACTGAGAAAAGTAATCTGGCAATGGTTGGAGCCTTTCTTTTTATCAACCTCATCAACAATATAAATATGAGTTGAAGGAGTCTACAAGTTAAAATGTAAATCAAACAAGTACTGTGAGAGCATTTGATGTGCCAATGTGTCATACAATTCACCCCTACTTTTTTTTTTTTTTTTTTTTTTTTTTTTGGGGGGGGTGTGCAAAATTAACCCTTTGAGTGCCAGAGAGGTACGCAATGCATTGCAACCCCTCTGGCACTCAAAGGGTTAAGAGATCCCTAGATAAAAATTGTAAATGGGAAAAAAAAATCAACTAAGAGTAAAGCAGACAAAAATCCATAAAACCAACTACAAATATGTAAACTGCAATAAACAGTCACGGAAACAAATAGACAAGTTTAAAAATGTTCAAAATCATTTACATTTACGTTACCCATTTTCATACCTCCTAACATTTCAAATGGCAAAAGAGGGACACTTCTGATTTAGGTGGTGTTTCTGGGGGCGTGGCTGGTAGACAGGGCATTTCCAAGAATTTTTAGGTTATTTCTTGACCCATCTGCACCTCTTTGTGTAACTGATGAATGATTTAGAGCAAGTATTTTAATTGCCCATATTAATGTATAAACACAAATACTGACAATTAAAAACACATTTATGTATGTTTTATTGCAATGGAGCAATGTAATACACACCACTCATTCTGATGTCCTGAAAAGAGGGACAAAATGGTAGAAAAGAGGGACAGAGGGATTTGGGTCTCAATGAGGGACACTTGGGCCGTATGTATTTTTATTTCAAAAACAGTTATTGAGATAGTTTCATTTAGGCTTTATTAATTTGCAAATGAAACAGCACTGGTTGGCGGGGAGAGGCAGTTGGGATCGAGAGAAATGTGGAATGTTAGCGTCGGGCAGGCATGCCAGTCAGCACTGTCTCATTTTTATAAAATAGCACATAAACGCAGCTAAATATCTACAGTTTTGTTTTAACTTAAAAGATAAGAGTAAAATGAGTGATTTTGAAAGCTCTTTTAACCCTTTGAGTGCCAGAGTGGTACGGAATGCATTGCTTGCAATGCATTCCGTACCACTCTGGCACTCAAAGGGTTAAAATCATCTATTTGTTACAAAGTGATACTTTGTCTTTATTTCCTCGGATGTCAGAGATGTCTAGATTGCATTGCAAGGATGTTTCCAGCACTGAAAAGGTTAAAGACATTCCAGAGTGGTGAGCATAGGGTAACCACATTTCCCTTCTGCCATTCCGGGACGTGGTCACCCTAGAACTTGCCCCTTCATGCCTTACCTTGAGTCCCTGGTGGTCTAGCGGCGTGGAAAGTGCTCTGTGCCTCCTCCGGCACAGAGCTGAAGCTCCCGCGTGCTGTGCTTAGTAATGCAGAGCGCTGGGAGATGATGTCATCTCCCAGCGCTCTGTATTACTAGAGCGCTTGCCTCCAGGAGATCAGGTAAGCTGCATTGCCGCCCTGGATGTCAGCCTGCAAGCGGTGTGTCATATCATGGACGCCGCGAGGGAGCGCTGATTTATCCTACCAAGCGCTCCCTCGCGGCGTCCATGATGTGACACACCGCTTGCAGGCTGACATCCAGGGCGGCTTGGCTTCATTCCGGGACACTTCATTGTCCCGGTTGAAGATGACCCGGGACGCGGGACATAGTCCTGAAATAAGGGACAGTCCCGGACGTTCCGGGACCCGTGGTCACCCTAGGTGAGCAACACTTTGTATCCCCTGTCACTCACAGGGTTAAATGTCAGAAGTGTTTGCTTTTCATACCACACTGACTCTGAAAGGGTTAGAGCAGACTGCAAAGTATATTCTGTTGGAAAGATAATATTTTTGATGATTTAAAATCGAGGAGAAGGAACGTATCATGGGCATTGCATGCTTACCCCTGTGCAGAGCTGCATGCCTCTTTCCAAAGCAATCATTGTATAAGGCAATCTGCCTTAGCAAGAAATGTTTATGCTTGGGAAGACATGATAATAGCAGCGATGTTTGTGGGAATATCGAATGTAATGATGAAGACACCCAGCGGATTGTCAGAGTCCAATTTCTATTTCACTAGCTATTATTTTGGTGGTTTTTATACAGCACTGCCAGAGCCAACTGCTTCCAGAATCACACAAGGCACTTCCAAGCAAGAAGAACTGCAATTGCACTTACCTTATTTGCTTTTCAGACACAGTTTCAACAAACAAAATAAGTTATCCGGAAATAAATTTTCCTTATTTTCTTTATTAAAAGGAGAGTTTCACCTTAGAATGAAAATTATTCAAATCCATTTAAAGGGAAACTATCACGTTTGTACATATTGCTGCCATTTGAAAATGCAAGCAAAAAAATTATATGAAGTCATGTAATTTTTCTAAAAAACTTTACTCGTTTTGTAGAAAACAAACAAAAATTCATTATGCGGCTTGCCTGTGGCACGGGCAGTCTCCCTGTGGCATTATATGTCCGTCCGCCACCTTCCCCTTTTTCTCCAGTAGTGTGTCTAAACATCTGCCTGTAGGCAACAGCAACATGAAGGAGCAAGCCGGGCAAAGAATACACAGTAAAAAGCAACATCTGCCCTGAATTTCCGCCCTGAATTTCATGACAGTCCTGGAACGTCATGGGTCTTTATGGCTCGCAGACCCATGAAGTGCCAGGACCATCAAGGCTCCTTAAAGAGATAGTATTATCTAATTTTTAAAAAACGTAATCTTGTTGCCATTAAAAAAAAATAAACTAATCGATCCAAGTCCCATCTCTCAAACCTTTATGGTTTGAGAAATATTCACAGCTAAAGTTCCCCCCTCCTTCCCCTTTCCTGATGTCAGTGCTCTAGCTGATTGCAGGAGAATCTGGTCCTGGCGGAGGCTCTACAGCAGAGCTGAGATCGCAAGATTAAAAATAAATACTTCATTGGAACAGTCTACAAAGTGTGCCTGGTTTGTAAGCACTTTGTAGACCGTTCCAATGAAATATTTCTTTTTATATCTCAAGATCTCGGCTCTTCTGAAGAGCCTCCGCTGGCCCCGGATTCTCCTGCAGTCAGCTAGAGTGCTGATGTAAGGGAAAGGGAGGGAGCTGTACATCTGATGATGTAGGAACAGCGCCACTGTAACATTTCAGGCCACTGAGATACTGCATCTAAAAAATTCAAGTCTGAGCTGCTATAAGCTTTGAAAAAAACACTTCTCAGCATTGGAAGCACCCTTGTTTTACTCAGGAGGATAGACCCTACAATATATATGTTTTACATATTAAAGGGATAGTAATACTTCGTTTTATCTTTATTTTATTTTGTAGGCATTAAAAAAACATGAAGAATGATATGTCTTATATCTCAAACCTTTATGGTTTGAGAGATATTCACAAGCAAAGTTTCCCCTCCCGCCCCTTTTACCTAGTGTAAGCCATCTCTTCTCAGATGTGGAATGCAGTCCATAGACCAGACAGATAACAGCAGGGGACAATCTTCTTCCTATGAGAATAATGAAAACCCTGCTCTCCTTGACAAGTTTTTCAGGTTTTTCCCTTATCTTAATTGAAGATTGTCCCTCTCTGCAGTCTACCTGGGCACCTCCCTTCTGATCTGGCTGAACAGTGTTACATCAGTAAAAGGGGCAGGACGGGGATACTTTATCATTGAATTACTCCTAAACTACAACTCTGACAGAATTGAAATAACACTCTCCAAAGTCCAAATACAATGATGATTAATTAGAGCTGCTTTTATTATGAAACATTACTATCCCTTTAAGTGTTAATATCCCTTTAACACACTGAATGCTGTAGAGGCCTTGACCACATTGTGAAGCAATGTCTTAGAGACCTGTCTATTCAAGGGGTTAAAAGCTTCATTTATATTATTGGAAATTTTCATTTGTCCCCTATGGTCCAGTTAACACACCCCAGATCTGTTCCTGATTCTCTTAGTCTATAGAAATTATTGTGCCTTTGTGTGGTTATATGAATAAATGTGCTTAAACTGCATACAAGCTGAAGGAAATTATACAATTTATTTTCTTACATTTCATGCGGTGCAGAGAGGAAAAAAATCATTTTACATGTTATAATATTCCATCTTCTCTCAGCGGGTCTTTGTCTGTGTTCACAGTCTCACAATAAATATAAAGATCCGCGCAAAATGCTGGTAAGTTGCTAACAGGTGACGTTTTAAAGGGAGATAAATTCTGTTTAACTCTGTTTTCTGTCACTGAAATATACTAAATAACATCCTATATAATAATTCGCTAAAACGTGTGTAACGACGCAGTCATGCTCAGTAGAAAATACTGCGTGTGCTGCAGTCATGCGCAGTAGAGACTGCCCGCGTCGCAGCTGATACAGCCACGGTGCGGGCAGTCTCTACTGCGCATGACTGCCCTGCGACCGGCTGGCAGTGGCACGGTGGCCCGTGTAACGGGCTATTCAACTAGTATGTAATGAAAGGCGTTACAAGGACTGGGCAGCAGGAGAAGGTACCATGCACAAAGCCATCGTGTGGTATGATTTGGTTCTGAGAAATAGGGGAGAAGTGTATGGGTCTCAGTGCTAGGGATATGCAGGAATTTTTGCTGCAGGAAAGTGGAATATAGGTCCTTCTGTCTCCTGTTGAAATTCCAAGGAGAAGGCCCTCTAAACAAACCAATTCTTCCAGTGAGGTGAATATGCGTGTGTTTGTGTGTGCGTGTGTGTGTGAGTGCATGCGTGTGTGCATGCACAGGATTTTTAGGGGTGCCTCAGCTGTTCTGGCCACTCCCACATTCTGAACTGTGGGTGTGGCCAAAGCAATGCGTTGCGTACCCCTCTGGCACTCAAAGGGTTAAAGTGCTACCCCAGTTAATCTTGAATCTGTTTTATTTATTTATTTATTTTGATGTAATGAGCATAGCCTGTGATTTTACCTTTTAAAGATAAGTCAGTAACTGACAGGTTGTTGTACGGCTCTGTACCACAGCCTGCCAATCTTCACCTCTTCCTCTCCCCAGTAGCGCCTTGTTCCCACCTCCTACTATGATGGAGGCTTCCTCCATGTGAGCTGGACAACTCTCTTGCCAATGTCCTTGTCTTCTTGGGTCATGATGATCTTAACGTTAGCTGATCCCTGTATGACCTTGTGAGACCCCTCAGTGTAGATACAACAAAACAAACAAAATCGGTGCTCTGACACGTTATAAGGATATGTTCCTCTGAATATCATTGATGGATATGTTAATGACACTCACCCTTTAGATTCTCTGGTGCATCTCATTTCCTTTGCACAGGATAAAGCCCGCAGGTAATTTTATCAGACCCAGACCCGCTCCAGACACCAATATGCTGTTCCAATCGTGCTTCTATTCCACGTGCACTACTGGTGAGTTTTTTTCTGTAAAAATGTGTCTTGATTGAAAAAGTACAAATTCACAATATTCCCATTGATTTTACATGGAGCTGTTAACCCCTTGAATGCTTTACAATGCATACCTCTCAACATTTCAGATGGCCAAAGAGGGACACTTTTGTTTTAGGAGGTTTGCTGGGGGTGTGATTGATAGATGGAGCATTACAGAGAATGTTTAGGTCATTTCATGATCATCTGACATCTCTTTGGGATTTAGAGCAAGACCAAAGTATTTTATTTACACAGACTAATTTATAAACGCATATATTGACATTTAAACAAACATTAACCCCTTAAGGACCACGTGCCATACTATGACCATCATACGGTTTTTGCCTTAAGGACCGGTGACGGTCATAGCACATTACATACATTTTACATACAGCGTTCCTCTGGGAGCGCTGTAAGTTAAAAATAGATCTGATATTGACCACTCAATGACTGGGATGGTCTCTCTCAGACCCCAAGATGGCGCTCTGGTACGTGTAACCGGTCAGGTGTATCAGCGTGTCAGAAATGAGCAAAGTGCTCATTAAGGGAAGGAACCTAGTCCTTCAAGGGTTAATGTGAGTTTTATTGCTGTGGAGTCATGTGATACATTTTTCTGAAAAAGAGGGGCATCAGGGTGGGAACTGGGTCTCAAAGAGGGACACTATGGAGAGGTCTCTAGCATTCAGGGGGTTAAAAGTCCCATCAATGGGACTTTTTATTTGTTCCTTCAGATGTAGTTGGTTTGCTTCAGAATTACTCCACACATCAGTCCAAGAACTTAATTATATCTAAGGGTATTGTTCCACTTTAAGTGCAGTGGACGCCTGCATGTATTCGAAAGCAATGCTCACAATGACTTTTCTGCCAGCAAGAGCTGGTAATGATGTGAACTTAGCTGATATATGTGCTGCTTCTGCCTCTGTCAGTTCCAGCTGGTGTCACTGTGGCAGCTACAGCGCAGCAGATGCTATGTTCTAGTTTATAGATCTCTGGCAAAGGCTTGTGGGGCCGCACGTCTGGCCCTGACTTTACTACCAGCTGTGAAACAAGCCTTTAGTCCCATTCTCCTCATGAGCTGTCTCATCATCAGCATCAACTCATTCTTTAAGTTTGAAGGGCTTTGCATTAAAGAAAATGTAAATTTTTTCTAATATTTTTTCTTATATATATATATATATATATATATATATTACCCTTTTTAATTACAATTTCTAGCAAGTGAACATGTTGCAATCATTAGAGTAATTCTGGAGTAGACCAACTACTCCATAGGGGACAATTAAAAATTCACCATATTCCCCTAGATTTAAGCCTTTGAATGTCAGAGAGGTCTTCGGAATGTGTTTGAGCTCTTTCTTGCACTGAAGTGGTTAATAGCCACATTTAACTCTATGAGAATCTTTATTTGTCCGTTGTGATACAGTTGGACTTCCCCAGTTCCTCTTAGTACATCTTCATTGTAGTAATCCTGACACTGGTTCCTATGTTTGTCTGTCTGTCTATCTCCCTCCCTCCATATTTATATATAAAATTCTAAGGGTTCCTGATTCGCTGTCAGTTACACTCTGGGGCAGAACAAAGATGGAGTTATACAAATCTCCCCATTGGCAATTTGCTGAGGAGGAGACAGCCAAAAGGAATACACACTGTGAGTTGTCTCAGAAGATCGCCCACTGCCTCCTCAGCCAAACACAACTCATAGCACAAGTTGTCTCAGCCAAGCCATCCAATAATACAGACTGCCAGCCAGCCAAACTTTTCTCCTCATCACCTGCCCTTTTCCACGTCAACTTTACCTTGCAGCATAGCGAAGGGGTGGAGCCACACTGTTTGCAGTGGTGAAGGGGAGGGGCAATCCTGTGTGCCTTGGTGAAGGGGACATGGTGGACCCTTCTCTTCGTCACGTGAACAAATTAAAGCATTATATTTGTATACATCAGAAAATGTATATATGCACTGAATGTGAATATATATATATATATATATATATATATATATATATATATATATATATATATATATATAGTAAATTGGCTGAGCAAACTGTATTCCCAACAATATACCATCACTGCACAGCAATATTCAAGCTACATGAGACCATCAGTGTAATATAATTTCTAGCTTAGTACTACATGAGGTCAGCAGAAAAATAAAACATTACATGAGACTCTCAGCGCATTATGTGAAACCAGCAATGTAGCTGTATTATTACATGAGACTAGCACTGAACTGAATAAGATGAGCAGTGCATTGTGTGAAAAAAGCAGTGCAACTGCCCATTACATTAACCCTTTGAGTGTCAGAGGGGTACGCAAGGGCTTGCAAAGCAAAGCGTTGCGCACCCCTCTGGCACTCAAAGGGTTAAACTATCAGAGCACTGAATGATACCAGCAGGTTAATGCAGTTTTACATGAAAACAGCAGAGCATTGTTAGACCAGCAACACTGTATATTACACGAGACTATCAGCGCATTATGTGAAACTAGCAACGCAACTGCACCATTGCATGAGACTACACAGTACTGAATGAGACCAGCAGTGCATTGTGTGAAATCAGCATTGCAACTGTACCATTACATTAAACTAGCAGAGTACTGAATAAGACTAGCAGGGGAATGCAGTGTTACATTGAAACAGCAGAGCATTGTTAGACCAGCAACACTGTATATTACACGAGACTATCAGCGCATTATGTGAAACTAGCAATGCAACTGCACCATTGCATGAGACTAGCACAGTACTGAATGAGACCAGCAGCGCTTTATGTGAAAGAAGCCGTACAACTGCACCATTGCATGAGACTAGCACAGTACTGAATGAGACCAGCAGTGCAGTATGTGAAATCAGCATTGCAACTGTACCATTACATGAGATTAGCACAGTTCTGAATGAGACCAGCAGTGCTTTGTGTGAAAGAAGCCGTACAACTGCACCATTACATTAATCTAGCAGAGTACTGAATAAGACTAGCAGGGGAATGCAGTGTTACATTGAAACAGCAGAGCATTATTAGACCAGCAACACTGTAAATTACATGAGACTATCAGCTCATAATGTGAAACTAGCAATGCAACTGCACCATTGCATGAGACTAGCACAGTACTGAATGAGACCAGCAGCGCTTTATGTGAAAGAAGCCGTACAACTGCACCATTGCATGAGACTAGCACAGTACTGAATGAGACCAGCAGTGCAGTATGTGAAATCAGCATTGCAACTGTACCATTACATGAGATTAGCACAGTTCTGAATGAGACCAGCAGTGCTTTGTGTGAAAGAAGCCGTACAACTGCACCATTACATTAATCTAGCAGAGTACTGAATAAGACTAGCAGGGGAATGCAGTGTTACATGGAAACAGCAGAGCATTATGAGACCGGCAACACTTACATTACATGAGACTAGACCAGTAGGGGAAAGTACAAATACAATTCTGTGCAAAAACAGACACTGAAATGCCTGTCCGTTGCCAATTATGCTGCTTCCTCTAAAAATTCTTTACATAATGCTGCTTGAACCAAAGGGAGGACAGTGGGGCAGTCTGTGAGAAATTTGGGATTTTCCTATCTTTTGCACCTTGTATAATGCCCACCATATATTAAACAAGGCACAAAGAAAATGGTGTAACTTTATGCCATTTTACTGCCCATGCTATGCAAGTGTAAGGGTTGTGCTAGTATTGAAGTGAACTACAAATCTTTGACATTGAAAGAGCTTTCAAAAATACTTGTATTTACATTGAATATGTTTTATTTAAAACCATAGTTTATGAGATATTAAGGAAAAACAAGGACTAGCAAAAATGTATGTGTTTTGTTTGTTTGTTTGTTTTTGGAGGTTAAGATGTTTATATGAATAAGAGACTTGATGGCCAAAATAAAAATAAATAAAAATAAAAAAAAATAATATTCTTCCCTTGCTACATATCTTGTTGTGGCCTAACAGGCATTTCCCCTTTAATTGCTAAAGTGCCGGTGACTCTCTGTAACAAACAACATCTAGATAAAAAATAACATTATATAGGATGGATTCACAAATCTAGGTCAATGCCAGCTCCAAGCAGAGCAAGGTATTTATCAAAAATAAAGACTAATTTCCTGTGGGATACAATGGAATCTTTTACACGTATAAATGTATCACCTGTGTGTGTTGCGCAGACAAGAGACTTTGTTAAAGGGATAGTAATGTCTGCCATAAAGTAGCTCTACAAATATTCTAAAACTAACACATTGAGCTGTGTTAAATCACTTACTTTTATGTAGTTTCAAAGATATTACATGTTAAAAGATCCCCCTCCCGCCCCTTCTGGTGAATCCCCCCCCCCCCCACACACACCAGAGAACACGATTCACAATTTTCTATCTCGGTGGCAATGTTGTCTATGTGACAGGGGTCTTATGTAGAAATCAAAAGGGCAAACCAACTGCTAAATATGGGACAAATGCAAATTCCCCAAATCCCATTTGATTTGAATGGGGCAGATTAACCCTTTGAATGCTAGAGAGGACAAAATTTAACAACTGATTCTATTTTAATTTATAATCTGTCATGCACCTTACTCTATGATAATACTACAAAATCAGCATAGGAAACAGAACTAACCATGGAGTAGGGCCTTTTGTTCGATCAATGATCAAATATTTTATTGATGATTAAATATCTCTATTGATGCATATTGGAGAACTAATGGGAACACTAAATACTGCTAATACTTAATCCCCAATTTATATTGATCTGTGCAGAAGATCCTGATGGCTACTTTGAATGTGTGGACTAGTTCTTCAAAATGTTTTTAACCCTCTGAGTGCCAGAGAGGTAGCCCTGGACCTGGCCCTGGAGGCAGAAAGATTCTGTGTTCCCGAACTCCAGCACCCCAAACTACTTCCAACTAAGCCTTCCTAGGAAACTTCCAGAACATGAAGTTTGGGGTCCTTGAGTCCTGCATCTAAGAATAAGTCCTGTCTCCATGAGTATGATATCCAGATATTGAGAACCAATCCATAAAGAACTGACTCATAGTGCCCATGTTGATTTTTAACCCAGATTAACATACTGTAAGTGAGGCTGGGGCAAACTCAGGATTTCCAGAGAGAGTGTTCCCAAAAAAAAATTATATATATATATATATATACCTAGAAATTGTGTTGTATAATTCTATATAAAAAGCCACTGGGGCTAAGGAACCGCAGTGATTCCTCATTAAATCAGGAGCTGGAATCACTGAATCACTGATAAGTCCCTGTGTCTGCATAACGTCAATTTACTAAGCTACCTAAACCAAAAAGCCATTCCCTTAATACCACTTTTGCCAAGGGGATGGCAACGAGGCAGTCAGAGGCTTTCGGTTAAACAGCAGCAAGATTTACGCCATGTATTAACATTGAGTAGGTAACTTGGTCGCCATCCTTATAAAAGTCTAAGGCTGGCAGAGTGTACCCACTGTGCGATCATACATTTAAAGCAGTCAGCGCAGCCACTTGTGTCAGTGGTTCTCAATTGTTTTTTGTTCAGGGCACCCCTAACACACAATCTAGAACATTTGAGGCACCCCTGAGATATTTAACGTACTTTATCAAGGGCATAAGAAGGGTACAATACATAAATATACCATTATTATCAGGTCTTATAATCATAATAACAAAACTAAACATATTCCGCATAACAATTTCTATAAATCTTTTTTTAAAAGTCCATTTTTGTTAGTCTTCATAGAAATCATGCGGCACCATAAGTTGATGTCCATGGCACCCTGGTTGAGAATCACTGGCTTGTGTTAAAGGAGCAGTAAACTTTTTTTATGAAAACACATATTTTACAGAGCATTTCCTGCTGAATAAAACAAGGTCACTCCCATCACTGTCAGATGTTCTATTCAAAAATTATAGCAGTTTAAATAATCATGTAGTGAATTTACTGTGTTTACTTCCTGATAGTTCTAACTGACAGGAAGTGACCTGGCAGTTTCTATCACATTCTATGGAGAACTGTATGTCTCTGACTTTTCTATCTTTCCTCTCCATTAGAATCTAACAGGAAATCTAATTAGAATTTGACAACTAGAGGCCACTGCTAATGTAAAAAAACATGGGTTTAAAATGTAATAACTCCGGAAATATAAATCTCGGCATTGGGAGTACCTTTATTTTACTCAGTAGGAAAATCCCTACAATATATATTTTTTCATAAAAAAGTTTACTGCTCCTTTAAAGACTAATGACATGTGTCTGCACTGGTGGATTTGTACATTTGCCTCATTGTGGCTGTCTGTGCGCAGACCAGCATGGGTGACCAGTGTCCGTCCTTCAACTGTGGTTGGACTACAATTCTCATGATGTGATTTGTAGTCCAAAAACACCAGATGGCCACATGTTGCCCACTCCTGACATAGATATATCTACAAAAACAACAAACATTCCTCATTCATGTGGTCCATAATGGTCTCTTCTGATATGATAGGGGCAATGGAGAGTAAAAGGGCATTTTCTGGGCAACTGGAAACCCCTCTCAGTTTGCCCATATGATGTCTTTTTTTAATAGTATGTCAGTGATCTTTTAATATATACATGTACACTTGCTTGAGCATGTACCAATTACATGTATGTATACCGCCATTTAATTATTAAGTGTTAGTCTTTCTTTAAAGCATCTTAACATTATGCCTGTTTACGAGGTAACATATTGTAACACTTTAACAAGTCTATTTTGCCCATTCTAAAGCAATCACCTAAACTGTACTTTATAACCATTCTTTTCTGTAACGTCTAAATGATTCAGTCCTTCAAATACTAATAATTAGATCCTTCACATAAATATAATGATATCCTTCACATCCTATTATAATATTTTTGTAGAATTATACTATTATATGATGCCTATTATAGCCATGCAGTCCTTCACATACTAACCATTGTATTCAGGGAATAGATTGATGCTTCACATACATACGACAACCGCCTTCACATTCTTACTGTTCAATGCTGCAGTCCTTCACACGCTCATCATTGTACCCAGTAAATAGATAGATCCTTCACATGCATACTATTAAATTCTTCACACTCTTAGTGTTAAAAGAATAGTAACACTTAAGATGTAAAAGTAGATGTTGCACATTTTATTCTGTTGAGTGAAAAAAGGTTACTTGCACTGCTGAGAGAGATTTTACTCAAAAGTTGTCGCAGCTCAGTTTTGCATTTTTTTTGGGTGCAGTATATTCATAACCTGGAATTTTATGGTGAATCTGTCGCTACAGAAGCCTATGCTTTATAGTGGTAAGTAACAACAACCTAAACTTCCATAGGATTCTGTAGGAACAGTGCCACACTAAAATTTCAGGTCATAAAGGTACTGTATTCAAAAAATGCAGTTTTGAGCTGTAATAACTTTTGAATAAAATATCACTCAGCAATGGACATACCCTTGTTTTACTCAGCAGGATAAATATTTCATTATTTATATATATATATATATATATATATATATATATATATATATATATATATATATATATATATACTATTATCAAATAAAGTGCACCCGGTGGCCCTGGCTGCTGCACCGGAGCAGATACAGGCAGTGAGCCTTCCGGAGCTCCCCGACCCGGATCAGCGGATTCGGCGAGTCTTGGAAAGTGTAGGAACAGTGCCACAGTAAAATTTCAGGTCATGAAGGTACTGCATTCAAAAAATGCAGTTTTGAGCTGCAATAACTTTTGAATAAAATATCACTCAGCAATGGACATACCCTTGTTTTACTCAGCAGGATAAATATTTCATTATTAATATATATATCTATATATATATATATATATATATATATATATATATACTATTATCAAATAAAGTGCACCCGGTAGCCCTGGGTGCTGCACCAGAGCAGAGACAGGCGGTGAGCCGTCTGGAGCTCCCCGCTCCGGATCAGCGGATTCGGCGAGTCTTGGAAAGCCCAAGAAGGCAGAAACGTATGTCTGGGATTAGTGGCTTCTGTCATTCAGAGATGGACTCTTGTGTTGTATATCTGAAATTTTAACCCCTTCAGTGCTACGGATGTCTCCAGCACATTGCTTCAAAATGCTTTGGACACCTTCCAATCATTTAGCCATTTGAGTGCTAGAGGGGTATCCAACGCACTGAGAAACACTTAAACTTAAATGTAATGTTTACGGCAGTGACTCTCAGCCTCATCCTCAGAACACAACAGCAAGTCAGATTTAAATCAAGGGACGATTTTATTTCTCCCCCACTGGTGTAATTGGCTTGCTCCATTTTACATAGTTTGTCTGCCTCATTGTATCGTACTGTACTATTTATAGCATCTAAATTGAGTGTATTATTACTGTCCCCACATCTACTTGATATTTCATTGTAGAGTTAATTTACTGCCATAATCCTACTCTAAGCCAACTGAGATATACTACTCAGTATTACTAAAACGGACATATTTCAGTTTAGCAATACATTTCTATTTTTAAAACAGAAAACTGAAGAATGGATAAATATTTCCATTATATATATGCGCGTGTTGAATTTATCAGTCCATTAATCTAAGACATTACCAGTTATTTTTTACATTACTGTATACATTAAATGTCATATACATAAAGAACAGATAATTCATGTGGAATGTATGGTAGAAAGATACAGCTAGAATCCTCTATAGGGCACAGTCAGTTTTAGATTGTAATCCAGGAAAAACATGGTATCTGTTTATAATAAACTATTAACTACCAAGCTGTGTTTACAAAAGTGTAATTAAAGGGGAAGCAGCACTAAATAAAAATTTATGTCTAAAACGTCTTAATGGCCACAGCAAGTTTTGTCCTTGTGCTTTTTTTTTTTTCAAAAATTAACACCTTTTACTCTTTTGGGTGCCAGGGCGGTATTCAACGCATTGCACTCAAAGGGTTAATCAGCCACTGATGTCATTTCCATGGAGGCGGACATCACAGTTGCTAGCAGGTCCACCTACCACTCTACCCACTGAAAACAGTAGGCTTAACACTTTAACCCTTTGAGTGCCAGAGGGGTATGCAACACATTGGCACTCAAAGGGTTAAGGACCTGAGGGGTGTGCAACGCATTGCGTTCTACACACCTCTGGTTCTTAAAGGGTTAAGTAGTCTTGTGGACAAGGCCTGCTTCAGCTTGAAAACACTGCCAGCAGCTGTCATGTCCTCCTCCATAGATATGACATCCCGGACTGACTAAAGCTAGTATTTCGTGGACAAAGGTATAATAGCAAAGCTAAGGGCCATTAGGATTTTCTGACCAAAGTAAGGTAAGGTAAGTCTGCTTTTAAAGGATGAGTACTTAACATGGTATGTGTGCATGTGTACATGGATGGTAGGGGATGGTGGGGGTTGTAGCGTCCAACAGTCCAACAGCTAGCTGTCCAAAACATGACTACCCCCTGTTTTAAAGTGATAGTATTGTTCACAAAAACAGCAGCTCCAATTAATCTTCATAGCAATTGACCCATAGAGAGTGTTAATTCAATACTGTGAGAGCTGTAGTTCAAGACTAATTGAACAATAAAGTTTCCCTCTCCCGCCCCTTTTACCTAGTGTAAACTCCCACTCCTCAGATGTGGAATCCAGCCCATAGACTAGATAGCTCACATCAAGGGGCAATCTTCTTACTGTGAGAACAATGAAAACCCTGCCCCCCTTGACATGTTTTTCAGTTTTTTCCCTTATCTTAATTGAAGATTGTCCCTCTCTGCAATCTATCTGGGCACCTCCCTTCTGATCTGGCAGAACAGTGTTACATCAGTAAAAGGGGCGGGAGGGGGATACTTTATAATTCAATTACTCTTGTACTACAACTCTGACAGTAATGAAATAACACTCTCCATGATCCAAATACTATGATGATTAATTAGAGCTGTTTTTATTATGAAACATTACTATCCCTTTAAGGTTTTTCTCGCTGTGTAAAAAAGGGTTTTACCACTGCTGGGAAATGTATTTTATGTTAATAAAACTGTTAGCAACTGTTCAAAAGCAAATTCATTTATGTGGGACAGTTTGAGTCATAGGCTAAGGCTTTCCATAATGACATAGTTGATGAGGCTGAAAAAAGGGGTTCACTATCAAAATGTCGCCATCAATTTGGCGACCAACCCAGGGGCGCAATAAAATATGTCGCCAGGTTGAAAATGGTGACATAATAATCTCACCCATAAGAATCTTGCCCACATGACAAGTGCGACATGGGAAAAAAGCTGAATGAGCAACTGAGCTTTATATGCAGTTTGCAGAGAAGCACGTGTGACTGTGATGCCCCATAAGTAGTATTGCAGGGGCTGTGATGCGGCACTCAGAGGGTTAATGGAGAGAATGGCACTGCTACGTTCTCCCTACATTGACTGCGAGTTGCAGGAAACATGGGGTCAGTATAGGGAGAATGTAGCAGTGCCATTCCATCCATTAACCCTTTGAGTGCCACATCACAACCCCTGCAATCATGCCAATGGGGCATCACAGTCACGCGTGCTGCTCTGCAAACTGCATGTAAAGCTCAATCGCTCATACAGCTTTTTTCAAGGTTTCTTAGGCATGTCGCCCTTGTCTTGCAGGCGAGATTCTAATGCCATTTTCAACCTGGTACATATTTAATGCGCCTCTGGGTATATTGCCAAATTGATGGCGACTTATCTCCTGAATCAACATCCTATCTGCATTGAAACCAACTGTCATAATTTTGATAGGGACAAACCTAACAAGATCCTATCTGCATTGAAACCAGATGCCCTAATTGTGATATGACAAACCTAGCACAAGGTTGGTGTAATGCTGGTGATGTGTTGGGAAGGGTAAATGGGGGAACAGAAAATATGTGCTCAGACTTCAGCACCAAGAAAAATATCAGCCCTCCCTTAACTCTCTGAGTGCCACAGGGATGTGAAACTCATTCCTCTGCAATGCGTTGTATACCCCTGTGGCACTATTATAACATACACAATCCCCTTCCTGAGTTACTTGAGCTGACTGATCAGCTGTTTCAAGCCCACAGCAGACTATCCACTGATCAGCTGATTCACGGAAACAGAAGACTGTGCTGTACTCCATAAGGCAAATGGAGTGCTGTGGGGTGTGTATCAGAGTCTTCTGTTTACAGGAGTAAGCCGATTTGCAGATAGTACGCTGTGGTTTTGAAACAAAGTTTACTGCACCTTCAAGGATTTTCCTATATATTTTGAATTACATTTAATAACTATTGCCTCATTTTAAACACCATGCTTCAATTTAATCAAGCAATTATAAAAAATAATACATAAATGTGTTTGTTAATTTTGTTGTCAATGCTATATTGCATGATGATGATGTATTAATTTCATGTATTAGGTTGAAAAGCACAGGGTTGTGAATGGCTTTGTCTTTCACATTAAATACTGACATGAAAGTATAGTACATGATTAAATGTCCCCGATAATTATTTACAGTTTATTTCAAACAAAAAAAATAACAAATGAGTTGTTGTGACAGTGTATTAGATAGATTGATCATTAAGTATGGATTGTAATCAATATTTGATGAAATAATGAGGTTAAGAATGTGTAAATGATGAACAGTCAAATTAGTGTAATTATGTTTCAGGATTTTAATAAGAAACAAAGCAGCAGTGAATGAAGGTCACAATGTAATATAATCATACTTCCAGTTTATATCAATTTATTTAAAGCTTTGGAAAACAAAAAAAAAATAAAAATATATATATTAGTACGAGCAAGCAGACCATATCACAAGATACAAACTAGCAAGACTTAAGAAGGGTCTATATGCCCCTTATTCCACAAGAGGAAAAGAACATAAGAAATCTTACTTTTCCAACATTTTTGTCCAGGGGTCTGAGATACGTATGCTCTGTATTGCTCAAGGTCAAACTTACATCTCAGGTTCACCTAGGTAAGTCAACCTATATATTCTAAGCCCCTCCCATGGCTACACCTCTACTACTCACATTACCATGCCCATAACCCTATTGACCATTTCCTGACACAGAACTGCAATTCTGGGTGAACCATCTGCACCGCAGATGACAATTAAAATCTCACAAATTCCTACTGACTTCAAAAAGGACTTTAACCCCTTGAATACTACAGAGGTCTCTAACGCATTGCTCCGCAATGTGTTGCAGACCTATCTAGCATTTAAGGGGTTAAAATACCTATTGAAAAGTATGGGAATGTGTTATTGTGATTGATTTGGTCCAGAATTGCTCCAGTTCTTATAAAAAAAGCAAATTAAAACATTAACCCTTTGAGTCCCAGATGGGTACTCAACGCATTGCTTTGCAATGCTTTGCGTACCCCTCTGGCACTCAAACGGTTAGTTAAAAAAGCCTTTAACTGCTTAGATAGTTGTGAGAGCTCCAATGTTTTGCTTCACTTTAACCCTTTGAGAGCCAGAGGGGTACGGAATGCATTGCAAAGCAATGCATTCCGTACCCCTCTGGCACTCAAAGGGTTAAAACTAATTATATAGAGTATGTGTTAGATGGCAGAACAGTGCATAACTGTTTATTTAACGTCATCAATGCTAGAACACTCTGCAACATATTGCGTTTCAATTCATTGCAGGCTTCTCTAGAATCAAATTAATTAATGTGACCATTTTATAAGAGAGGGGGATTTTGCAGCTCAAGAGCCCGGTCTCCTAAAAATGTTCAGGTTCCTATATGCATTGCAGAATTGTATATGCATTTCTATACATCCGCCCTTGCATGACTCATATAACTCCTATTTGGCTCCAAAAAACAAAACCTGTCTGGCTCCAAAGGATTGTTTCTGTCCATCCCTGTTTTATAGATATATTTGATTTTCCTCTTTTGGTTTACAGATAAGAGACTTTGGTTACAGAGAACCCAGAATGCAAAGTGTTACTGTAAGTGAATAACAGAATGTGGGTGTTACTTACTGGTAATGTTATTGACTTTGATCGTTATTCAGTTATCTGTTCAATTCAATAAAAACTTTATTAGCATGGCCTTTGTACTTGAGTTGACAACACAATGTTATATAGAGTAATGGGTAGATAATACACAAACAGTTACCAGTGTCAGTTCTTGTTATTATCTTTATTTTATGGGAATTTGCAGCAAAATGGGGAATGTAATCAGACTTCTCAGCTTAAAATTTAGATGTCAAAACTGATCAAAGTCTATGTAATGTAGTTTACTTATTGGACCTCATGAGTAAGACGCAAGAATAAAGTCTCAATCCATTTCTCAATAAGGCAACAAAAATATGGAGAAATAAGACAAAAGTGGAAATATTGACATGCTTAAAGGGGGAAATAAGGCCTCCTAATATTAGTACCTTATTATGGTTAGAAAATCCAAATGGCTCCCCATGAATTTTAACCTTGTGCATTTGTTCAAGAGATACCATCTTCAGTCAGTCCTCTTCCATTCAGTCATATCAATGGAGGAGGACATTATAGATTTTTAGCAGGGCCACAGGAATTCAAACTCCACCCACTGAAAATGATAATCTTATGAACAGAGGGGTGTGCAAAACATTTTCTTCCATCCCTTTTAAGCAAAACCAGTTTAGGTCATGAATACTGCGCTTATATATAAATGTATAGTCAGCTGTATAAAATACCTTCTCAAAAATGGGGAAAATAGCTGGATTAAGTTCGCCATGTTCCATGCCACTTCTTATATTGCTGGAGACTTCTAAGAATGCAGTTGTTGTAGAGTGATTTGTAAGAACGCCAGAATGAAGTGGGGTGAGAAATTTGGACAGGTGGTAATATGTTCCGTAGTTTCATGTAGATACATTTTTCAGGACATTAGATAATATATGGAGTAAAGTGGAACTTTCATTCTTTCATAAGTTATGCCCAATGAAATATTAGTAGCTTGTTAATAATGGAAATTGTGTAATAAAGTTGCTTAAGTGCATAACATTGTGTGAAACTTACATCGACAGGACAGTGCAGACATCTTGGAGAAGAGTGATCTGTAGACCTGCACTGTCCATCCCTGTCTTCAGTGATAGGTTATTTGTCAAAGGGGTGTTGCATTGTACCATAAGGTACAGGAAGGGAAGAGCAGCACAAGCTCACAGGTCACTCTTCACCAAGATGTCTGCGCTGTCCTACCGATGTAAGTTTCATACGATGTTATGATTCCAACTCATTCCGGCATGTAAGCAAGTTTATTACGCTATTTCTGTATTAAAAAGCTACTAATAATTCATTCGGCATAACTTATGTAATCATGATAGTTCCACTTAAGGACGTGGCCCTTAAAAATATGCTCTTCCATATGGAATTTATTAGTCTCAAAGTGTCTATCTGTTTTTCCCATTGACACTGTCAGTGTTTAGATTTTATTTAATAAATTGTGTCTATCTGTTTATCTACCTACCTACCAGCCAATGTTTCCATAACCATTCTACTATACTCTCAGTTTTGCTCTAGCTGACTCCGGGGGAGATTTATAAAAGTGGCGTTAATGGTGTTAAAATGGCTGTAAGATTGTTGCTAATAGTTATAAAAGCATTAAGGACATTTTAGGAGGATATAACGCTGTGTAGCACCTTATTTTATAAAATGGTGTACGGAACTTTGTAAAAAGTGGCTCAGCGAATTTATAAATAATTGTCCTTATTAGTGACAAGCTACAGAATTTTCACAAAATGTTGAAGGCCATGTCTGACCTCTTCTTCTTCTTTACTGTCACCACATTTATAAAAGTAACTAGAATACTTTATAAATACCAACAATCATAATAAGGAATAAGGGCATTTTAAGGATCCGCTCACAAAATTGAACACAGAACGCTTTTTATTAATCTTTATATTACAGCTGCAGTGGTCAGGAAGGTGTACGTACAATTATCAACATAACTGAATCTGCTCATTCATTCACTGTTTATATTTCATTTTGTTTCCATGTTTTAATATTCATCATTTTTATCTATGCCTTATTTTTTGGATCATTTTATTCTTTTCTTCATCCGTTTTCTTTTGTTTTCCTGTATCACAATACTGAATCATTCCATACGGTTTCCTCCTACTCATTTTCATCCAGATTAGATGTTTTAGCTACAGTGATGGCTCCTCGGTGTTCAGTTTCTTATTAATATTTATCCATGGGATAGTAGCGCTCTTAGAGCCTTATGCAGAAAAAGGGAGAAGCAATTCTGGAGCAGACCAACTGTAATATGGGGTGAATAAAACTACCCATTTACTTAAAGGGATAGTAATGTTTCATAATAAAAGCAGCTCTAATTAATCATCATAGTATTTGGACTTTGGAGAGTGTTATTTCAATTCTGTCAGAGTTGTAGTTCAAGAGTAATTCAATGACAAAGTTTCCCCCTCCCGCCCCTTTTACTGATGTAACACTGTTCAGCCAGAGCAGAAGGGAGGTGCCCTTAAGATAAGGGAAAAACTCATCAAGGGGGGCAGTGCCTTCATTATTCTCATAGGAAGAAGATTGTCCCCTGCTGTTATCTGTCTGGTCTATGGACTGGATTCCACATCTGAGAAGAGATGGCTTACACTAGGTAAAAGAGGTGGGAGGGGAAACTTTACTTGTGAATATCTCTCAAACCATAAAGGTTTGAGAGATAAGCCTTATATCATTCTTCATGTTTTTTTAATGCCTACAAAATAAAATAAAGATAAAATGAAGTATTACTATCCCTTTAAATGGAGCTTTAATCAATTCAATGTCACAACAAGGTCCCCAGTGCAATGTAAAGCAAGGCAAGGAAAACTTAAATCTTAAAAATTACCATTTAACCCTTTCGTTGCTAGAGGGGGTAAACAACGGATTACAAAGCAATGCGTTGGTTACCCCTTTGGCACTCAAAGGGTCAAATCAAAAGGGGTTCTGTTGCTTTGTGGAGCTGGTTTGCTAGATTTGCTATTCTTTAGCTTTCACATACTCTTCCCTCTACTGGTAAATTCTACTGCAGAATTAGGCCGAGATTGTAGTTCAAGAGTAATTCAATGACAAAGTGTCCCCCTCCCGCCCCTTTTACTGATGTAACACTGTTCAGCCAGAGCAGAAGGGAGGTGCCCTTAAGATAAGGGAAAAACTTGTCAAGGGGGGCAGTGCCTTCATTGTTCTCATAGGAAGAAGATTGTCCCCTGCTGTTATCTGTCTGGTCTATGGACTGGATTCCACATCTGAGAAGAGATGGCTTACACTAGGTAAAAGGGGCGGGAGGGGAAACTTTGCTTGTGAATATCTCTCAAACCATAAAGGTTTGAGAGATAAGCCTTATATCGTTCTTCATGTTTTTTTAATGCCTACAAAATAAAATAAAGATAAATGAAGTATTACTATCCCTTTAAATGGAGCTTTAATCAATTCAATGTCACAACAAGGTCCCCAGTGCAATGTAAAGCAAGGTAAGGAAAACTTAAATCTTAAAAATTACCATTTAACCCTTTTGTTGCTACAGGGGGTAACCAACGGATTACAAAGCAATGCCTTGGTTACCCCTTTGGCACACAAATGGTCAAATCAAAAGGGGTTCTGTTGCTTTGTGGAGCTGGTTTGCTAGATTTGCTATTCTTTAGCTTTCACATACTCTTCCCTCTACTGGTAAATTCTACTGCAGCATTAGGCCGAGATTCATCAAACTATGGGAAGAGAAGCTTATCAAATAAGATGCTCTTCGCCGGGATCATTGATGGATACCTTCGGGTATTCATCATTGATTTTACGTAAAGCAGGGAAAATTACATAAATAGGCCAGTCTGGGGAAAAACCCACGCAGACGCATAAGCGAAAATGTGTATGCGTGTGTTCACCCCTTGCTTCAAGCTAGCGGATCACATTTGTTGATCTATCTTGCTATCGCTTATTGAAGAATAAGCAATGACCAGATACAACCTGAAACTTGCTGAATGGGCGAATGGTTAATGCACAAAGAAATCCTCAGGGAGGCTGCATGCTGCTCTGCCATCCCAGGGTTCAAATTGTGAAAAAAAAAAAAAAAATTCTGTGGTCCTTAACAGCTGCTAGCACACCGGATCAGGCAATCGTGAAGGGGTTAAAGGATGACTAAAGTTTTATTCTGTAAAAAACATATGTTGTAGGTATTGTTTCTGCTGAGTGAAAAAAGGGATACGCTCACTGCAGGGAGATGCTTTATTCAAAAAGTAAAACAATTCAATCTGTCACAAAGTGGATGCCCTGTTGCTATAAGATTCTATGGGAAACTGTAGACAATGACTCACCTTTCTTACAGAACAAAACATAATAATTGTCTGGATACCAGGTAAACTGCAGATAAACTGCATGGACAGCAAATGGCATTCTTAGTGCAACATAAACCCAAGAGTTTAAACTGTAATAACACTGGAAAGAGCCATCTTCCTATAGTGGGCATACCCTTCAATATAACAGTTTAAAAATAAAGGTGTTTTTACTCCTTTAAGACAAAAAAGGATCTCTCTCTCTCTCTCTCTCTCTCTCTCTCTCTCTCTCTCTATATATATATATATATATATATATATATATATATATATTCTATTATATAAAAGGCCAGTTGTGTTTGTCTCGATGCAGTCATGCGCAGTAGAGACTGCCCGCATTTGGGCAGTCTCTACTGCGCATGATTGCATCGCGTGAGTGAGGCGACGAAAGACTGCATCACATGGAGCAGTTGTGTACCCCTCTGGCACTCATAGAGTTAACATTACCCGGACCTTGGCCCGTGTACACAGGCTTTTACACTAGTATATCCTATATTATAATTCGCTAAGGATGTTTGTCAGAAGCCGTCATGCTCAGTAGAGACGGCTGCACGCACTGCAGTCATGCGCAATACTGACTGCCTGTCCCACGTCTGATACGGAGTGGGCGCTCCAAATTCAGACCATAGTCCTCCCAGCGCACCTTTCAGATGTGTAGAGAGAACTACGGTTTGAATTCGGAGCTCCCCGCTCCGTATCAGCCGCGGCACAGGCAGTCAGTACTGCTCATGACTGCAGCGCCGCCAGTGCTGGCCCATGTACACGGGCTTTAAAACTAGTATATATATAAATGCCTTTTGACTTTACATCTGACTGTGTAGAATGGCAATAGAGTTAAAAGGAAAAACAAGAAGATTAAACAATAACCATGTTAGCATGGATTTATATCAGGAAGGTCTTGTCAGACAATCCTATTGATTTGTTATTTCTATGCCACCACAATTGTAGAGGTGGGGCAGTACAATGCTTTGCATTGTTTGGGGACTGAATTTAACCCTTTGAGGGTTTGAGACAGGATTTAACCCTTTGAGTGCCACGTTGCAATGTGCTGGATGCCTCGCTGGCACTCAAAGGGTTAATGGTAGTTGGCTGGATAAATTATTGGCTGAAGCACAGACAAGAAAGAGTCACCTTCAGTACATTTAGGGCCTGTTATATTTAATCCTTTTTAGCGATATTACTGGGGGTCTTTAAGGAAAGGTGTGCCTCTTAGCAGATGACAAATCTATATACAGGCTATAATTCATCATCACTATCAATAAAAAATAATGTAGCCCTCACACATACGACTTTCTGATCATGTAGTCCATGAATGAAAAAACTTGGCTGCTCCTGTACTAAAATATTCATCACATTTAGAGCATACCCTGAAGTGAAGCTTCAGGAGTTAGAGGTCACCACACAATGTGTAAAGCTGGGAAATTTGTACCCCCTCCAAATTTGTGTTTATTCACGTGTATAGGGTACAGTACTGGTGATGTTTTAAAGCAGAATTGAATAGAGGGAATAAATAAGGAGAAAAGTAGCAAAGGATTTCCTAAGGAGAATATAATGGTCAACATACGGTCTCTGGTGTAAACCTGAAAAACATGAATAAATTATTGATCTGTATGAACGAGTTTTTTAAATTTATGTGGGAGGAATTGAATGGTGTGTGACAGATCAATTGTGCTGAGTAAAGTTAGATGTGTCTTGTAGATGCATTTTATAGGGCATGAAATCAGGGTAAATGTAGTATATTTAGACTTTGCAAATGCATTTGATACAGTGCCACACAGGAGGCTGGCCTCTAAAATAAGAATATTAGGCCTAGGGGATAACCTTTGTACTTGGAGGATGAGGAATGTCATAATATTCTCAAATACAGTTAAAGTTAAGACTGGAATACAACAGGGTTCAGTACTTGGGCCACTGCTTTTTTTTTAAATAGATTTTTTTGGTTTTAATATCCAAACATCTTACAGTAAGAAAAGGTTGTTCATTGATACAGAAATAAAAGAAGTACATGTTAGAATCACAGGTCCGAAATATAAGATCAATAACACCTGTAACAATAAAGATCATTGAATTAAAAAAAAAGAAAAAGAGTATGGGGTGTTTTTACAAGAAAAACTCCAAAATGTCTGGATAATAAGGGCAAGCAAAAACAAAAAAGAAAAAAGAAACAAAAAGATATAAAAGGAGATGTAAGAGAACATACTAGGACAAAGAAAGAGAAGAGAAAACAAGAAAAACAACAGCAAAGAGATATATTCCCGACTGCTCGTTTTATTGAAGGGTATCATATCTAAATTTCTTTGTTAAATGAAAGGAAAATATTCCATTATCATAATATAGTAACATAGTAAATTAGGTTGAATAAAGACACAAGTCCATCAAGTTCAAACTTCTCCTCATACCTCAGTAACTGAGAATTTTATAGCTTTCCTGCTACCAATTAAATTAGTCTTTATCAGACCTTCCTGATTTGTTTACTAAATACTAATATACAGTATAACCCTGTATGTTCCCTTTGGAAAGAAATGCGTCTAATCTTCTCTTAAATGTATCCATTGTATCTGCCATAACCACCTCCTTGGGCAATGAATTCCACAATTTAACAGACCTTACTGTAAAAAACCCCCTCCTCTGCTGAAGTCTGGTCGATCAATGTTGGGACAGAAGATCAAGCCATGGGCGCCACATGGTTAAAAAAAATCGCCAGTATTTGATAAAAAACCTATGTAGTAATCGTTCCATAGTCATAATGCGACAAACTCTATGCTCCCAATCTACAGATGTAGGAATTAACTGTTTTTTCCAGAGTGCCGGTATACATTGTTTTGCAGCATTTAGAAGATGGATAATTAAGCTATTAAGATTGTGTGATGTATTTACTATTCCATGTGGTAGATTAAGTAGAATATTAATTAGATGGCTGGGAAGATCTTCTTTGGTAATTTTTTGTTTTAGAGAGAGTACCTGTTTCCAAAATATCTGAATTTTCAGGCATGAAGATGCTATTTCTATGTCCGGAATATTTATGTTAAGGATTTCCGATTTAGTTAGGTTCATTTTGAAGTTTGATGTGGAGCTAAATTGTTCCAATTCAAAAATGACAGAGGGGAGAGACTTCCTTGGGGAAGATATGGAAAATATGACATAATCCGCAAAAAGGCCAATTCTGTATTCTTGTTGTTTTGTGGTAATACCATGAATGTCAGGGTTTTTCTGTATCTTATTGGCTAGGGTTTCTATAGTTAAGATAAAAAGAATTGGTGATAGTGGGCAGCCTTGTCTGGTTCCATTTTTGAGATTAAAAGGCTGGGATAATTGGTTATTAACCTTGACTTTTGCACTAGGGTTTGTATATAGAGCTTTAACAAAAGTACAGAAGTTATGGCCGAGTCCAATGTGTTTAAGGGTTGATTCTAGGAAGTACCAGTCAACCCTATCAAAAGCTTTTTCAGCATCAATAGTGAGTAGGAGAGATTTAACCTTATTAGAGTTAGCATAATCAGTAAGGTTGACCATTCGCATGGTGTTATCTTTAGCTTTGTGACCCTGTACAAAACCCACTTGATCATTGTGTATCAAGAGAGGAATCAATAGATTTAGCCTATTTGCTAATATTTTTGAGTATAATTTAAAATAATTATTGAGTAAGGATATTGGTCAATAACTTGAACATAATTTGGGGTCTTTTCCCTCTTTATGAATAACCGTGATGTGTGCCTCAGAACATAAGGGGTGATTATGAATCAGGTCTGGGAGAGAGTTAAATGTTCTGGTAATTAGATCACCTAATAAATGAAAACATTTCTTATAAAAATTTAATGGCAATCCATTAGGTCCTGGGGATTTCCCACTTTTCAGTTGAGAAAGAGCTCTTTCCACCTCTTTCAAAGTTATAGCAGATTCTAATTCCTTTGATTGGTTCACCGTAAGTTTTGGGAGATCAGCACTTTGAATATAGGAATCTATTTTCTGCTTCTGAGATTCGGATGGATGGTCTCGCATATTATAAAGATTTTCATAATATTTTTTGAATTTATTTGAAATATCGGGGTAGTTCTTAGTTAACTGACCATCCTCAGTCTCAATCTGAGTAACATGATACTTATGATCACTTGGTTTGGCTATCTAAGACAAAAGTCTACCACATTTATTGCCTGACTCATAAAATTTACTTTTACTTATAGAAATGTCTTATCAATATTTGATTGCAAATGTTATTTCGCTTTATTTCTCAGCTCCTGAACTTCTAAGAAGTATGTTGGGTCATTAGTATTTTTATGTTTTAATTCCAAATCAGAAAGAGCTTGAAGAATGTTATCTAATTCCTTATGGGATTTATTTTTCTCGAAAGAGGAAAGTTTTATAAATTCTCCCCTAATAATACATTTGAGTGTTTCCCATATATTGAGAGGAGAGGTATCAGTATTGTCATTATCTACAAGAAAATATTGAATACGTTTTTCAATTTGAGAGACAATCTGAGGGTCGTTTAACAATGTCGGATTTAGTCTCCAAGAGAAAGATTGGGTGCTTTGTAGTGGAAGGGATAAATTAATTTCTATGGTGGAGTGGTCAGACCATGTGATGGGGTGAATTTCTGTGTCAGTCACGTAATGAATGAGTGATTGTCGGACTAATAAAAAGTCGATTCTCGTTTGTACGTGAGAATAAAAAGTAAAAATTTTTTCTAAATGGTGTAATATTCTCCATGGGTCTAGGAGTGATGTGATTTTAACATTTTCTGTAATTGTCTAAAATGAAAAGGGGATAGATGAGATTTACCAGAGGAACAATCTAGAGAAGGGTCTAAAGGCGTGTTAAAGTCTCCCCCCCAGTATCACTAAACCTTCTTGGAAAGATGTAAGATTTTCTATAACTGAAGAAATGAAGGTATTTTGGTGTGAATTTGGTGCATATCTATTGGCCAAGGTTATTTTCATGTCACCCAAAGTGCATTTCACAAATATATATCTGCCCTCTGGATCTGAGCATACAGAAAATTCCTCAAAAGGTAAATATTTACTAATGGTTATTGCAACTCCCTCTTTTTTCTTATGTAAAGAGCTGTGGAATTATTATAAAACTTATGTTTCAAATTTGGCAATTTATTTCTATTGTAATGTGTTTCCTGGATAAAACATATTTGACCTCCCAGTCTCTTACATTCTCTATACATAAGAGCTTGTTTCTGGGCAGTATTCAGGCCCTTTGCATTGATTGACAAGATTTTCAACTTAAAGGGATAGTAATACCTAAAATGTAAAAAAAAATATGTTATAGGGTTTATCCCCCTGAGTAAAACAAGGGAACTCCCACTGCTGAAAGATGTTTCATTCAAAAGTTATTAATTTTCAAAGTTGAATTTTTTAGGTGCAATATCACAGTGGCCTGAAATTGTACAGTGGCGCTGTTGCTACACCATCCTATGGAGATTTATGGTCCTGAGACCAGAGCTGTCCATAGGATGGTGTAGCAACAGCGCCACTGTACAATGTCAGGCCACTGTGATATTGCACCTAAAAAATTCAACTTTGAAAATTAATAACTTTTGAATGAAACATCTTTCAGCAGTGGGAGTACTCTTGTTTTACTCAGGGGGATAAACCCTACAACATTTTTTTTTTTACATTTTAGGTATTACTGTCCCTTTAAAGTTATCTGCCATTTCTCTATCAAATATACAAATCGTTCAGTGGAGCAGTCAAGAAGAAAGACAGATAAGAGTTGATCACAGTAAAGAAAGAAAATGAATATCGAGAGAAGATTGAAGAAGATATCCCAGTTAAGAAAAAAAAAACTGGGTGTTCTGGATTAAAGAAAGATTTAATTCGCCAATAGACTCGGTAAGAATTTCAAATGATAATAAAAAATGAGTCATCATTAAAGTAAGGCGAAAATTTGTGGGGGCAATAAAGGGCATGATATCGTAAGCTCCAGTGCCTAATTTAACATGTAAAATAAACAATATTCAGGGTGTGAGAATAAGTAATAAAGAGAACCACAAATAAAAATAAAAGAAGAAACAGTAAGACTCATGCTCAAAATTAGTAAAGTCTGACTGAAGTACAATGGTGAAATTTAAGCATTTTTTATGACGAGCTAGAGAGTATGAGTATGAAACTACATACACATAAAAATGAAACAATTAGAATATAATTTTAATAAAAGTATATCAGGTGGGTGTCTCCATCAAGTTGTTGATCCACCAACTCATAGTAAAGTTTGAGGATACATATTTATAAAATGTAAACATAAGGAATATAAATTAATGGTCATCTCAAACTAATAACACTGTAAAGGACACATCAAATAAATTAAATCAAGAAAACAAATCTCTCTGAGAAATATACTATAAAATATAAGGGAGAGTCACCAGATCCGGTAAATCCTGATATCACCTGATAATCATTAGCCAACTGGAACAACATTACCAGGTGTAGCAAATATCTATAAGGTAGAGAAGAAACAGGTTCTGTAGGTAACTATATATTACAAAATGCATGTTTGTGTGATTTACATTTTTATTTTTGTTTCTTCCCTCTCTTCCCTCCCCTCAGTTTTAGTTCTCTCCCTTCTCCCTTAACACATCAAGCAACACTCTCCAAATCAAAGAATTCACATTGTACTTAGTATAATAAACCATATAGAAATAAATTTGAATTAGCTTAGTACTTTAGGTAAACTTAGACTGCAGTTAGAATTACAGTTACAGTGATGTTAAAGATGCTTATCAATGAGCCTGGTCAGAATCTTCCGGAGGAACCTTCAGTGTGCTCCTGTTCAGCCATTTCCTCGTAGAGATTGGTGTCCAACGAAGGCGTTGAGGTAACATTTGTTTCACAGGGGCGGTTAGTGCTCCAAATTCTCAGACTGACACGTGTTGGTGATATTAATTGCTTCAAACAAAGAGCTGATTTCAGAGGCGTGTTGAATCGTAGTAACTTTCCCTTCATAAGTAACCGAGAGAGAAAAAGGGTATCCCCATTTGTATAAAATGTGGTGCTCTCTCAAAGCATCAGTAAGAGGTGTAAATTGTCTTCTCAACTGAAGTGTGTGGGATGATAAATCATTGAACAAGCGGATTTCTTGTCCTTCAAAAGTAATGGATGGTTGCTGTCTGGCAACTCTCATTATGTTATCTTTTGTACTGAAAGAATGCAGGCAGCAGATTACATCCCTAGGTTTGTCGCCTGGTAGGTTTTTGGGTCTCATCTCCAGAGTCAAGCTGCAATATTTGAACAAAGAGTCTCTGCAGTGTATCCCAATATCTCTAGGGGGAACTGATTGTGGAATGCCTCTCACTCTGATGTTGCATCTCCTGCTTCTGTTTTCAAGATCGTCTACTTGTAAGCGAAGATGATTTATAGTTTCATCTTGAGACGACGTATGATGATTAATGGAGATACAGTCGTTAGTCAAGGTATCTTGCACTTCCTCAAGTGTCACCACCATATTTCCCAAGCTTTGAATATCATTTTTGAGATCAGATATGTCATTTTTGATATCTTGTCATCTGTAACAATAGCTGTAAATCTTCTTTTGTAGGTAAAGATTTAATATCATCTTTAGTAAGGAATTTGTCCATATCCAGTTTAACATTTTCTTTACTTTTAGACATATTATCTGAAAGGTCTAAAACTTGTATAGGAGAGAAGGGATTGCGCTTCTGGGAAGGTGTTCCCTTGGGTGTTCGACAGTTAGAGTGTTAAGTATGGCCTTTCCTTCTTCTGTTACATGACATAGCAGAGGGAATCGATGTGTAGAGTATTGACCTCTATTTATATCTACAGACGTCACTGTACCTATAATTTTCATATATTTAACTTCTGAGCATTGCAGAAATAATGTGAACAGGGTGTACCAAGCTCTGGCGTAAACGAGAGGCTAGTTATAGGAGGTGGTTCAGTTGCAATGATAGCATGATAACCTGAACTGACACAAATCAGGCCTTAGGAACATAGAGGGCAAATCAGGCCATTGAGGGTATGTTATGCAACATCTTCGTGATATTAGATATAATTTCGCTTTGGCTCGTTAGCCGATTCAAAATTGCTCGTGAGTTAGATGCAATGTCTAGTAGAGAGTAATTGTGGAACGAATAATGTTGAATAGGCAATGGTAGTATCTTACCCTGAGATGTATATCATAAAGATCTCGTTGTGTCACATCCAGGAGAGGAGAAAGTAAAAAGTATTTCTGAGTTCTGGTGAAAATCTCTGGCTTTGTAAGAGTATCTAATCAGAATTTCATTGACATAAAGATACGATGGAGAGAGGGCCGTCTGTGATTCTTTCTCGGTGGTGCACGCTCGAGTACTCAGTGTTTATGGCGTCTTCTCAAGCTAGGCCACAATATCGCAGATCGGCTCTCAGTTGGGTCCACCAAGTAATCCGGGATGACCGGGTTAGACTTCAAGACATAAACAGCCAGCTAGTATGGATATTGATAGCAAAAGTCTGCTATATATTCTCAGTTTTATCTGTTTTTGGATCCGAGTATTACGGAGCTAACAAAAGTTGTGTCCGTCCTACTCGGCTGTCAAGCCATGGCCCCGGGCCATTGCTTTTTAATATGTTTGCAAATGACCTAGAAATAAATATAGAGATAACATTTCCAATATTTGAAGATGCCACTAAATTATGCAGGGTAATAAACTCTGATCATGATGTTTCTTTTTTCTCTGTAGAAGGATTTACCATACTTAAAATGGCAGATTATGCAAACAAATATAATATGAGATTTAATGTTTGAAAATATGAAGTTATATTTTTGGGAAGTAAAAATAAGCTTGCTACTTACAGATTTCATGGACACATTCTAGGAGACTTTTTGCTGGGAAAGATCTTGGAGAACTGCAAATGTGGCCGGTTCAAACAGCAGTAGCAAAAGCTAACAAAATACTATAATGGATAAAAAAGGGCTACTAGACCTCTTTTAAGTACTACATTCAATTTTCTAGACCTTTTTAATGATTTCAAGAATGAAGTTGAAAAACATTAAAAATTACATGTTATATTGTTAGCTATTGCATGCCAAACCTGACATTCCTCTCTCTACTCAGGCCTAAGACTACCATCAGTTTCTTTGAAGAGTTTTTCTAATTTTCACACCTCACTACCTGCCCACTTGACTCTATTCCCTCACAGCATCTTCTTCCTCTCTCTGATACAATAACTCCAACGCTAACCTCTTGTTTAATGTGTGCCTAAATTCTGATAAAAGAAACCATCCCTTGACAGCCACCACCTTATCTCCCTACTTTCCAAACTACATGAGTGCTTGTTTACAATAGTCTTACCCAGTTCCTCTCCACTAACAAAATGCATGATCTTCTACAGTCTTGTTTTCACTCTAAATATTCTACTGAAGCCCCTATTACACTTACAAAAGTAACTAATGACCTTCTCACTGCCAAGTCCAAGGGTCATTTCTCCTTAATTTAATTACTCTCAGTCTTTGATATATTACACCACTTTCTCATACAAACTCTCCTCCCTTAAGACGTCAGGGGCACAGCTCTCTCATAGTTTGCAATCCTTCAGAGCTTCCTTTTCCATTTCGTCTTCCAAACCACTTCTTCTTTTAGTTGGAGTACCCCAAGGAACAGTCCTAGGCCCTTTACTGTTTTCCATCTATACGTATTCCCTTGGGCAGTGTATAATCTCATATGGTCCTCAATATCACCTCTATGCCGATGATACTCAAATATATATCTCCTTTCTCACAACCTCTCATTTGCCCTGCTTTATTGTGTCACCAGTCACATAGTGCAGTAGAAATAGGCACAACTCACACAGCAGAATAACTTCAAAACAACTCACCCAGATCCATGGATATGCGGAAATAATAGATAGTTGATACAAACTGTATGAAGCAGCAGTTAACAGGAAAAGTAGAAAAACTCCACTCAATCCAGGAATTGAATACAAATCACTAACATTATTGGCTCACTTTAAAAACAATTAATGGATATGCAATAGTGGAGTCAATACAGAGGGTAGGGTCAAACACCTCCTGACACGATGTGTACTTCAGGCTCATTCTTAAAGTCATTTGTACCTCAACGCCACAAAAAACTAAATGTATCAAAAGAAGAGTGTGTAATATCCCTCATGCTACTGTACACATTTCTGATTAATGTGAACAACTCCACTATATCTCCTACCACTCAAGCCAACTGCTAGTGTCTAGACGTCAGTATTGACTCTGCCCTCCTTCACTCCCCAAATACTCTTTCTCACAGAGTCCTGTTACTTTACCTCTGGAGCATCTCTATAATTAGACCTTTTCTTAGTCGGGTCACTAACAAAACCCTAATTCATTCCCGCATCATGTCTCACCTTGACAATTGCAAATCCTTTTCTTCTTGTAAGACTGTCAAAACTTTAGTCCTTCATGAATTCTGCTATTTTATTTTGATATCACTTATCACACTTCTACTACACCCCCATTCAGTCAAGTATTACTTTGGCTCCCTGAACTCTTTAGGATCACATTCAAAATTGCCCCTTATACTGTGCAAATGAACTTCAACTTTGTTTCCCCCTTGCCACCACCTAACATTCTTAACTCCAAGATTACACGAGGGAAGCTCCCTATCTCTCAAACTCACTGCCACACTCAATCAGGCACTCCCTTAGCTGTCACTCATTCAAGTGCTTCCTCAAAGCCTATCTATTCAATTAATTTTACACCTAAGACCTCTAACTGTCCCAAACTTCCCATTACAGCAATGGACAATTGCAACCAGTCTATGGAACCAAATCTTCTGTGGGCCCAAACCTTTCTCTTCTGTCTAACTTAAATGGGATCCTATCCAACTGAACCTTGCATTTCACTTGTTCCCATTTTCCATCTAAACTGTAAGCCCTTGCAAGCACGTGACACATGTTTGTAATGAGTTCCATTATTGTGCAGCACTGTAAAATATGGTGACATTTTATAACATAATAATAAAAATAATAGTAAAATGTTAATGTGATTGTCATGTCTCTGACAGTAAGGCATTGAGTTCAGTATGCCCACAGACGTAAGACAGATAGTAAAAGAAACTACGCTATGGCATGATGATCTTAAAGGGGCAGTAAAACCCACAGTGTGAAAATATTTATATTGAAGGTTTTTATTCTTTAGTAAAACAAGGGCACTTCCACTGCTGTGAGATGTTTCAATCTAAAGTTATTACAGAGGAAACAGCATTTTCTGAGAGTCTGAATTAAAGATTTTTCACAGCCAACTGAGAGTGTTGCTATTCCTACCTGTGAAAGGTGTCATAGAAGAGGGGATCTAATGATGGTGACACCCAACAGGAAAACAACTTGAATTCAAGCTGATGGAAAAATACAAGTTTACTGTGTAGTAACTTCTGAAACAAGAATCTCCCAGCACGGATTAGTATTACTCTTCTTTTCAGTTGAACAATATATATTTTTTGAAAAATAGGGTTTACGACTACGTTATTGGCACAGTGCCTTCTAGAACAAAAAAAAAAAAAAAAAAGTATGGAATAAAATAAGACAGATCTGTTTGCTTTTGTCCTCATATCTCTTATTCACACAATAATACTCAAAATCTCCTCATTGTCAAAGCAACACAGGAAGCTTGATATAATCTTTACTTTTAATCCCTCCTCCTTTGGTGATTAATAATGACCATAAGGGCAAATTGCAGGGGTGTGAAGGGGAAGCATAGCCTTTAGGCCTGTGTCATGGCTTAATCTGGGGTCCTAAGGCTCCCATATTGGCCATGGTCGGTAACTAGGAGGAGGCAAAGACCATCCATCTAAGCAACAGCAAACATTAGCAATTTTTGGGGTGCTAAAGCTTTGTTCTTCCCTATTCTGATGGGGCAATAGAGTCAAAGGGGGAGTTTTTGTACAATCAGAGACCCCATTTTGATCTACCCTCAGAAAAGATTTTCAGATCATATTTCTCTGCCTAGAGTGCCCTCACTTGCAGGGAAGGGATGGCAACTTGTGGCCTGCAGGGCAACTACAATCAAGTGGCCTGATTTTACAATCGTTCCAGCCCACTGTCCCAGACCCCTCCCGTTTGTTAATTTCAAAATTGCCATTAACCCTTTGAGTGCCAGAGGGGTATGCCACGCATTGCTTTGCAATGCATGGCATACCCCTCTGTCACTCAAAAAGTTCGTGTTGTGAAGTAAGGCAAGCAATACCACAGAGCTTACAACTGAAATGGGGTTACACTGGTGCAACTACAGAGCTTATAATGTAAGTAAATCTGCAGTAGTGATACCATAGAACTTACAAGAGAAATGGGTTATGCTACTAACGTATCTCCACTTGGATTGTAGCTCCATTTCAGTTGTAATCTCTGTGGTATCACTAGTGTAGCTACATTTGCAGCAACAAGCAGGAGTGGCCCACCAGCCCAGACATATGACTGGCCCAGGGGGCAATTGCCCCCCTGTCCCCCAGGCCAGCCCTCACCTGCTCACTTGTAAACATGAGGAAACAACCCACAGTTCGGTTTGTGGCTCAGTTAGTTGAAATCCCTGGAAAGTTCAATAGTCAGCAAACCTGCCATGATGTGGAAGAGACAGTGAAGGAGGGACAGACCTTTTCCATATTTCCAGGCCCACCACCCACCCAGTAAGCAGTCCAGACCTCCCCAGTGACCCCCACAGGAACTGATTGATTCCAAGGCACAGGGAAGCTGCATATTCTCTATTAGACTTTGTCACATCATGTGACCACATTTCCTGAGATCCTATTGGTTAAAAGTACGTACTAAACTTTTATAAAACTCCCAGTCTGTAAAAAATGTTCTGGGACTCATGAAAAAAAATACAAATTTGGACAAATCCTTAAATTACAACTGTTCATTCATCTTTGCTTACATGAGCTAAACATACTCTTGATCATTCATAAATACCCAAAGATGAATCATTGCTTCCACACTGTAGCGAATATATTGTTTTATTACTCAATGTTAAATCACACTTAGGAATGTGATCAATGATCAGGTGAGGAAATAATAGTGAAGTAACACTGGGGTGAATGTACACATCCACCAGCTCATCTCCACTGGTGTTAGCCTGTAAATCAGGGTAAGGGTACTCCCACTGCCCAGAGATTTATATTTCCAGAGTTATTACAGTTTAAACCCATGTTTTTTTCTATTACCAGTGCCCTCTAGTGGTCAAATTCTAAATAGATTTCCTGTTAGATTCTAATGGAGAGGAAAGTCAGGAAAGTCAGACATACAATTCTCCATAGAATGTGATAGAAACTGCCTGTCATTTCCTGTCAGTTAGAACTATCAGGAAGTAAACACAATAAATTAACTTCCTGATTATTTAAACTGCTATTAATTTTGAATAAAACATTCAACAGCGATGGGAGTGACCTTGTTTTATTCAGTAGGAAATGCTCTGTAAATTATGTGTTTTCATAAAAAAAGTTTACTGCTCCTTTAATGTCAGCACACTTCACACACCTGTACCTTGGTTTTCCCTTTAACCTCTTAACGACCCTTAACGGTCATAGTACATCAAGGGTCGATCTGACTGAATGACCCATGATGTACTATGACCGTCATGGAGTTCCGGGCTCCCCCCGCGGCTGCACGACGTTCGGGGAATCCGGAACCAGAAAAAAAAAAGCTCCGTGGTCGTTCAGTCGCGTCGCCGCGACGATCAGCCAGTCGTTAAGGGGTTAAGGAACAGAGGGGGTACAACACATTACCCTCCCCTGGGAGGAAGTGGAGTTAACAGGATAAATTTCAATGTAAGCAGTTAGGTAAATTAGAGTTAGACATGAATAAAACTACAAAATTCATTTTGACACCTGATTTTGAGCAGAATTGTATTAACACACTCTCCATTACTTCATTAATGTGCAATGATCATGTTTTACCATGTCTGACCCTATGAGAGCAAACTTAGCAAAATGCATGGGGAAGGGTGAACTGAGTACCCAGCACCATAGACAGCTCGAGTTGGAAAAGCAATCTATTCCATAGCAGTCTGTGGGACACTGCAGCATTAGCAAGGAAGCACCAGGTGTCTGTTTTATAGACCTCATTCGTTTTCCCTGATAAACTGCTCCAAGGCAAATTGTGAGGGGGGTTACCAGCTGCCCAGGACTCATCTCCCCTTACTCTTTTGCCCCATCAGGCAAACACAAAACATTAGTATCTCAGTACAGTCAAATGTTTGCTACTGTTGCATATACATGTGCCCTTCTCCATATGGGAATTGTAGCTCAAAAACAGGTGAAGCACTGCCTGTTACTCACTAATGATCTATCCTCAGGCATCTCCCATAGCTTTTGGCTTTTGTATGTTGAATTACACAAACAAAATTCTAGCCTTTAGTACTGCATGCTATTTTTTGGAAACCCCCTCTCTGGAAATCCTACATTTGTCTCTTGAAGCCAACAGTGTAGCTGGCTTCCATGACAGTTCAGCTCCCAATATAACTGTCATAATGAAAGTTAACCTCTTGAAAGGGATAGTAATGTTTCATAAAAACAGAACCTCCAATTAATCTTCATAGTATTTGGGATATGGAGAGTGTTATTTCAATACTGTCAGAGTTGTAGGTCAAGAGTAATTGAATGATAAAGTATCCCCCTCCTGCCCCTTTTACCTAGTGTAAGCCACCTCCCCTCACATTTGGGACCGGACAGATCACAGCAAGGGACAATCTTCTTACTGTGAACATAAGGAAAACCCTTCCTCTCTTGACAGGTTTTTTCTTATGGTCACTGAAGATTGTCCCTCTCTGCCATCCATCCGGACAGTCCTGCTGCTCTGAGGTGAGCAGTGTTACATCAGTAAAAGGGGTGGGAGGGGAATACTTTATCATTCAATTACTCTTGAACTACAACTCTGACAGTATTGAAATAACACTCTCCAAGGCCTAAATACTATGAAGATTAATTGGAGCTGCTTTCATTGTGAAACATTACTATCCCTTGAGAACCAGAGGGGTATATAAAGCATTGCTTTGTACTGTGTTGCTCACATTTTCAAGGAGTTAATTGGACGGTAAGTTCTTCTGCCACCAATCTCTTCATTTGTTTTTTTTGTATTACACATTTACTAATTGTTCAATATTGCACTTAAATACATCCTGTATTGTATATACTATACAGACAATATAAACCTCTGCATGCCCACTTTAAAATGTTCCAGTACTTCAGTCATTTATTTCTAGAATGATTTAATAGCTGTTTATACCTATTGCGGATGGCACTGGCAGACCATATTGTCAGTGAATTGACAAGATCAATAGTTACAACATTATCGTTACTGCTAAAAGTAGACATATTATTCAAGACCATTCTTTTACTAGAACAAAGGTCAAACAGGACATTTTAAATAAGCACACAAGACAATATAATTCACCAGTGAACTGCAATGGAAACAAAAAAGAAATCACTGATTCCTGTCATGTGCTTTTTAAATCATAACCTTTCATACTTCCAGACACATTCAGTTACATCTGAGATGGAGAAGAGTGGAGAGATTTATTTTAACAAACATCTTTTAAATGGACCATTCCAGGATTCTGTCTAAACAAATAACTGACCACATTAACCTTTGCGTGCCAGAGGGGTACATGCGTACCCCTCTGGCAATCAAAGGGTTAAGGGGTTAACACTAACATTAAACAGTTTATCTATATTTTTATACTAATACTAAAAAGAAATTGGAAAAAGCATAACATTTCCTTTTAAATTATATTTCATGTGAGTTAAAGGAGCAGTATACTTTGTATGAACACAAAAAAAAATCATAATACTGTGCTGCTTCTCTTGCGGACTAAAAGATGGGAGATGCATCTTCCCAGAGTTATTATAGTTTAAATTGTTAAAGTGTTCTTGCATTGCCGTCTAGAGGCCATATTTCAGAAGTTATTCTGTTACATTCTATGGGAGTGGTGAGTCACTGACAAACAGTTCTCCATAAAGTGTGGCAGTAACTGCTGAGTCACTTCCTGTCAGGTGGAACTTTCAGGAAGTAAGCTCCCTAGATCCCTATTTATAGAGTGTATAACAATTTTGAAATTTGATAACTTTTCAAAAAACACAACTGGCAGCAGTGTGATTGCCCTTGTTTTACTCAGCAGGAAAATCTCTATTATTTATAGGTTTTTATAAAAAATAAAAAAAAACTTTACTTCTCCTTTAACCCCTTAAGGACCCATGACGGTTCTGCACCGTCATGGGTTGTTATACCCTTAACGACCCATGATGGTGCTGGACCGTCATGGCTTAAATGATAGCATTACGTGTCCCTCTAGTTTTAGACTATGGCCTCTTGTCCTAACATCTTTACTCCTTTGAAATGTTCTTCCATCCTGCACTTTGTTGAATCCCTTCATGTATTTGAATGCTTCTATCCCCGCTCTCTCTCCTACACGCCATACATGTTCAGATCCCTTAGTCTATCCTGATATTTCTTTTCCTGTATATACAACCCAGCACCCTGCTTGCATTCCCCACCGCTTTATTACATTGTCTGCCTACATTTAAGTAATTAGAAATAATTACTCCCAAACCCCTTTCCTCTGTTGTCTCTGACAACACAGTACCCTTAATAGTATTTTTTTTGTATGTTCCAAATGCATTATTTTACATTTATCAACATTAACCCCTTACCGCCCGAGGACATACATGTATGTCCCGAGCGGATGTCCCTTGTGGACAGAAGACGTACATGTATGCCCCAGAGATCCGGGTCCTCTCGCAGCTGCACGCCCTTTGGGGACTCCGGATTCTTTTGGCAGGCATTAACTGCTGACCCATGTGCGTGCGGCCGGTTACTAAGGGGTTAAACTGCAGCTGCCACACTCTTGTCCATTCTTCTAATTTACCTGAATAATTTGTCATTTGGCTTATTCCCCCTGGAATGTCTACCCTATTGCAGATCTTTGTACCATCCGCAAAAAGGAATACCTTAGCTTGAAGACCTTTTACAATATCAAATAATATATAAAGCAAGGATAGTGATATAATGTGACATTCTCTGTGCAGCACTGTGATCTGTATCTTGTATTTGACAGACTGGGGGCAATCTTTTCTGAGACAGGGATAGTGTTACATTGTATCACTACCCCTTGCTTTTACACTGCCTGACAGAGGGCTCTCTGGAAACAGAGGATCCAGGTAGTTCACAGTCTAGGATATAAAAATATTACAAAATTAGACGAATATGAAAAAAAAAAATATATAAAGTACAGGCATTTTGATTTTACATATTATAAACTTGAAGGAGAAGTAAAGGAGATTGACTGTCACTTTAATTATCTTTCCATTTTTCTGCTATTTCTTTTAACAAAAAAAAAGATTAATATACAGTGCTGGTAATTTATTTTTCTTTGTGTAGTAAGCTTGTCTTAGGATGACAAGTGCAACTTTAAATCAGCTGTACTTTAGTCACATTAAACTATTATGTATTTTTTTTACAAAGTTAATAGTGCAAATCTTCACATAATAATAGTAATAATAATAACAATAATAATAGCTTTACTCATGAGTGTCTGTACTCCAGTGACTCACCAAGTGCTTTATAATTACACAATAGAGTTAACAATTAAACTGATAAAGAAAGCTTCAAGTGGACCAAGCATTTTACAATGGCATGGGTGATTTAGAAAGTGCCTTCCAAATTACTTGTACTTAGCTTGGCCATTGTTTATTTAAAACTATAGTTTATGAGATATTTAGTATTAGTTACTTGTCAGATAATGCAAATTTGCCACTACCTGGTAGGAAGCGGCAGCTGGGAGGGAGAGTGGAATGTTAAATCAGACACTCCAGGCTGTGTCAGCCAGTACTGCCAAATTTTAATAGATTATCACATACAGAAGGCAAAATATCTCCTATATAAAACTATAGTTTATGAGATAATTAGTTTTAGCTAGTTGTCAGATAATGCAAATTTGCCACTACCTGGTAGGAAGCGGCAGCTGGGAGGGAGAGTGGAATGTTAAATCGGACACTCCAGGCTGTGTCAGCCAGTACTGCCAAATTTGAATAAATTGTCACATACAGAAGGCAAAATATCTCCTATATAAAACTATAGTTTATGAGATAATTAGATTTAGTTACTTGTCAGATAATGCAAATTTGCCACTACCTGGTAGGAAGCGGCAGCTGGGAGGGAGAGTGGAATGTTAAATCGGACACTCCAGGCTGTGTCAGCCAGTACTGCCAAATTTGAATAAATTGTCACATACAGAAGGCAGAATATCTCCTATATAAAACTATAGTTTATGAGATAATTAGTTTTAGTTACTTGTCAGATAATGCAAATTTGCCACTACCTGGTAGGAAGCGGCAGCTGGGAGGGAGAGTGGAATGTTAAATCGGACACTCCAGGCTGTGTCAGCCAGTACTGCCAAATTTGAATAAATTGTCACATACAGAAGGCAAAATATCTCCTATATAAAACTATAGTTTTAACCTCTTGTGTGCCAAGGACATATGGAATACATCTTCCCCCAGATTCACTGACACATCACATACTTTCACTGGGCCTCCTCCCTCCAAATAATTATTAAAAACTATTGAATCACCTATCTGATCCTGATAACTGTGACCCAGAAGACATGCACTGCCTTCCCTTAGCTAGAAACGCAATCCAGCATTCTGTGAACTGCCAGGTTGAGTTTGAGGACCTGGAATCCTCATGCAAGTGGGGGTTTCATATCCTCAATTGTCTTCAAATTCAATCAGGACATTAGGACAACAACAGGTTGACTTTGCAGGTCCCAGTATTGATAGTTTACATAATTGTGCAGGCAATCATTACCAGGGTGGGGGCATTCAGCCTCATGCCACTAACCAATGGGAGACACAGAACCACAAATGACACTGTCTGAATCACACAAGTGCATTCTTCTGTAGCCTTGTTTCACTGGTAGTCATTGTCCTGGTACTCACTATGGTACATCCATCCCTAACCATGGGGCATCATTTTTCTGAGTGTGGAACTATGTACTGAATACACTAGGAATACAAAAGTGTTCAAATATTTTAGTGTCTTTGAATTGGTTGAAGTGTAAAAAAAGTATGTGTTTTTCCTATAGCACAGTTTCTGAATATAGTTGTGCACATTACCCTAGGGGTAGAAAGGCAAGGGACCCCTCATTTGATGTTACTGGTTGTAAACGTTTCAAAATGGAATATTTTGTCTACATATTCTGCATTTCTGTACTTGCTATAACCATTTTAGTACAGGCAACTCATATTTGAAAAATGTATGAAAAATGATAGATTGTATCTGGAGAAGTTCTGTACTTCTGGAACCCCCTATGGTATGTCATTTCATACCAATGGGGTGCCATTTTTCTTGGAAAAGCAATATCTAATGATTACAGTAGGAAATTCCATGTCTATCAAAGTTATAAGTATTTTTGAAGAGGTAGAAATGTAAAATGTAAAAAAGCAAGTGACAACTTACTTGATGCTGGTGAATTTCTACTTTCCAGAATGTTATGCCTTGGTTACCTTTTGTTGATATTGAATGTTTATGACAATTTTATGCAGACAGATCATTTTAAATAAAGAAAAATAGCATGTATTGCTTAGTGCTTCTGGCAAGCCATACGATATATCAACCCATACAAATGGGGTACCATTTTTCTTGGAAACCAGCATTCACTGAATACACTAAGTAATTACATAGTTTTCCAAAATGTTAGCATCTTTGAAGTGGTGAAAATGTAAAAAAGAAAATAATTGATTTAAATATTTGTGCACATGAGAAGAAATATATACAACCCCTCATTTGGGTGCATATCTCTAATAATTATGACCATTTTACTACAAGCAGCCAATTTAAAGAAAGCAAACAGGTAGCTGCTTTTGGCAATACCTACTGTATGTAAACTCATACCAGTATGGTACCATTTTTAATAAGAAGAGCAGTAGATAATGGGTATAGTTTGAGATTCCATAATTGTTCAAGATTTCAGCACATTTTAAGGGGAGGCAATGTAAAACATGCATATTTTTTCCTTTAGCACCACTTTCTGGAAACATTTGTACATACCAGGGAAGGAGTAGAAAGGCAAGTGACCCTTCATTTGATGTGGTGGGTTATCATCTTTACAAAACAGTATGTTTTGCCAAACTTGTCTTCATTTCTGTAGATGGTACAACCACTTCAGCAAAGACAAGTCATTCTTGAAAACATAAGAAAAATTAAAGATTGTAGTTGGTGTAGTTTTGTGATTCTGGCACATGCTACATTATGTCAACTCATACGAGCAGTAGCTATTGAATACCGTAGGAAATTCAATAGTTTCCAAAATTTCAGTACAACTGAAGGGGTGGAAATATAAAAATTCTAGGAGAAGAAAGGCAAATACACTCTGATTTGATGTAACAGGATGTCTACTTTCAAGAAATATATGCTTTTAGTGGTTTATTTTGAATGTATCTGGTAATTATGCCTTCAAACTATGTGTAGTGCATTTCGGTTATCTGCATTAAAATGTCAGCTGAAATACTCTTAGGTGCTACTTCCAATTTGGGGTTCTAGGAAATGACACAAATTTGTGTACTTATAAATAGTATAACATGTATGTCATATTATCTTACACAATAAACAAATTATGGGCCCTTTGGGTGACAGTCGGCTGCACAGCTCCTTGCAAGTGATAGGTTGTGCACCCTTCTGGTGCTTGGAGAGTTAACTCATACATTCTATAGACCTAGCCATCTCTGGCTAAAGACTAAAGTTCACTGGAGTATCAAAAAAGGTAATACATTTTGTTTGTATTTCTGCTGGAGCCTAGGGAATGAATTATAGACAAAACTGATACGAATATTCACTACCAGTGGAACGCAAATGTTAAAATAATTTGCATGAGTATTTAACTTGTCATGTATTATGTATTCAGCTTTCATGTTTATTTTTCCTGAAGAAAAGACCTAATTATCTCATAGCTTGCATCCTAGGGCCATTCAATTAGCCAATACATATACCATTTTACTCTACAAAATAGTAGGTGCTTGAGTTGTTGTACAGTAAACTGTGGCTTTAGTATACATTTCTGAAACCTTTTTGAAAACCTGTATTTTTAACTAAATTTCTTTGCATCATCATATTGTGTAGGAAGAACTTCAGCCATTTTCTGATTCATAAGTTAGTCTACTTTCAGGAAATACAGTATATGCTTTTATATGATTATACAGCTGTTTTAGCGTAGTTTTACCATGTAACCAATGGAATGTGCATTTATAGTAGTTGAAGATAACCTTTTGCTCTCCTGTTAACTAGAGGTCTGCAGAAGCCATGAATGTAGGTATAACAATGCATATTTGGTATTTTTGTAGTCATGAAATTTAGAGTTTTTAAAAATAAATTACACTTTCTCAACTATTACAAATATTTTAGATATATAGTGCATGATATTAACAAAATAAGTTCATTTTTATAGTTGTTTGCAGTTATGACATCATAGCTTGCTGCATGATGCAACATGTGGTATGTGATAAATTCAGGATGAGCATTCAGACATGCTGAGGGGAATGCAACGCATTGCTAAGCAATGCATTGCGTTCCCCTCTGGCACTCAAAGGGTTAAGCAATTTTCGAACTACCTAACTGCACAGCTGGGGACAACTAAAAATTTTCAGTTACTCAAATATAGCTTTTAACCCACTGAATGCTAGAAACTTCTCCAAGGCATTGCAAAATAATGAGTTAGAGATCTCTTGAGCATTAAAGGGGTTAAATGCTTCATTCCTATTAGTACATTTCATTGTACTGAAAAGCCAATAAGTGGCTAAGCAATGTGTTGCGTTCCCCTCTGGCACTCAAAGGGTTAAGCAATTTTCAAACTACCTAACTGCACAGTTGGAGATAACTAAAAAATTTCAGTCACTCAGATATAGCTTTTAACCCACTGAATGCTTGAAACTTCTTCGAAGCATTGCAAAATAATGAGTTAGAGATCTCTTGAGCATTAAAGGGGTTAAATGCTTCATTCCTATTAGTACATTTCATTGTATCGAAAATCCAGTAAGTCTGGATAAAGCAGTGTATTACTGTGAAAAGCGTCAATGTTTTTGGCTTATTTTTGCTACAAAATTGTATTTATATATTGTAATTTTATTAAATAGATATGTGTTTTTGAAATATTGTTTTTGGCAGCAGTTTTTTCCTTTTTTCTTTCTTTGATCTATACTCCTTGTTCCAGCATTCACATTTGGTATCTTCTGCACAGACAGGAGAAAATAGTCTGCAAGCTTTTATAGTTGGGTGTCAGTATACACTTTCCCCCAACTATTAGCATTGTGAGTATATTTTAATCTGTGTTGTATATTAGTTGGCAGCTGATCAGGCACTATTGGCACCCCTGTTCCTTGTTCTTTCAATTGCATATACTTCCTTGTGGATGTCTTTGGGAGCAGTCCACAGAAGAGTTCTGATTGGAGAAGTCCATTGAGCGGCACTGTTGTTGGGATAGTTAATATCCCTCCTTTGCTCACCTCCAGTAAACACATAAGCAGAGGCATAACTAGAAGTCATCGGGCCCTGGTGCAAGAATTGCCATGGGCCCCCATTCCCGACCACATTGGCCCCCTTCATCTCCACATTGCCCCTTCCACAATGCCCCCTTCATCTCCACAATGCCCCCCTTCATCTCCACATTGCCCCTTCCACAATGCCCCCCTTCATCTCCACAATGCCCCCTTCATCTCCACATTGCCCCTTCCACAATGCCCCCCTTCATCTCCACAATGCCCCTTCCACAATGCCCTCCTTCATCTCCACAATGCCCCTTCCACAATGCCCCCCTTCATCTCCACAATGCCCTCCTTCATCTCCACATTGCCCCTTCCACAATGCCCCCTTCATCTCCACATTGCCCCCTTCATCTCCACAATGCCCTCCTTCATCTCCACATTGCCCCTTCCACATTGCCCCCTTCATCTCCACAATGCCCCCCTTCATCTCCACAATGCCCCCTTCATCTCCACAATGCCCCTTCTGTCCCTTCCACAATGTCCCAATCATCTCCACAATGCCCCTTTCACAATGCCCCCATCTTCACATTGCCCCTTCCACAATGCCCCCATCTTCACATTTCCCCTTTATCTCCACATTTCCCCTACCTCCAGTCCTGGTGGTCTAGCGGTGTGGCTTAACAGATCTGTGCCTCCTTCAGCACAGATCTCTAGCGCTGAAGCTCCCGCGCGCCGCTCTAGTAATGCAGAGGCTGGGAGATTATGTCATCTCCAAGCTCTCTGTATTACTAGAGCGGTGCACCGAGTGGGAGATTTGCTGAGCTGCTGATGCGGGCGAGGGGGTCGCAGGGGGCGGCCGGGCCCCTGGAGTGACGGGCCTGGTCGCAGGTGCGACCGCTGCGACCCCTATTGTTACGCCACTGCACATAAGTGTTCTGCTAGACAAAACCCTTGTGAGTAGTGTTCCTTTAGTGAAGGGTATTGGTGCTGTTGAAAGTATTTTTACAGTGTTACACTAGGAGCGCCTTCTGTCTTTTTCTCCTTTCTCTACAACTTCACCATATGGTACAAATGCAAAGTCCCATTGAGTTAAAGGGATAGTAATGTTTCAAAATAAAAGCAGCTCCAATTAATCTTCATAGTATTTGGGCCATGGAGAGTGTTATTTCAATACTGTCAGAGTTGTAGTTCAAGAGTAATTGAATGATAAAGTATCCCCCGCCCTCCCCTTTTACTGATGTAACACTGATGACCTCAGAACAGAAAGGTGGTGTCCAGATGGATCCGCAGAGAGGGACATTCTTCAATTAGCATAAGATAAAAACCTAAATAATCTGTCAAGGGGGTCAGGGCTTTCATCATTCTCACAGTAAGAAGACTGTCCCTTGCTATAAGCTGTCTGGTCTTAAGACCAGATTCCACATCTGAGGGGAGGTGTCTTACACTAGGTAAAAGGGGCGGGAGGGGGATACTTTATCAATCAATTACTCTTGAACTACAACTCTGACAGTATTGAAATAACACTCTCCATGGTCAAAATACTATGAAGATTAATTGGAGCTGCTTTTATTTTGAAACAATACTATACCTTTAAATACCATTTTAAACCCTTTGAATGCTAGCGAGTTCTCCAACGTATTGTAAAGCAGTGCGTGGAGACCTTTCTATCATTCAAGGGGTTAATCAATCTATTTACATCAATGAGAATTCAATGAGTTATTATTTGTGCACTATAATGAAGTTGGAGGTGATACATAATTAATCCAGCTCTTATCAGCCTCTCTCTGTGTATTAACCAAGAGGAATAGCAATAGAGACATGTAGCTTTCCTGACTGAATAGACACATTCTAAGTAAACAATTCCTTCTCACTCATAATGTACCCATTCATGCCAGATGTATAGTATAATTCTCCCATTGATATCAATGGGATTCATGCCAAGCTGAACAGACCTTAACCCTTTATAAGGACCAGAGGAAAGCCCTAATATTTCCATTAATAGATCATTTGAAAAAAACTGGTAGCAATTCATTAAATCGTTTGAAAATGCTCATTACAAAAATGCATATTGTGGTTCATTTTCCAACAGACTAAAACAGGGCACTCCCACCATTAGGAGTTGCACCACTGAAAAGTAATTAGAGCTTGTTTGATTTTAAAAAGCAACATCGTGGTTTGATCACCAGGTGGTGCTGTTGCTATTGTAGACCATGAAGGAACTTCTAGATGGAAAGCAATGGGGACCTTGTCACAGCATTGAATGTTAATTAACCTTTTTGAGTGCCAGAAGGGTATCCAGTGGATATCCCCTGGCACTCCATGGGTTAAAAAAAAATAGGTTCAGCTGTGGTAGCTTCCTAATGAATTATCTACCAGTCGTTGGCGTGCCCTTGTTTTTAACCTTCAGAGTGCCAGAGGGGTACTGCATTGTGTACCCCTCTGGCACTCAAAGGGTTACAGGGGATGTATCCCCTTATAGAAAAAGGTGTTGCCATACCCTTTGTTATTAAAAGCTATTTTAGGAACGCTGTTTTTTTTTTAAATTAACTTACTATTTTTAGATATAATGCGTCTTCAGAACTCCCCGCGAAAATAAGAAGGGGAGGCATGTCTGAGCTGGGGGATGGAAAAGGAAAGTCAGTTGTGGGACAGGAAGTGAGGAGGAGGTGGTCTTGGTAAGGGATATATGTAGGGCAGAGTTTGGATGCACTTCCTTTACAGTTGGCAACGGAACAGCGTACATGTTCAGCTGGATTGGGTACCTGTTGGTCTGGTGGCTGATTCCTGGAGATTGCGGTGTGGAGGGGTTCCTGTTTGGCTACGCTTGTTCCAGCTTCAGGGGGTGGTCTGTGGCGGTTCCAGCTTGGTCGGAGCGCGGCCCCTGCGCTCATCCTCGGGGCGGTGTGCTCATCTTCTTGCAGTGTCAGCGGGTCCCTGGTCAGGTGCGGCAGGGGGGCGGCCTGTTGAGCTCGGCATGGCCGACGGCTTACTGCTTGTCCGCCAGCATGGTATGGTTCCCGGAAGCGGGTGTGGGGGCCCGGTCTGCGGATGCGGAGGTCGGATCGGCTGGAGCGGTGTCTTCCTTTGAGTGCCTGCTGTCGCTTGTCCGTTCTTCGGTCCTTCCGGGTGGCAGTGATGTGGAGGTCTGACGCTGGGAGAGTGGTCGCGGAGGCTGTCGGTGGTTGATGACCTACGTGCGGTTTCTGCTGCTCTGTGCTGCCGCGTGAGTGCCCTTGGCTGCTCCCTCCCTGTTCTCCTTGTCTTCTCTGCTTCTTGCTTCTGATCCGTGGACTGCTTATGCCCCTTCCTCGCTCCTCCTGCGCCTCTGCTGGTCTTGTTCGCCAGGTCTCCGTTGTCCTTCTGATCTTCAACCTTCTTTCCTTCACCCCCTTCTCTCCTTTACCTCCCCCCCTTCTCTCCTTCCCCCCCCCTTTTTTCTCTCCTTGACCTCAACCCCCTTTTCTTTCCCTCGCCCCCCCCTTGCTCTCCTTTCCCTCCCCCCCCTTTTTTCTTTCCGTTCCCTCCCCCCTTTCTTTTCTTTCCCTCTCCCCCATTTTCTCTCCTTTCCCTCCCCCCTTTCTCCCCCCCCTTTTTTCTCTCCTTTTCCCCACCCCCCCCCTGTCCTCTCTCCTATCCCCCTCCCCCATCTCTTCTCTCCTCCCCTCTCCCTCCTCTCCTATCCCCCACCCCCATCTCTTCTCTCTTATCCCCCCCCTCTTCTCTTCTCTCCCCCCTCCTCTGTCCTTTCTGTTGGGTCTTCTTCTCTTTTTCTTCTACTGTCCTTCTGGGTGTGGTGGCTCTCTCTGCGTCTGCCCCCCCCCCTTCTGCTCCTCCTCCCTCCCTTCCCTGGCTTCCTTCTACCTTGCAGGGATGTGGTCTACCTACCACTCACAGTTCCAGTTTCGCTGTTGGGACTGGGCGACTAGTTGTTGCTGGGGGGGGCCTTCTTTGGGGTGCTCTCCCCGTGCGGGCTGGGTTCCTTTCCATTTGGGGGTGGTAAAGGGATGGAGCTTGTCTAGGGGGCTGTGCTCCTCCTTTCTACAATACTGCTGTACTAAATGTATTGGTGATTGCCTGTAATGTGATGGTCTATATATTGTATTTGGACAAAAAAAAAAAAAAAAAAATAAAAAAAAAAAAAAAAAAAAAAAAAAAAAAAATAATAATAATTCCTCGGGTTCTTTCTGTTAATTTGTACACTTACAGTTCCTGTTGGTGGGTCAGCTGTTGTGTTTAGTGTATGCATTGTTTGGGCGGGGGTTTGTATTTTGCAGGTTGCCGTATGGGTCTTCGGTGTGAGGCTGCTGCTCTCGGGGACGGCGGTCGCCTGGTTGTGGTGCGGGTGCTGTGTTGACGCGGTCCATACTGCTCTTCCTCCAGGAGGGCGAGTATGGGGCTGTCATGGATTGGACGGCGGCTGGGTCCGGAGTTCGGCTGCTGCAGTTGGGTCCCTTTGTCACGCGGGAGGTCATGGCTGGACGGGCCTCTCGGGAGTACAGGTAGGGAGTTCACTCCTGTTGGGGTCGGGGTGCGGGCTGTGGGGCTGGCACAGTACAGGAGGGTTGCTGGGCCTGTGTGTTATTGTCTCCTGGTGGTGGGGATCGCCCCCTTTTTTGGGGGGCTGACAGTACTGGCGTTTCCCCTGGTGGTGATGGACGGGTCGTGTTGGTCCCGACTCTGTTTGAGCACCTGGGGGACCGTCTCCCCCTGACCCCAAGGCCGGGGGCTACGGGGTGTCTGGGTTTAGGGGGAGTGCGGTGGGGTTCTGGCTTCCTAGTCTATCGAGCTAGTCCTGCTGGTAGGTTTTAGGGTGCCATCACGGTTCGGTTTTGACTGAGGAATCTTAGTGGGGGTTGGGTACATCTGGGGATCTTTCCCGGGATCGGCTTCCTTGGGTGGGGTGCCGATGGTGGTGTTTGGGCGTCTCACTGCTCTACTACTCTGAATGTTTGGGGAGGAGCGGGTCGGGCGCAGCTCTGTGCGTCGCGTCTGGTGGGGCTTCCGTCCCATTGTTGGTCCATGTGGGTTTGTGCGGTGGGTTTTGTCATTTCGGGTTTCGGGGTGTGCCGGCGGGTGGTCTTTCGGTTTCCTGGTGTTTTGTGGGCTGTGGACTCTTGGGGGTGGTGCGGGTGCTCTGTGGGTTTTGTCTGATTTGGCTCTCTTGCCTCTTTCTGACAGGGTCGTGGGTCTTCCGGTATGTTATTTGTTGTGGGGACTGGGTACCTGGTGTTGTGTGTCGGTGGCGGCTGCTCGTTTACGTCACGTTCATCTTGACTTTGGGGGTTTTCCTTTGTTTTACACTGGCTGCGGGGCGTCGACTGTTTGCACATTGCGGGGTTGGGGCTGAATGCGGTATACTTGGAGTGTGGGTTGTGGGCCTTGGTGCCTGCTGCATCTGTGGGGGGGTGGTTTGGGCTGGTGGGGTTGGGAGCCTTCCCTTCGGGTCCTGGGTCTTTAGGTTCGGCCCATCTATCTCTGCGGGATTGTGGTGCTGGTGCGGTTCCCTTCGGCAGTGGGTGCGTCCTTCTGTGTGTGGGTCTTCCCTCTCTGTTACTCCAGGATGGTTGCCCCTTTTGGGACTGGTTTTGGGGGGTGAGACATGGTTTCAGTTTCTGTGTCGGCTTCATTCTGGTGGTCTCCGGGGTCTTTGGTTTGACGGAGTGGGTTTGCTAAAATGGGGCTTCAGGGCTGTTTTTGGACGGTTGGTGGCCTGGGCGGTGTCCTGGCGGTTTGGGGCTCGTCTGGTGGGGGCATTCTTTCTTTGTTCCTTGTATTGTACCCTGTGTGGGGGGGTGTTGTTCCGGGGAATGGTTTGTGACATGGTTTGGGGGTGCAACTTTCCGGTTGTATGGGGATCGTTTTTGACTGTGGGTACCCTATCAAGTTATCCTCCTCTCCTTTGGTTTGGGCAGCGTTTGGTGTGGTGGTGTCTGTTTCTGGCTTTCTTCGGTTGGGCCTTTGGTCCCTCGGCTGGATGTTGTTTCTGTCGTGCTGCCTTTCTTTCGATGGGTGGCGTTTTGTCGGGCGTTTCTCGTGGTTTCGGTGGCTCGGTACGACTTTCTTCTCTTCATGGTTGTACCATCTGCTGAGTTCGGTGTCTGGCGGGGTGAGTCTCTTAGCGGCTCATTTCTGCTTGGGAGTGGTAGGGGTCTGCATGGGTACTCGGGTTCTCATGGGGCATTGTGGGCGGCTCTGTTGATTGTCGGGTGTTGGCGGATGGTGTCTGTGGTTTCCTATTCGGTCATACTTTGGAGGCTGCCTTAGGCGGTTCCTCCGTGCTGGCGTCGGTGGTCGGTCGTCGGCTTTTGGTGTGGGCGGTGTAGTCTCGGGGTTTTCTACTCCTTGGTCATTGCCGGAGTTCCCTGCGGTCAGGGGATGTCTTTGGTTCGCTTCATTGCGTGTTTTGTCCCTCGGCTGGGTCGTCTGTCGGTTTCCTGACTCATGTTGTGGAGCCCGTATCCTTACAGGGGTTCTTGGTTCGGCAGGTTTCTGTCGATCTAGTTCTTGGGGGTTCGTTTTGGCCTGGGGTGTTTGGTTGTGGTTTCGCGGGTTGTATGGGACTTCTTGGTATCCCGTGTTAGTGGTTGTTGGCTCTTTGTTGCCTATGGAGTTGCGGGCACTGTTTTTCGCTTGGGGCTTGGGGCTCTATGGGGGTTTCCCAGCGCGGTTTGGGCGTTCGATATTCCGGTTTGTTTTTGTCCTTTGTGCTGGGTGTTTGGTCTCACCTGCAATTTTATGTGGATTTTAGGTGGGGGTTGGATTGTCTGCGGACGCCTTTTGTTGGTTTTGGTTTGTTCCTCTTTGGATTTGGGGCACATGCGGTAGCTGGGTGGTCTGTTTGGGGTCCTGAGTCGCTGGTGCAGGGGGTCATTGGGAGGCCCGGTAGTCTTGGCCTGCTGTCCGTCTTGGTGTGGTGGTTGGAGCGTGCGGGGAGCTTTGGTGGTTTTGCTTCTGCGTTTTTACGGGGCTGTAGTTTTCCGGCGGGGTTCTTCTTTGCCGGTGCGGTGGTTCTTGTATCTGGGGTTTTCTCTTTTCCTCTTGGCTTTGTTTTGGCTTGCTCGGCTGGTGTCAAATCTTCCTTTGGGGGGGGTTGTTGGCGGTCAGTGTTGGTTGTGAGGCTCTGTACTTGGTTTGGGTTGCTGGTGGATGTCCCTATGGTTGGCGGGGTCTTCTACAATCTAGGGCTGATGAGGGCTTTGTCTCGGCCATGGCTTTCTGTGGGGGGGAAGGGCCAGAGGGAGTAGGTAAACTCATCTGGCCCTTGTGGCGCTTTGGGCCCTTGCCAATGTGGAGAAGGTCTTTAAGTTGGTTATGGTTACATGAAGTTGGTAGGCCAGCGGCCTAGGGGCAATTGGCACCCGGACTATGTCGCGGGTCTAGACACCGGCCTCATGGAGCTACATTTACCGGCTAATGGGGTGCGGTATGGTGGAACAAGTTTGGGGTGAGCCAGCGGCTCAAAATGGGGTGAGCCAGCGGCTCAAAAGGTGGTAGGCAAGTTTGGCCTATCAAAATGGAGAGATTGGCAAGGGCTTAAAGTCTGTGTGTGTTTGTAAAAGTTTATCATGTAAGTTAAAATAAAGCTGTGGCCTGAGTTAAACCCATAATTGGTTGTTGTGTCTTTACTTGAATCATTCCCCCATGCATAAGACAAGAACTCCCCGCGAAAATAAGAAGGGGAGGCATGTCTGAGCTGGGGGATGGAAAAGGAAAGTCAGTTGTGGGACAGGAAGTGAGGAGGAGGTGGTCTTGGTAAGGGATATATGTAGGGCAGAGTTTGGATGCACTTCCTTTACAGTTGGCAACGGAACAGCGTCCCTCCCTCCCTCCCTGTTTCTTTTCCGGTTTGGTGTTGGCGTTTGGGTCAGGCCTTGTGGCCTTTGGTGGTGTCAATTTCTTTTTGTCACAGCTTTGGGGCGCTTTGGGCCCTTGCCAATGTGGAGAAGGTCTTTAAGTTGGTTATGGTTACATGAAGTTGGTAGGCCAGCGGCCTAGGGGCAATTGGCACCCGGACTATGTCGCGGGTCTAGACACCGGCCTCATGGAGCTACATTTACCGGCTAATGGGGTGCGGTATGGTGGAACAAGTTTGGGGTGAGCCAGCGGCTCAAAATGGGGTGAGCCAGCGGCTCAAAAGGTGGTAGGCAAGTTTGGCCTATCAAAATGGAGAGATTGGCAAGGGCTTAAAGTCTGTGTGTGTTTGTAAAAGTTTATCATGTAAGTTAAAATAAAGCTGTGGCCTGAGTTAAACCCATAATTGGTTGTTGTGTCTTTACTTGAATCATTCCCCCATGCATAAGACATGTGCTGTGCACTTCCGCATTATTTGCACAGCACAGCACTACAGCCCATCCTATTTCTCCTCCCACCTCCCTCCCAGCTGCCCCAGGGACAGCATTCACGCTTCCCTTCGGTGTACTGCAAACGGCTCCTAGTGTTACAGCAAGCTGCGATTAGCATTGTACTGAGGTTGTATCATGCTAATCGCAGCTTGCTGTAACATTAGGAGCCATTCACAGCACACCGAAGGGAAGCGTGAATTCTCTCCCTGGGGCATCTGGGAGGGAGGTGGGAGGAGAAATAGGATGGGCTGTAGAGCTGTGCTGGTCAGCATAATGGGGACACGCTGATTCTTCGGCACTGCTCTTCTGCAATAGAAGAGGCATTATCTTTAACCCCTTAAGGATGCGGCCGGCACTTAAGGACCACAAACCATTTTTTTTTTCGATCCAGATTCAGGGCTTCCCGAACGGTGTGCAGCTGCGCAGGGAGCCCTGAATTCCATGTACGTCCTTAGTTCTTCAGGGACATCTACCCCATGACGTACATGTACAACATGGGTTGTTAAGGGATTAAAAATAGTAAGTTAAAAAAAATAAATAAACAGTGTTCCTAAAATAACTTTTAATAACAAAGGGGATGGTAACACCTTTTTTTTATAAGATGATACATTCCCCTTTAAAGGGATAGTAATGTTTCATAATAAAAGCAGCTCCAATTAATCATCATAGTATTTGGACTTTGGAGAGTGTTATTTCAATTCTGTCAGAGTTGTAGTACAAGAGTAATTCAATGACAAAGTATCCCCCTCCCACTCCTTTTACTGATGTAACACTGCTCAGCCAGAGCAGAAGGGAGGTGCCCAGGTAGACTGCAGAGAGGGACAATCTTCAATTAAGATAAGGGAAAAACCTGAAAAACTTGTCACGGGGGGGCAAGGTTTTCATTGTTCTCATAGGAATAAGAGTGTCCCTTTCTGTTATCTGTCTGGTCTATGGACTGCATTCCACATCTGAGAAGAGATGGCTTACACTAGGTAAAAGGGGCGGGAGGGGAAACTTTGCTTGTGAATATCTCTCAAACCATAAAGGTTTGAGAGATAAGACATATCATTCTTCATGTTTTTTTAATGCCTACAAAATAAAATAAAGATAAAACAAAGCATTACTATCCCTTTAAGCACCACTATATCAGCATTTTCATACTAAGGATTTACTTTAAACTGGGTTGCTTGATGCACACTGCCTACCCCCTCCCCCCCTTCTGGCATTCAAAGAGTCAACAGGGCAGTTCTCCCTTTAGTAAATGCCAATCTTCATGAAATACATATAAAATTGGACCCTATCTATTTACTTACAATAACTATTTATAAGCACTGGCGAGAAGGACCCTCAAATATATAGCACTGCAGACTACGTTTTGTGCTTTGTAAATAAAAGACACTAAATAATATTAAAATGCATGCATTTGGAAAAGTTTTGTTGGCCAGGATTATTTTGCCTACTTCGTTCCATTCTCTTGGTAAATTATGTCTATCAGCTGGCAGACTGCCTAGCCGCATACATTTTCTGTGATTGCTGCAATTATTATCTTGTCTTGAAGCAAACAGCTCTTTTATACACTGAATGTGCACTTCTGCCTTGACTTACACAGTCCATTACTGCAACAGGCAGAAGCCGATGTTTAACCCTTGGACAAACAAAGCAGTACGCAACACATTGCAAAGCAATTCATTGCACGCACCTCTGCACAGTGAGGCTGATGTATTTAATAAAAACTGGCTCATTTCTGGGGAAAATCAACTGGACTGTTGGGAACAAATAAAAATTCCCATTTATTCAAATTTTGCAATGTAATGGAGACAGCTCTTGCATTTACCCTTTGAGTGTCAGAGAAGTATCTAATGCATTCTGTTGGATACCTCTCTGGCAGTCAAAGGGTTTTAAGGCAGTGATTCTCAGCTCAGCTACATGGGACACAGTAATGGATCACTTTTTCCAGACATCTCTGCTTCTTCAGTGGTGAGTAATCAGTGGTTATGTCATTCTGACTGCACTACCTGTACTTAATTAGGAATATCCTTAAAGGAACAGTAAACTTTTTTTATGAAAACACATATTTTATAGAGCATTTCCTGCTTAAAAAAACAAGGTCACTCCCATCACTGTCAGGTGTTTTATTCAAAATTAATAACAGTTTAAATAACCAGGAAGTGAATTTACTGTGTTTACTTCCTGATAGTTCTAACTGACCGGAAGTGGCAGGCAGTTTCTATCACATTCTATGGAGAACTGTATGTCTCTGACTTTTCTGACTTTCCTCTCCATTAGAATCTAACAGGAAATCTAATTAGAATTTGACCACCTTGAGGGCACTGCTAAACATGGGTTTAAACTGTAATAACTCTGGAAATATAAATCTCTCGGCAGTGGGAGTACCCCTATTTTACTCAATAGGAAAATCCCTACAATTTATATTTTTTCATAAAAAAAGTGTACAGCTCCTTTAACATTTAAGTGTCAGAGGGGTACGCAACGCGTTGCGTACCCCTCTGGCACTTAAAGGGTTATACCTGTTGGTGTGTCCCGAGGACTGGAGATGAGAATCAGTGATGTAACGGGTTAAAAGTCTAAATTAAATAAATGGTAAATTGTGAATTTGTATTTTTTCCCTACACTACAGTTGATTACTCCACAACTGTACAATGTTTCTTAGTATATCAATCGTGCATGTGTGTGTGTGTGTCTGTGTTTAGTGGTCTGTGTGCGTATGTCTGTAACAGTGTATGCGTGTTTGTATGCATGTGTATGTATCTGCAGCAGTGTTTGTGTGTGTAGCAGTGTTTGTGTGTGTGTAGCAATGTGTGTGTGTATGTCTGTAACATAGTATTTGTGATTGTGTGCATGTGTATGTATCTGTAGCAGTGTGAATGTGTGTGTGTGTGTGTGTGGCAATGTGTGTGTATGTCTGTAACAGAGTATTTGTGTTTGTGTGCATATGTATGTATCTGCAGCAGTGTTTGTGTGTGTGTGTGTGTGTGTGTGTGTGTGTAGTAGTATGCATGTGTGTGTCAATGTGTGTGTGTGTGTGTGTGTGAAAGTGTATATTTGTTTGTGTGCATGAGTATGCATCTGTAGTAGTGTGTGTGTGTGTGTGGGTGTGCATGCATGCATGTGTGGCAGTGGGTGAGTGCCTGTGTATGTGTGTGAGTGGCGGTGGGTGAGTGCTGGTGTGTGTGTGGCAGTGGGTGAGTGCTGGTGTGTGTGTATGGCAGTGATTAAGTATTGGTGTGTGGGTGTGTGTGTGTGGCAGTGTGTGAGTGCCGGTGTGTGTGGTGGTGGCTGAATGCTGGTGTGAGTGGCAGTGTGTGAGTGCCGGTGTGTGTGGTGGTGGCTGAATGCTGGTGTGTGAGTGCTGGTGGGTAAGTGCTGGTGTGTGTGTGTGTGTGTGTGTGATGGTGGGTGAGTGCTGGTGTGTGTGATGGTGGGTGAGTGCTGGTGTGTGGGTGGTGGTGGGTGAATGCAGGTGTGTGTGGTGGTGGGTGAATGCTGGTGTGCATGTGTGTGGTGGTGGGTGAATGCTGGTGTGTGAATCTGTGTGGTGGTGGGTGAATGGTGGTGTGTGAGTGTGGTGGTGAGTGAGTGCCGGTGTGTGTGGTGGTGGCTGAATTATGGTGTGTGTGTGTGTGATGGTGGGTGAGTGCTGGTGTGTGTATGATGGTGGGTGAGTGCTGGTGTGTGAGTGGTGGTGGGTGAATGCAGGTGTGTGTGTGTGTGGTGGGTGAATGCTGGTGTGTGTGTGTGTGTGTGTCTGTGGGTGACTGCTGGTGTGTGTGGCAGTGATTGAGTGCTGATGTGTGTGAGTGTTTATTTGTGTGTATGTGCAGGTGTTTGTTTGTATATGTGCAGCTGGTACCAAAGCAACAACGCTGGTAATAGCTTTTAACATAATTGGCAGCACCAAGGCATATAAACACTAGAGGGTATGGTCTCTATAGTAAACACCAGCTCACACATTGCACATTGTTAAGATTGTAAAAGACGTACGCCCTGATCACCTCCCCTCCTTGTAGCATGTACAGGAAAATAGAGTGAGATTACGCCATTTCCTCTTCACCTGATTTAATGTATGGTGTCAAATAGGTTGCAAGGAAAGGCATGCCCCATATTGCCCATAGACTGCTACTCTGCCCTCCCCTTGGAACCAGAAATGATAATGGGGATATTATCAATATAAGCAGCTTAGAAATTTAGCATTCGTCAGGCGCAGGGCAAGAAAATCAATTCCAGCAGCTGGTTTAGGGTGGAATCATATTTGTACATTCCCTTCATTGTAATGGCAAACCTAATTACACCTGATTACTGCTATTCAACAAGTGGTGCATGAGAGTTCTCTGCCAACTAATTTAGCTCTTGACCCTACTTGCTGTGCTAGGCAACAGTGGATGGAACTGGCTGGACCGCTATCATAACGAGTTTCAATACTATACAAAATTAAGAGGAACGGGAGTGTCCATTTAATGAAATGTGTCAAAATATTTTTTTTATTTTGACTTTTTATTTTGAGAATTAATACAGTGCAACGGTCCCCTCCTGTTCATATTCCTGTCATAGTGGGAGCATCCATTTTGAGAGGATCTGAATGAATGTAGGTTGATCAGCTTACTGAAATCAGCTGGTACCGACTCACAGGGAGTAGAAGATGGGAAGTAGAGCAGTGTTTAATATAAGTATATATTTGGTAGAGAGTGGCAAGTGGGAGAGAGAGAGCAGGTTGGAATGTTAGTATGTGTGTGTCATGAAGCAGTAGGTAGGAGGGAGAGCAGTATGGAATGTTATTACCTGGCTGGCAGCGAGTGATAGGTGGGAGGGAAATCAGTGTGGAATGTTATTACCTGGCTGGCAGCGAGTGATAGGTGGGAGGGAGAGCAGTGTGGAATGTTATTACATGGCTGGAAGAGAGTGATAGGTGAGAGAGAAATCAGTCTATTACCTGGCTGGCAGCGAGTGATAGGTGGGAGGGAAAGCAGTGTGCAATGTTATTACCTGGCTGGCAGCGAGTGGTAGGTGGGAGGGAGAGCAGTGTGGAATGTTATTACATGGCTGGAAGCGAGTGATAGGTGGGAGGGAAATCAGTGTGGAATGTTATTACCTGGCTGGCAGCGAGTGATAGGTGGGAGGGAAAGCAGTGTAGAATGTTATTACCTGGCTGGCAGCGAGTGATAGGTGGGCGGGAGAGCAGTGTGGAATGTTATTACCTGGCTGGCAGCGAGTGATAGGTTAGAGGGAGAGCAGTGTGGAATGTTATTACTTGGCTGGCAGCGCGTGATAGGTGGGAGGGAGAGCAGTGTGGAATGTTATTACTTGGCTGGCAGCGAGTGGTAGGTGGGAGGGAGAGCAGTGTGGAATGTTATTACTTGGCTGGCAGCGAGTGGTAGGTGGGAGGGAGAGCAGTGTGGACTGTTATTACTTGGCTGGCAGCGAGTGGTAGGTGGGAGGGAGAGCAGTGTGGACTGTTATTACCTGGCTGGCAGCGAGTGGTAGGTGGGAGGGAGAGCAGTGTGGAATGTTATTACCTGGCTGGCAGCGAGTGGTAGGTGGGAGGGAGAGCAGTGTGGAGTGTTATTACTTGGCAGAGAGTGACAGGTGGGAGGGAGAGCAGGGCACAATGTATCTGGCAGGTAAATTAACCCTTTGAGTGCCATAGAGCTATGGAATACATTGCAAAGCAATGCGTTCCATATCTCTCTGGCACTCAAAGGGTTAAACAGACTGGATGGGCCTATTGTTTCTTGCAAAAAATGTGCAGGCTCTCTAGCATTCAATGGGTTAAATAATTTACGAAATATTATTTTCAGAACTATGGTTCAGTTGGTTTGCTCCATAATGGTACCTTATCACCTTGATGTAACATCTCATATGCTGGTATGAATCCCTGGGATTGAAGCTTTGTGGTGTTAATTCAATCTACTCTGAAGCATATCATGTCTACGTGAGTTTTTCGCATCGATCACTTTGGAAAACTTCATGTGATCTGTAACAGAAGCCTCACTCACTATCTCTTTTTTACCTGTCCAGATTGTTCCCCTTTGCATTTGTCCGTCTTGTGTCTTTCTCCTGGCTTTGTTACATTATCCATGAAACGCGTGTGTAAAATGTGATGTGCATCTCACGGCTAGAATCTGAAGAGGTTGTGGAGACAATAAGTACAAAAGAATCTCAGAACAAGATTACAGAGAAGGGGAAGATGATAAGGGTCATGGTTTGATGTAACACACGAGGAGAGAAAAAAAATGCATCCATAGGTGCACTCATTTCCACACAAAAGGAAAATGTTGAAACGCTGTATAGAAAACGTGTTTTAAAGGGATAATAACACTTAATACTGAAAAAAATACGTATTTCCATGTTATCCTGCTGATTAAAACAAAGGAACTCCCACGGATGATAGATGGCTTATTAGAAATGTATTGCCATTCAAACTTGCATTTTTGTGTGCAGTACCTCTATTGTCTGAAATCTTACAGTGGCGTTGTTGCACCATGGAGGTTTATGGGAAAATATCTTTATGTTAACGGTCCCTAAAAAATGTTTCCACCAGGGCCTTCTAAGGACTAATTACTCGCTTTGCAGACCGATAGACAGATAGATAGATAGATAGATAGATAGATAGATAGATAGATAGATAGCAGATGCATAGAAACTATAGAGATAGATAGATAGATAGATAGATAGATAGATAGATAGAAACTATAGAGATAGACAGATAGATAGATAGATAGATAGATAGATAGATAGATAGATAGATAGATCCCACAATCAAAATGACAAAATATCCATATGTACGTAACTATTTCCACATATATACATTTGAAATACAACTTTCACAGCACCATTCTAAAGAGGTGACAGCAAATAAAAAACTAATGCTGAATTATATATATATATATATATATATATATATATATATATATATATATATATATATATATATATATATATATATATATATACATATATATATATATTTTTTTTTTCCTTTTAAAACAGAGTCATTCATTAGTTCTGGTCGCAGTTAGGAAATCCAGAGCCTTAAAGGAATAGTAATGTTTCACAAAAACAGCAGCTGCAATTAATCTTCATAGTATTTTGCCATGGAGAGTGTTATATCAATACTGTCAGAGTTGTAGTTCAAGAGTAATTGAATGATAAAGTATACCCCTCCCCCCACCTTTTACCTAGTGTAAGTCACCTCCCCTCACATGTGGAATCCGGTCACTTGACCGGACAGGTCACAGCAAGGGACAATCTTCTTACTGTGAGCATAAGGAAAACCCTGCCGCCCTTGACAGGTTTTTCAGGTTTTTCCTTAAGCTCACTGAAGATTGTCCCTCTCTATGAACAATCCGGACAGTCTTGCTGCTCTGAAGTGAGCAGTGTTACATCAGTAAAAGGGGCAGGAGGGAGATACTTTATCAATTACTCTTGAACTGCAACTCTGACAGTATTGAAATAACACCTCCACGGCCCAAAAACTATGACAATTAATAGAAGCTGCTGTTTTTGTGAAACATTACTATACCTTTAAAAAGTATGTATAGGAACCCTGCTCATGGGTCGCATCAAGCCCAACCACGTAAATCAGCAGCACTTTTTTAAATTAGTTTTTTTCTATCTTAATCTGCTTTTATGTCATTCTGTTACCCCATGTTTTAATGTGTGTATTTTGAACTGCAGGACTGGTATTATCACATTAAACTTCCCATATGTTTTTAGAGTTTGGTTTGATATGTGCAATAAAACTCTGTGAGATGTCTGAGCTTGTCAGAAGATAGAGGCTTAAGAAAACAGCATTTTTGATGGAGAGATTTAGAAATCCATATTTCCCTGTTTTATCCATAATGATTTGCTTCATCCCGGCAATCTGATCTGTCAAAAATCTATTTCAAACTGCTTATTTTCTGGGGATGAATGCTTGTCAGGACTTACTTTGATAATAGCTTGCATGGGTGCTCTGCCAATACAATAAAACTGTTAGTATTCTACCAATACAGCCATGAAGATGAATTGCCACATTAAGTGTGTGACCTTCAGTCTTTCCATGAATACCCAAGAAGTTACTAATTCAGTAATCTTGCCCTTACATGTCACGTCAAGTCTAATTTTTCTACCCTTCTGACACACGTTGAAGAAGAACCAGTGTAATTCTAAGGCAAACCCTTTTTCCAAAGGGGATGAGTGAAAATGTCCCCAAATTCCAAATAATTGCAAAAGCAACGTGTTGTTGACTTTGCTAACATTCCAGCCGTTAAAATAAACCCCACAAAACATTTAAAGGGATAGTAATACTTAAAAATGACATCCCTATTTTGTAGCCCTTAAATAAAGAAGAAAAATGCCCCAGTGGCATCTCTCAAGCCTTTATGGTTTGAGAGATAACCACTTACAAAGTTCCCGCCTGCCTGACATCAGTGTTCTAGCTGACAGCAGGGGAATCCTCTCCGGCGGCGGCTCTGCAGCAGAGCCGTGATCGCGTTAATAAAAAAGAAATCCTTCACTAAAAAGGTCTTCTATGTGTGCTTAGTTTGCAAACACGCGTAGAAGACCTTTTAAGTGAAAGATTTATTTTTCATTAACACAATCTCGGCTCTGCTGCAGAGACTCTGACGGTCCCGGATTTCCCTGCTGTCAGCTTGAACGCTGATGTCAGACAGGGGAGAAATTTGTAAGCGGTTATCTCTCAAACCAAAAGGGTTTGAGAGAGGCCACCGGGGGCAATTTTCTTCTTTATTTTCGGGCTACAAAATAGGGATAAGTAATTTTTAAGTAATACTATCCCTTTAACTCTTTGAGTGCCAGGGAGATATCCAACCTCCCTGGCACTCAAATGGTTAAAAGGCAATGATGGATGGCAAAATAAAGGGACAAAGTAGGGGGGGTGCCCCTTGTGTGGTTTCCTCAAAAATCACTTCACCACCACAACACCCGGTGGTTATATACTCACAAGGATTTTTGCTGAGGAGTTACATACATAAGCCACAGCAAACAAAGCTTTTCGCTATAACACCTGTACTCCACTTTCAAAGGCTGCTTCTTAATGCATCACGTCTCCCTCCACGGTCACGAATATGTAGGACTCAAACAAAGAGAAAATGAAAAAAAAGGGCACCCAGTTGGGTAGTATATTCAGCAATAAGTTCAAGTGGTATAAATCATAAATATATGCTCAAAATTTGTGTCAGTTAGAGTTTTACCCCCAGTCTCATGCGTTTGTGGAGATCATAAATCTGTCCCCACTCAGGTATCAAAGTGAGTTACGAAACGCGTCAGCAGGCCAAATATATGTAATTTTAAATGTAGATGTATTTTTTAATACATTATTAAAATGTATATTTTCATAAATGTGGAACAGCGAACTTCATTTCACGTGAGCACTTTGATACCTGAATGGGGACAAGTTTACGATCTACACAAGAACATGAGGTTGGTGGTAAAACTAAAAGCGACACAATTTGTGAGTATACATTTATGATTTATACCACTTGAAATTGTTGCTGAACATACTACCCAAATGGGCGCCCTTTTTTCCATTTTTATTTGTTTGAGTGCTACATAAAAGGCAATGATGTTTTATCAAGTCTCTTCCCAAAATGACTGACATCAGTGTGGAAATCAACCCAGAAATGTATGACTCACAGCCACCACATTTTGTGAGTTGAACAGGGAACTCTATAGAACGCTTTGGGGATTATATACTAAAGTAGACCAATTCTAGGGCAATCCATCATCGTCATAGGGAAGAAATAAAAATTCCTATTGATTGGAATGGGGTTTTTAACCCCTTAACGCGGAACTACCACCTTTAAGAAAGATGTCCCCAAATAATTCCTCACCTGGTGACTAGCTGATCAGTAGTGCTAGTCACCAGAATTATTACCTCCTTAATGCGAATTATCCTCTGCTCCTGGACAGACAGGCAGGACGGAGGGCAGACATCTTTCCAGAGTGACGTCTGCCCGCCTGTGCTGTCAGTCCCTTTTGGAGCCGAACGGCTCCTAGCAACGCCTCCTAGACCCGGCTGGGACTGACAGCACAGGCACGCAGACGTCACTATGGAAAGATGTCTGCACTCCGTCCTGCATGTCTGTCCCAGAGCAGAGGATAATTCGCATTAAGGAGATCAGTAGTGCTAGTCGCCAGATGAGGAATTATATGGCGACAGCTTAATTAAAGGTGGTAGTTCTGCTTTAAATGCTAGAGAGGTCTCCAATGCTTTGCAAAAAAACAGGGTGTGGGAGATTTCTCTAGCATTCATTATTTATCCACTATTATGCAGTTGGTTTAACCAGTAATTGCACCAGTCTGCATTGATTCGTAAGGGCCCTAGAGTCGGACTTAAAAGTCATTCATGAGATGGACCCTTGCTTGTTATAGGCCAAGGGTATTTCCTGTACCAGGAAACAGTGGATGGGACTGAGAATGGGGTGTGGCCATGGGTGGAGTTAAGAATACCTAGAGTGCCTTGCCTAGGGGCACCTGGGATTTAAATCCAGCCACGATAATGTTTCTTTTTGTTTGTTTTTTTGCCCATATTAACCCTTAAGGACTAGCTGTCCCGAGAAGTTACCTTCCCTTAAAGACTGCTTTGATGTGTACCGAAGTGCCAGCACAAGTGACCTGTTATGTGTACCAGCTCACTGATCAGCGATCTGAGAGAGACCACTCCAGTCAATTTCAGATCCCATTTTTACTTACAGTGTTCCCGCAGGAGAGCTGTAAGTAAAAAAGTATGTGATGTGCCAGGACCGTCACCTGTCATTAAGGGAAAAAAACGGTGATGGTCCTGGCATGTCACAGGGCCTTTAAGGAGTTAAGATAAGGAAGGCTTTATTGGTAAAGGCATAGTAATGGTTAGGTATTACTGTAAGATCAATTCTTCTACATATTTTTGTATAATGATTTGTGCCTTTGTAACCGTCCATAACGTTGTTTTCATTTTATTCTATATTAAAATGTCCCCCATCCACCCCTTTTCCATGTGTCATGAATCATGCCCTCAGATCTGGAAATCGGTCAGTGGTCCAGACAGATCACAATGAGGGACAGTCTTCCGTCTATCAGTATAAGGAGAACCCCGCCCACCTTGGGCAGGTTTTTCCTAATGCTGACAGAAGATTGTCCCCCATTGCGATCCATCCAGACCGACTTGCTGCTCTTAGGGAATGCATATGTATGGAAAAGGGTGGGAGGAGAACAATAAAACGAAAATGGCAATAGTATGAGGGTTACAAAGATACACATCGTTATACAAAAGTATGTACAGGAATCGATCTTACATTAATATTTAACCATTCCCTTGAACATAAGACCGATCCATTTCATACTGTATCTAGTAATATCCCTGCCTAATTTACAGCTGTTGACAATACCAACAATGATCTACCTAAAGTGAATGCCTCCAACACAAGGTATTGCTTATAGAAAATATATTTTAGATTAAGTTACGCTATCTAATACGTATGTTAGGAAATGGAAAGTAGGTGTTACACCTACTTTCATGTTTACTAGCATAAGTATTAGATAGCGTAACTTAATCTAAAATATATTTTAAACATATATTTATATACAGCTAGTCCTTAAGGGGTTAATATGGGCAAAAAAACAAACAAAAAGAATAATTATCGTGGCTGGATTTGAATCCCAGGTGCCCCTAGGCAAGGCACTCTAGGAATTGTTAACTCCACCCATGGCCACACCCCTTTCCCATCCACTGTTTCCTGGTACAGGAAATACCCTTGGCCTATAACCAGCAAGGTTCCATGTATATATGTATATATCTCAAACATATGTTTTATATTGATTTGGAGCCACATAGGCTAAAAACACTAATTTATTGAAGATAATGCTAGGGAGAAGAACTGAAGCTGGAAGAGTGGTTACATATAATAAAACATGTATACTGCTTAGAAAATGTGGCATTCAATAACCAGTTATATAGGATGCTGAAACTGTCCTATCAAGCCATAGTATTGCTCAAAACAGTCTCCCCAAACAAACACAACTATCTAATACACATTAAAAGGAACAGCAGACTTTTTAATGAAATATATATGCTATAATGCTTTCCTTTGCTGTGTAAAACAAGGACTATTCCACTGCTGGCAGAATTTTCATTCAAAAGTTATTACAGATCAAATGTATTATTTTGTTTTTTTTATTAAACTGTTAGCAGCAGCAGCACCAACAGATATCCAAAAGGCAATTTTTTTTATATAATGCACTCTATGGGAGCACTGGAGTCATTGACTACAACTCTCAATAGTACGTGATAGGAACAGCGCCCCCTGGTGGTAAGAATAGAACACTGACGTTTAAAAACATTACATTTCTTCCCTCATCTCCACTTATATCCCTTGCTGTTTCCTCTGCTCAAACAACCACTTCAGTCTCCTGTGTCAACCCCTTTTCCTTTAACCCCTTAACGACACTTGACATGCCAGGATTGCGATTCGATTCTGGGGTCCCTGAACTGTGTGCAGCTGTGTGCGGACCACAGAATTCCATGACATACCAGGACTGTCACTAGTCCTTAAGTGCTGGTACCGTCGTGGAAAAGTTCCTTGGTGCTTAAATTCCAGCTGTGTGGCTGGTCCTTAAGGGGTTAATGTTCCTTACTGCTGGAACTCCATATCCCTCTCTGTGCATCTAGAACTGTTCTAATCCCATCTTACACCTCTTGAGAATCAGAGGGGTGTGCATTGTGAAGTAATGTTTTGCACACTTGTTTCTGGCCCTCAATGGATAAACCAACCCTTAACCCTTTGGGCTCCAGAGAGGTAGCCAACACATTGGGTTGCAATATGTTGGATACATTTCTGGCACTCAAAGTGTTAAATGCCCCCGTTTGGAACACTACCATTTAGCACAAAAAACAGCAGCAATGCAATTACCTGTCAGTTCATCTCCTACTAGCAAATTAGACTGTAAGCTCCTTGGGGCAGGGACCTTGTTCCTGTTATTTCTGTTACTGTGAAACATATATTAATCCCCACTGCTTTATTCAGTGTAACATTTATTTTGTTTATCATACCGGTTTTTATAAGGTGCTGAGTACATCATGTGGCCTCATAGAAATAAAATGATACACATGTATAAATACATACAAAAACATTGAGCTATGATGACTGCTGAGTGAACAATCTCCAAGCAGTGGTATCCTTTGTTTACTCTGCTAAAAATGACTTATCACTGTGGTTCTCAAGCTAAGGGTGCAGCTTCATTTCTATAAAGACTTTTGCAAAAATGTGTTTTGGATTTTCAAATGGATAATTAACCCCTTAAAGACCCATGACGTGCCAGAACCATCATGGATTTCAGGCCACCCCTCGTATCTGCATGCCATTTGCGGAACCCTGAATTGGCTCACATAAAAAAAAAAAGTATGTGGTCCTTAGGTCCTTAATTGCTGGCCGTGTGCGCACAAGGCCGGTCCTTAAGAGGTTAAGAAAACTGTTATGCACAATATGCATTATTTTGCTATTCTGATTGTAAGACCTAAACTCCTATATAATAACTCGCTAGGATGTTTGTCAGAAGCCATCATGCGCAGTAGAGACTGCCCGAATACACAGAATGCTGGGAGGTGTAGGAATGCTGGGAGCACGGAATGCTGGGAGGTATAGGAATGCTGGGAGTTCTGTGCTGGGAGCATTCTGTGCTTTCGGACAGTCTCTACAGTGCATGCAGGACACAGAGCAGGACCGGCCTCTTAACCCTTTGAGTGCCAGAGTGGTATGCAATGCATTGCGAAACAATATGTTGCGTACCCCTCAGGCACTCAAAGGGTTAACATCACCCGGACCTTGGCCCGTGTACATGGGCTTTTCCACTAGTAACTATATATATTTATGTATGTCTATCCTTCATTACTACTTGACATGGAAAATGTAAGGTGCGCCCTAATTTCCAGATGACCTATCAGGGGTGCTTTGAGCAAAAAAAAAAATTGAGAAGTACTACCTTTTAACAATTTTTTTTCACAAAAAAAATTGACACTTCATTAACAAGAGCACGTTAGAATGATAAAGGTAAGCAATAAAAGACACATTGACAGAAAAAACAGGAACAGATAAAGAAACAAATTAATAAGACATGCTCAGTAGTAAATACATCGTTAAGCAGTTGTAAATGTTCTAATTAGAAAGGATCAGTTGTTATCCACAGGGATACGTATTAAGTAAAAATGTCTAAACTCCATATGGACTGATGTTACCACTGTTCTGATTGAAGAACATTGCATTTTAAAAATATGAAAAAACATCTGGCGCATTATCAAAATGTCATTTCTGGAATGTGATTGTTTGAAATAATGGGACAGCCAGAACCCTACAATATGCTGTGGAAGAGAGATTGATTTTTCTGTGCCATTAAATCCCCACTGATATTGGTATAACATTTATGTTAGAACTACATGTCATGTCTATAAAAATACAAAGATGAATTGACTGCGCCAGGACAGATACAATTCGCAAAGAAATGAATCTGCTTCAAGCCCACTTGAAAACCCTCAAAGAAAATGTATACTGAGTAATATCAATGAGGCTATATACTGAGAAAGTGGAATCATTTTAGGGACAATCATCTGCAACATAGGAGCAAATTAAAAGTTCCCAAAACGCCCAGTGATTTTAAATAATCTTTTTAACATCCCATAAAATCAAAACCCATGTATTCTGCAGAACAATGTGATCAGCATTCGCTCTAAGGTGAGCACAGGTAGGCAAACCAGCCCTGAAAGAGTTAAAGGAGCAGTAAACCTTTTTATTAAAAAATATATATTGTTGTGTAAAGTAAGAGTACTTCCACTGATGAGAGATGCATATTTCCAGAGTTATTACGTGTTGTTAAACCCGTGTTTTTTAGCAGTGCTCTCTAGTGGTCAAATTCCAACTAGTTATTCTGTTAGATTCTAATGGAGAGGAAAGTCAGTGACTTAGAGTTCTCCACAGAATATGATAAAAACTGCTGAGTCACTTCCTGTCAGTTAGAACTATAAGGAAGTAAACACATGGTAAATTCACTTCCTGATTACTGACTACTTCCAGTTTACTGCTCCTTTAAAGCAGAACTATTGAGGAGATATAAACGCCCCTCTATTAATAGTTAGTATAGCGGTAATCATTTAAATACTGTTATAATGTTTATTAAGTGCAGGACAACAGCGTGAAAGATAGATCTGGGCATCTGCGCTGTCGGTTCCTGCTTGTATCATACAACAAAATGCAACTCCCCCTTTGGCAAATAACCTATCAGTAAGAAGATAGGGACAGACAGTGCTGGCGCACAGATCCCTCTTCAGCAACATGTCTGCGCTGTCGTCTTGAGGTCAGTCTCATAAGAACTTATGTTTCCATATAATGTCTGCACTTAATAAACATTATAACAGTATTTAAATGATTACTGCTATATTATTAATAGAGGGGCGTTTATATCTCCTTTTTAAAGAGGAAAGTTTCTGCAGAGCTGCATTGGAATAACACATTCACTATTGTTCTTTTAACTCTTTCAGTGCTGGGACTCATCTTAGAGAGAGAATGAGTGAGCGAGATTGCATAAACGAAATACATTGGGGAGCAGGTCTGTTAGAGTTTTCAGGTTACATATATAGTATTATGGAATTAATTCTAGATCAAGCCAACTGCACCAATTCAATTTCCCGTTGATTTAAATGGGGGTATTAACCCATTGGGTCCTCGCAATGCGTTGGATACCTCTCTGGCACTCAAAGGGTTAACCCTCTTGATTGCTAGAGAAGTCTCCAACATGCATTAAAAATCAGAAGAAATAACGCTCTATAGCACCCCCTTCTGTTTCTTAATGCATATTGAAGGTCTGCCGCTTTCATGCAGGTTGGGGATATTAATTTGCCCCCACGCACAGACATCCAAACTCAGCTGCTCACCTCTTTGCCTAAGGCAAATGCGCAGAACAAAGCTTAGAAGGGGTTTGTTCTTTGTCCAGTATGCATTGATTCTCAGTGAGTTACAGATGTCTGTTGCATACAAGTGGATTAAAATCCCCATTTAAATCAATGGAAATTTTTATTTGTCTCCATTTTGCAACTGGTTTGGTGCAGAATTGTTAAAGCACAGCCGTCTCAATAAAGCCAACTGAAAACTCATCAATAACATCAGCAGTTCTATACCTGTACTAGTTAATTATATAAATCATTTAAAATATATAGTTAACCTCAAATATATATTTGTCACCAATATGCTTTAAAAAAATGAAATAAAAAATTATTGAGATCTCCCAGTGAAATGCATTGGGGGAGATTTATGAAAAAAAGAAGTGTTAAAATGGCTGAAAGATTGCAGCTGGTAGTCATAAAAGTAGTAACCCCTTAACGACTGGTGACGACATCAAGTATTTTGTGCTTACAGCGCTCCTGTGGGGTTCAAAGGGTTAAAGAGGAACAATGAGGGAGATTTATTAAAAAACGTTCCTTGCACCGTTTAAAGAACTGTCCTTAATGACCCTTGATGGTCATAGTACATCATGGGTAGATCTGAGTTAATGACCCATTATGTACTATGACCGTCATGGAATTCCGGGCTCCTTTAGTGACCACAACGCGCCAGCGAGTGCGGTCATTAAGGGGTTAAAGCATGGCAATTGAAGAAAATGCCAGGTCTGATTTATAAATGTTTTAAATGAGTTTTTATAAATATTGGGTTACTATGAATATTTTAACGCCTGGAATGCTTAAGAACAAATTACACATGGCGTTAAAATTCAAGTGATAATATTGTTGCAAATCTATCGCAAACTGCGACAATTCTTTATAAATTCACTGCGCCAATATTTTCCTTTTCCCCAATACCAGTTTTCCTCAACCTCCACTAGTTGGCGTTATATGCAAGAAAACTGACGTTACACAGTTTATAACTAACAAAATGCATTTTAACTCCACTTTATAAACAATTTACGTATAATTCCATTATTATAAATCTCCCCCAATATTCTAAGAATAAATGGCTCTTAATTTGTTTACCAGAAGGAATTAGCAAGGTATGTGCAGGAAAACAGCGCTAAAGTTATCTTCAGCATGATAATACATGACAAACTTTGGCGCTGACTTGAGGAATGCCCAAAATGCCGACAGTCTGCTCTTTCATTCTTCCCTTTGAGCAAACAGCATTAAGGAGAGGCTTTATGGAGTACATAGCTTAGTAAAATAGCATTAGGCAGGAGTAGGGACATCTCAGTAATTGTAGAACCTGATTTACTGCAATAGCACATTCCCCCAGTCTGTTTTATGGGATCAGTCACCAAACATAAAGTAAATAAAGGAATGGAACAAAAGAAAAAAGGCATCTGTATTTCTAAATATCATTTATGTCCCTGAAGTGACAAGATCAATATTGCAGCTTGGCAAATTTTACACTGACAGATGGTGCCATTAAAATATGGAACATCATATCTCTCCATGAACATTCCAGAAGATCTAACATGTTTTTCTCATTAACCCTTTGAGTGCCAGAGGGGTACGCAACGCATTGGAAAGCAAAGCAAGGGTTTAACTTTGCATTGAGGGTGTTGCATGAAAAGCATAAAGCAAGATTACTGACTTTCGGTATATTTCATCCAGTGTTTGCTGTTTGTACCGATGTGAAATCAGAGGGTTAACAGTGCTTAATACACATACCTGGGAACTCTCCGGATTTGCCCCGGGGACTCCGGTTTTGGCACTGCTTTACCAGGTCTCCGGGAGAGAGGCTGAGTCCTCCGGATGTGGGGAGTTTCTATTGAAACTCTACCCAATTCCACTCTTGCTCCCCGTGTTGCTCCTTCCCCCAGCCTTCTTTTAAGCCCTCCACCTGGCACTCGTGTTAAGCCCCACCCCTTTTTGACACGTCATTCTTCACACCACCCATGGCAGCAGAGGACTCCCCTCCGGGGAGACAACAATAAAAAGTTCCCAGGTATATTAATACAGAATCCATTCAATTATATGAGATGTAATTTAGGTATATTCAGCAAACAAAAATAAGACGCGTAATTCCTGTAGCAAACCAAATGAACCATAGGAGACGCACTTTGAAATGCCCAAATGACTATTGATGTAAATGTGTTACATATGTGTGAGGTCATATACACTTAAATACCCTTTACTTCATGCTAGCCTCTGTAAAAATGTGCTGATTTCTGAAACCTACTGTAAAATCTTGAATATAATACACACAATTTTGCCCCTCTTCATCTTATGTGAAGTGTGTGTGGGGGGGGGTGCGTATTATACATGAGAAAAATGTATTAACAAAAAAAATGCCAAGTTTCCCTTCTCTCCCTCCCTTCCCGCTTAACCATGGCCGCCTCTCCTACCCCCCCCCCGGAGTTCAGATGCTGCATCCTGACAGGGTCCTAGTGGGCGTAATGCTTGCATCCGTCTCCCGCTTCCAGCATGGTCTTGACAGGACCTCCTCTGCCCAGCCAAGGGCTATGCGCATTGGATCTATGGTACTGCCCTGTGAGGACCTTACCATACACACAAGACACTACCATTGGCTGGGCAGAGGAGGTCCCTACAGGGCCATGCTGGAAACGGGCGGCAGATGCAAGCATGATGCAGAATTCGGACTCTGGAGGGGCTGAGGCAGAGATGGATAAGCGTAGAGGGAGGGACGGAGGGGAAACTTGTGTATTATACATGGGCACTCTTGTTTCCCCTACAAACTTGGGTATAATATACACCTGTGTATTATACACAGGTGCGTATTATACCTGAGATATTACGGTAATATTATGTTTTACATGTGCTCTGAGAGAACAGATCAATTGATCAAGTACCAAAGCATTCTCAAGTAATTGTCTGGATTGGCTATAAATGGACTGAGATAAGAGAGCAATGTTGGCCCCTTGCACAGAGGTGACACCAATGCAGTGATGCTTCACTGAACTGTAACACATGGTATAAGGTACATTATGGTGCATTCCACAGTGGAGACTATTGCCTCCTGGGATTGCACCAAATCCTGCATGCTGCAACTTTACTGAGATCACTCAGGAATACAGTATAGTTGCAGTAAGAACATTCTGGACTCTTGACAGAGGCCACTAGCAGACCTCTCACACTAGCAGGGTTGGCGGTTGCACGTGGGCACCAGTGAGTAACATTGTCTGTTGATCATATGGGCCATCAGACCTTCCTCTGTGTCCTGATTGGCAGTGGAAAGCAGGAGAGAGGTGAGTAACACTGGAGATAATACTGTCACAGGTAGCTGCAAAAATGTCATCCATGAGAAAAAGGCTTTTCTAACCACAAGAGCAGAAGTCATTAATTACAATAAATGATCTGTCTTTAGCTCTTACTTTTCATCACAAATACACTAAAATAAATGTTCTCTGAAAGGGACAATTTACACATATGTTACAAAGCAAGTTTAGGATAATATTTTAAAGATGTAACATAATTAATTCTTACATATACTATGTGTAAGTGCATGATATTTAAAATTATTACAACTAATTTCCTATTTAGTTGTCAGTATTCCTTTACTATGACAACAGTCTCTGGATAAGAAAATGCCTCATTAAGTAAAATTTCAATTTGCAAATAAACCACTTGCAAAGAAGACACTGAAACAGCATAAATGTGGTGAAGGCAGGACTGGATTTCCCAATAGACAGAGTAGGCAACTGCCTAGAGCTCAGAATTTTGAGAGGAGACTCAGCTGTGCTGGCCACACCCACATTCTGAATTGTGTGGTGTGGCCAGAACAATCTCAGTTCCCTGCACCAGTTTTATACTCATTTGCAGGCAATATTTGAACCCCTTGGATGCTTTGCAATGCATTGGAGATTTCTCTAGCAACCAAGTGCTTAAAGTTTTTTTTTGTGCTTGCTTGTTATAGACCAAAAGTATTTTCTGTGCCAGGAAATAGTGGATGGACTAGAGGTTGAGGTCATGTGAGGAGTAGAGGTGCAGTCATAGGGGGAGCTAAGGGTACAGAGAGTGCCTTGTTTAGGGCTATCTGGGATGTAAATTCGGCCCTGGATGAAAGGATGGCGATGTAGGAGAATTTGAGGAGTAATTAAAATTAAAAGACAAAATGGTGAAGACAGCTTAGTGCACATGCAGAGATTAACACAGGGTCGTTATAGAACCTTTGTACATCTTCCCTAGATCTCCTTAAGACATCAGTCTTTTTTTTTTTTTCTTTTTTTTTAAACTTTCTGCATTAAGAAAAGTTCTAGACAGCTAGGAGAAAAAAGTCAGTCTGAACGTATTACTGTAGCACACTGTCTACCTTCATTACATTTCTAATCCCCAAGATATTTCTTCCCTGCTTATATTCAATTCTATTTTTTTTATAGCCCATTCCAACTATATGTCTGAAACAACTGTACATGTACCAAGGAAATAAAAATCTTGTTATCTTAAATTGTTTTGTTTTCTTCATTTTTTTGTGATTTCTGCAATTTCTGCACCGAGGAAAGCATTGATGTATGATCTGGAATGTGAATATGTTTACTTAAAGGAGGTAGAAAATAATGACTTGGGTGTCAGATCTAATATGTATTTTACAGGAGCTCAGACACACTTGAAGAATGAATTGTTCCACCAAGAAAAGTGAGTAACGTTTTTATTGTTTCACTGAGACCGTGTCTAACACTTAAATGTGTATGACCTTATAATAGAGCAAGCAAAGCAGGACTTGTTCAGGAAAATTATTATTTTAGTTTTTGGTAAATGTGAACCTACTTTTCCAAGGGTATTTGAGCCCACAAGGTGGGGGGGCATGTATAAAACCGTTGTACTAAAGAGAGTGCATGTAAAATTATTGTAGAAAGGCATGAACGTATATATACAAATGTTTCATGATATTTTCTTTAACCCCTTAAGGACCGAGTGCCGTGCTATGAGCTTCACACGGTTTTGCCTTAAGGACCGGTGACGGTCATAGCACGTCACGTACATTTTACTTACAGCGTTCCTCCAGGAGCGCTGTAATTAAAAATGGGGAGTGAAATTGACTGCTCCAAGATGGGAGCGGTCTTTCTCAGTCCCCAACGCGGCTCACTGGTACGTGTCACAGGTCACGTGTACTGGTGTGTTGGAAAGACCAAAGTGATCCTTAAGGGAAGGTTGCTTCCCAGGACCCTGGTCATTAATGGGGTTAATTATGTAATAAAATTAATCAGCAGAAAATAACATAGTCCAAATAAGAATTGTGTCTCAGTATATGTTAAAGCTCAAAGTATAACGCTTTGAGTGCCAGAGGGGGTATGCAATGTACTGCATAACCCTCCTGCGCTAAATGGGTTAACAAAATGGGCTAAGGGCCGTATATTCAAAAGAAAAGTTGAGGAGTTCTGGAACAAACTATTTGAACTGTAGTGAAAAAATGTAAAAATTCCATTGATTTAAAAGGGGATTTTAACTCCATGAATGCTAGAGAGGTTAAAAATATATAGACATTTTAGAAATGTATATCTGTCTGCTAGTGTGCAGTTGGTTTAAACCAAATTTGCTTCACTTGTTCTTAGTACATCTGCCTCACAGTGTGTCAGGGTACAGAGGATTACCCACCCTCAACATGCACATATACTCAGTGTCACAAAATGGAGGAAAAGCAGCCATTTTGTCTGGAGACTAGCTTAGTACACAGGCATTAGGCAGGTGCATTGACAAAAGGTGTCCATTGTGCTTATTTTAGCACAGAACTCTGTTTGTACACCCCCGCTCTAATTATGTTCAGTGTGGGCTATGTTGGCTATTTGTATATATTAATTACAGGCAATGTAAAGTTTTATTCTACAGAGTGCAAATAGTCGTCCCTATATAACCCATAATTTGTTCATGAAAGCAATTATACCACAGTCTGCCTTCCTCATAGTATTAATGGAACTCAATAGCATGATAATTGTGAGGTGAGCTCATTATAATTGATGTGGAATGTACTACAGTCAAAACGAGCACGTTATAAGATAAAACATAGTTATGACATGTGTATGGATGGGGGGGATTAAAATTAGTTTATTTAAGAAACTATGGTTATTTGGACAAAGTGGTTGGCATTTATTAAGCAATTTTGTAGCAGGTTGCAGGTGAATTTCCAGTGGGTTTTAAGGTCTTCATTTCATTGTTTTCATTTGAATGTCTTTAGGAGACTACACAGAAGGACCAGGGAGTTGCTAACAAGACTAGAACTCCAATATCAAAGTCAGTGATTATCTTTAAACACACAAACATGGGGTGGGGGTGGAAGAGGTCCTGAGGAGCCCTTATGTGGATTTTTAAAATGGGGTTTCTGGTCCTCATATTAATTCATATATTCTTGCATCTTAGATGGGGGGAGGGGGGTACAACGACATTGAAACCTAACTGGGAAGTTGACTGAACAAGTCTTGGAAGCCATTGTATGTGTGATTTCTAGGCTACTAGTGGGATATGGTGGGGATAATTTTATATGTGGACATGGTAGCGTGTGGGTATTATTATGTATGTGATACTATGTCTACCAGTGGGACATGCTATGTGTGAAGATCATTATGTATGTGATTCTCTGTCTACTAATGGGGCATGGTGGTGGGGGTGGGATCATTGTATATGTGATACTATGTTTACCAGTGGGATATGGCCGAGGGTGTTGTTGAATATTTGATACTATAACGATCAATGGAAAAAGGTGTGTGGGGGGGTTGCAATTTATGTGTGTTTATGCTAAAAGGAAAGGGGCATTTTATGTGTTATGGTGGCTGTGTATTTGTAGCTTCCAGTGGGAGAAGGTAGGGGGTCCTTTGGCGACCAGTAAGGTGACACTTTGGATGTCAGTGTGTCTGGAATTGGCTGTTACTGGGACAAGGCTGGGGTGGCATGTGGTTTATGGCTACCAGTGGAACAGGGCTAGGTTGTCAAACAGTTTATTTAGGTAGAGGATAGGATCCAGAATCCCTTCTGGGGGGCATTTGGTGAATTAATATGGGCCCCCCTTAGTAATTTGTCTTGTTGCGTCTGGTCTTCCAATGAACTAATATGTGGTATTTGGACCACATAGTCTTTTAATTCCTTAAAATCTGCTGGAAAAAACAGGATGCAAGTACCACATTTTTTCCATTTAATTCAGTTAATAATCTGATCAAGGTGGCGAGATGAGGGATAATGTTACAATGTTATGCCCCCCCCCTCCAGCATTTTATTTAGGGCTGTTTGACCTTCAATAAAATCAAATGCTTCTTTTTTTATCCATTAACCCCCTTCATTGCCAATTTGAGCCAATCCTCCAATGAAGGTGTTAATCTGTGATCAGGTTAGGATGGAGGAGTGGAGTAGAGGAGGATAGTGTAGTGTTTTTAGCGTTCCATAACCCTTCCATTGTTGGTTCTAATGCTAAGCAATGCTTTCCAATCAATTCTGCGTTAACTCAGGAAACCTGTATGTGTGTGTCCTGACAAGGGCCCCTCTCTGCCTGATCCAGGGACAAGGGAGCAGGAGTATGGTCTACCTGCTACTCTTGCACCCAATTCACTAAAGTGGGGCTGGTGGCACCTCTAGATGGAACTCAGAGCCAGCCTTCAGCAGGAAATCCCCCTAGGTGCTAAAGCTCAAAGGGAGCCTTTAGCCCATAAGAATACACCAGGCATAGAACACAGAAGATGTAGATTGATGTGCCTATACTTTGCCCAGGCACGTGCTGTCTGTTCTTAGTACATGACCTCCAGTGACTGAGATTAGTCACCTTAAAAGAATAAGCAGTATATGTTCTGAACAAGACATTCTGAGCCATTAATATGGTTCTGAGTTCCATTAAGCCAAGATTAGTCAACCATTGGACCTCCAGCTGTTGAAGACTTCATCTTCCATCATCCCCAACCATCCAACTATGGGAGTTAGTCCCCAACAGCTGCACGTTCAAAGGTTGACTACCCCTGTATCAAACTGTGGATCATCAAAGTTTAATTAATGGCAGATGCACAGACAGTATTTAATGAGCTTTTCAAACGTGTAAACTTAATCTTATGTGTTGAATCTACTTTAACCTCTTAGCTAGGGAGGTCTCCAGAGCGTTGATCCACAATGTGCTGGAGATCTTTCTGGCATTCTAGTGGTTAATGTTTATTAACGTTTATCATTATTATTATTATTTATAATTATTAAAAACAAAGGAACTTTAATGGTACAGAGATTTGATGGTTTTAACCTTAGAAATACTTAATTAGAAATTAATTATTATTCCACAGGAATGATCACGGATTCATGACTATAGTGATTAAGACAGAGCACAATGCTAATTGTATCCATGATATTATAGTGAGGACTGTGCATTACATTTGTTAGCTATTAACACCATAAACTATTTTCATCTGCAAGCATGAGGTTTAAACCAACTCAGAAATTAGCCATAAATTCCCATTGATTGATGATATTAATATTTTGTGCTGTTTAATGAATGTTCTTTCTTTTTCTTTTCCTTTTTTTTTTTCTTTTCTTTCTTTCTTGTCAAATACAATCAAGTGGCCCATTTTTACTATAATAAGAGGTCACTGTCCCAGCCCACCCACTTCTGTTAATTAAAATAAAATTGGCATTAAAGGGATAATAATGGTTAATGGTTCATTTTACCTTGAAGTAATATTGTAGGTATTAAAAAGAGATGAAGATTGATGTAAGTCTTATCTCCCAAACCTTTATGGTTTGAGAGATATTGCTTGGTAAAGTTACCTCTTCCTGTCTGTTTTAGTCAAGTCGGTGCTCTATGGGACAGCTGTAGATTCCAGTCTTTTGACCAGTAAGAGGCTCTTCAGCAGAGCTGAAATCGAGCTATTTATAAATAAATTCTTCACTGGAATGGTCTACAAAGTGTGCTTGCAAACCAGGCACACTTTGCAGATCATTCCAATGAAGCATTTATTTGTAAACAGCGCAATTTCGGCTCTGCTGAAGAGCCTCTGTCTGGTCAAATGACTGGAATCTACAGCTGACAGCTAGATGGCAGACGTCACTGAAACAGACAGGAAGAGGTAACTGAAACAGACAGGAAGAGGTAACTTTACCAAGCGTTCTCTCTCAAACCATAAATGTTTGAGAGATAAGACTTACATTGATCTTTATCTTTTTTAATGCCTACAATATTACATCAAGGTGAAATGAAGTAAGGAAAGTGATACCATATAGCTTACAGTTTGAAATGAAGCTACACTAGTGATACTGTATATTTAACCCCTCAAGAACCAGAGGAATATACAATTCATTAACCATGCTAATTGATAATTGAATATGCCCAAGAATACATATACTCATTGATACTGCAAATTAATTTGAAAAACACCAGAAAATGTACTTTTTTCTTTGGCATATTTTCAATTTGGTCTTTATTTAATACACCCCAATGGCCTAAATAATGACTAAACTTTTATATGAAAAAAAAACAAAAATCGCATTTACGTCTTTTCTATAAACCTGTTAGCAACAGTGCCAACTAATGTCCAAATGGCAAATTATTTTTGGAAAGCACTCTGCAGAAGGACTTGAGTCATAGACTCCCATGCTCTACAGAATACATAATTGTATTTGAACGTAAAAAAGACAAGTCTGAGAAGTAACACATTTTGAATTAAACGTCTCCCAGTAGTGGGATTAAGTTTGTTCTTCTCAAGAGAAAAGGCTCTATAACATGTATTTTTTATATAAAAAAGTTTACTCCTACCTTAACCTCTTGGTCCTATATTGATCTTTTTAATGCTGTGCTTTGTATTCTGCTCTGCCCGGTGTCTGTTCTTTGGTTCATTGAATTATTTTCACTTGAGCAGCGTGTTATCCATGTGTCTAATGCTTAATTTGTTTCCTTGTTATTTAGTGACACTGTGACATATGTATTTAGTCTAAATGTTTTGTCCAATCTCACAATGTTGCTGTAAACTGCATTGTACTATTAGCGCAAGAAATTGACTGTGGTTATCAGCGTTCTAGAAGCAGACAGCTCATCAGCTGCCAAACAGGCCCACTCCTTCAAGCTGATGTGCTAAGGTGTATTGTACCATTTCTGCAGAAAACAATCTACAACAGTGATCTCAGTCCTGGTCCAACGGGTTACACACATTTTAAAGGGACAATAAGGCATAATAGTGAAAAATATATCTATATTGCAGTGTTTCTACTGCTGAATAAAACAAGGGTACACCCAAACATTACTGTAGCACCACTGTTTGGGTGCAGTACCTCCAAGACCTGAAATGTTACATTGGCACTGTTCCTACAACATTTTATGGAGGATTATGGTCATCTGACCAGAGTCGTCCATTGACTGCTGTACCAACAGCTCCACCATAAAATATCAAGCCATAGAAGTACTGCACCCTCCCTTACACATCACCAGCATTTGATCAGTGTGTGTGGGTGGGGGGGCAGAGAGGATCCTCTCAGGCTTCAGCTCCTCAAACAGCATCACTCCATTATCCCATTGAATGCACATTGGGAAGTGTATTACATAACTCCTGTGGCACTCAAATGGTAAGAAAAGTACAGCATACCAATATACAGTTATATTTTATTTATTTATGCTTTTTTAATATTTGTACTGCACACACAAAATTAGTTTAAAAAAATGGAAACGTGCTCAGAATTATTCACTCATCTACCCCTCTTCCACCTGTTCGCCACTCTGCGACTTCCACCCCTTCTTTGCCCATTCACTATTCTGAGACTGTTCCCCCTCCTCCATCCCATTCGCCGCCTTCCCTACCCTTCTCTCCTTTAATCATCCACCTTGCGGCTATCAAAGGGAGAGAAGGGTAGGGAAAGCGGCGAATGGGAGGGAAGAGTCTATGAATGGCTGGTGATGTGTAAGGGAGGGTGCAGTACTTTCACGGGTTGAAATTTTATGGTGGAGCTGTTGCTACAAAAGTCAATGGACAACTCTGGTCAGATAACCCTCCATAGAATGCTGTAGGAACAGTGCCAATGTAAAATTTCGGGTCTTTGAAGTACTTCACCCAAACCATTAAAGCAATGGGCAGAGGAGGGGTGGGAGAGTAAATAGGTCCTAGCACTTTACTGGTTTGTTTAGTAACAACTCCTCTCTATAAATTGCAATGCACATCCCTGTGGCACTCAAAGGGTTAACACGTTAAGGAACAATGCTGTGGCAGGACCCTCACGGCTGTCCTGCTCTTAAAGGGGATATTTCACCCCTAAACAAGCTTGTTTTAATATGTACTTGATATAGCGTCTATGTGTAATATTGCATTGATTTTTTGATTTACAGCATTATTTGGGTGAAATCTAAGAAATAAAAACTGCCGTGAGTCCTACTTCCGGAGAGGCTGCGGTTACCTGCTCTATACCGCAGTCTGCCGCTCTGCCTCTGCTCCCCTCCCTCTATCCAGCCTCCTCCAATGACAGAGGCTTTCTGTCTGTAAGCTGGAGCAATCTCATTGGCTAGATATCGATCTCTCCCAATGAGATCGCTCCAGCTTACAGACAGAAAGCCTCCGTCATCAGAGGAGGCTGGATAGAGGGAGGGGAGCAGAGGCAGAGAGGCAGACTGTGGTGCAGAGCTAGTCATCGATTTCATGGGTCCCCTCGCAGAAAAAAAATACCCAGTGGTCCTTAACTGCCGGCCTGTCTTTAAGGCATTAAGGGAGTTATGCTGTTTATTATCCTGAAGACTGAGAGGATCCTTTCTGCTCCTGCACTGACCAAGTGAGGAAGCAGAGAGAATGCTCTCAGACTTCAGGGATGTCTACTGTTGGTCATCGGTAAAGGCAGGGCATCCGTTACACATTGCCAGCAGTACATACATGCTTATGGTTTATTGGTGGCTGTTACTGCATAGGAAGCTACAGGCACATCTCAACATCTCCAACCGATGGCAGCTGTAGGAGCTTAGTGTATGTCATGAACAGCCACATTAACATATCAACACACAAACATGAATACGATAATGGCGCGTTCTCCTGCATTTCATTATGGAAATTAGCTATTGTAAATGTGTTCAGTCCAAAATCGTAAACCTGACAAAGGCATGGCGGATTGATGGTGATGTCAGCAGATTGGTGGTGGATTGAAGGGGATAGGATGACGAAGACACGTTGGTGAATACTGGAGATGTGCCTTTTGACACACAGATCTGATACAACATTGCCTCCCTGAGTCCTCATCGAACTAGTGCATTTTGACCATTGTTTTCTTACATCAAAGGCTGCTTACTGTTTCGTAATAATACCAAAGTAATCTCATGCCAAACTAACTCAATCCATTGGGTGCTAGAGAGGTACCTAAAGCACTGCAATGCAGTGCACTCAAGTGTTAACCCCTTAAGGAAGGCCGATCGCGCATGCGCCTGTCATTTAAGGACCACGGACCATTTTTTTTTTACTTAAGCATCCGAACGGCATCCTGGCACGTAATGGGTCCTTAACGCAAATCTACCCATGACATGCCAGGATCATCAAGGGTCGTTAACGTGTTAAACAATGTAAACTGCTTGGCATGATGTAAACATCATGCCATAATTACACTTATTGACCCAATATGTACATCTAAACAATTGTCTGTTAGTTTATTATTATTAATATTATTATTTGAATCTTCATTTTCCCCTAAAAAGAAACATCTTGGACTATCAATAAGGATTCTGGGAACATTTTTATGTTATTGAACTGTAAATGGGAGAAAAGACTTTGACAATTTCAGCTTTCTACACATAAAATAGTATCAGTAGCTCAGTATTTAAGTCAATTGTTGAAGCCCCATGAGTACTGTATGAATGCACTGTTATTGGATTCAAGGACTGCATTTCAACTATAATGCACAGTACTAGACGAATGAAATGAAAAAACTGATGGCTGGCTGTCAGAAATCAGACGATAATAGGGGCTTAATGGTTGGTCAAACTACTTTCAAAATGGGTTGGATAACTATCTGGTATTCAAGAGGTTAAAAGCTCCATTTAAACCTGCGAGTGCCAGGGAGATACCCCAAGGATTGCAACACAATTAATGGGATAACTCTCTGGTATTCAGAGAGTTAAATCAATTGCAATCCATGGGATTCTTTTTTAGTAACATCGGCCCATATTTATAAAAGCAAACTTGAGTTATTCTGGAGTAAACTAATTGTCTCACAATTAAAATTTCTAAATTCCGATGGACTTGACCAGAGCTTTTTAACCCCTTGAATGCCAGAGGCCAACACAGAGGCTCTGCAGCAGAGCCGCAATTGCATTATATACAATGAATGACTTCATTGGAATGGTCTAAGAAGTGTGCTTGACACTTTGTACATCATTCCAATTAAGTCATTTGTTGTAAATGATGCGATTGCGACTCTGCTGAAGAGCCTCTGTGTCGGCCGACATGGATCTCCTGCTGACAGCTTTACAGCTGACAGCAGGAAACATCAAACTTTAAATGCAGATATCTCTCAAACCACAGCGGTTTGAGAGATACTTTTTTTTGCACTTTGTTCAACTTTTTAAGGACTACAACATGCAAAATATTTTTTCTGGGACATTACTGTCCCTTTAACCCTTTGAGTGCCAGAGGGGTACACAACCATTGCTAAGCAATTCATTAAGTACTCCTCTGGCACTCAAAGGGATAATGAAAAATATAACCTTCTATGCGGGCAGGCATTAGGGAATAGCACAGATATCTTGCAGAGCCAGCATCTCTGCATCTGTGTTAAAAGCAATCAGAATTTCTATTAGCATTGCAATTTTTTTAATGAGAAATGTGATCTTTTTTATTAACTTTTCTAAGTTTTCTTAAAAGCAATGGACATTCTTATCAGTATTGCTAATTTTTTGGACGCAATGGAAAGTTTTATTGGCAATGCCAATTTATGAACAATGTGCATTTTCTATAAGAGATGCAAGTTTTTTCAGTAACAAATGCAATTTGTGGTGGAAAAAAGACTTTGGGGAGATGCACTAAGTGAAGATTGTATGGCGAGGTGTGTCTGGCTATGTGTGTCCCTTACACATCGCCAGCAGTTAACAACCCTGAAGTCTCAGCGCATTATCTCTGCTTCCCCACTTGCCCACTGGGGGGGCTGAAAGGCTTTCCTCAGACTTAAAGGGATAGTAATATTTCATAATAAAAGCAGCTCTAACTAATCATCATAGTATTTGGACTTTGGAGAGTGTTATTTCAATTCTGTCAGAGTTGTAGTTCAAGAGCAATTGAATGATAAAGTATCCCCCCGCCCCTTTTACTGATGTAACATTGCTAAGCTCAGAGCAACAGGGAGTGTCCAGGCTGATTGCAGAGAGGGACAATCTTCAATTAAGATAAGGGAAAAAGCTGAAAAAGCTGTCAAGGGGGGCAGGGTTTTCATTGTTCTCACAGTAAGAATATTGACCCTTGATGTGAGCTGTCTGGTCTATGGACTGGATTCCACATCTAAGGAGTGGGGGCTTACACTAGGTAAAAGGGGTGGGAGGGGGGAACTTTATCATTCAATTACTCTTGAACTACAACTCTGACAGTACTGAAATAACGCTCTCTATGGCTCAAATACTATGAAGATTAATTGGAGCTGCTGTTTTTGTGAAATATTACTATCACTTTAAGGAACACAAACAACATTGCTTCTTTAACTCATTCAGTGTCATAAGGATGTTTATTGCACACCCCTGTGGCACTGAAGGGGTTACAACATTAACAGATATGGTCAGCATTCAGAGAATGGCAGTGAAGCTATAACATATTAAAGTTTCTCTGCCATTCTCTGAATGATAAATTAATGCTGGAAATCTCTGTTAATGTTATAAACCTTTCAGTGCCACAGGGGTGTGCAATGAACTTCCCTGTGGCAATAAAAGGGTTAAAGGAAGGCAGCTGCAGTCTCTGCTCGTTGGTAGAAACAGCAATCTATCAACCAGCTCCATAGAGAGCTATAGGGAAATCCCAACATCGCAAACCTCTGATTGAAGTCTTGGGACTGTGAACTAAAACAGCAAAATTGGAACTTAAAGGGATAATAATACGTAAAATGTAAAAAAAATATGTTGTAGGGTTTATCCCCCTGAGTAAAACAAGAGTGCTCCCACTGCTGAAAGGTGTTTCATTCAAAAGTTATTAATTTTCAAAGTTTAATTTTTTAGGTGCAATATCACAGTGGCCTGAAATTGTACAGTGGTGCTGTTGCTACACCATCCTATGGAGATTTATGGTCCCGGGACCAGAGCTGTCCATAGGATCGTGTAGCAACAGCGCCACTGTACAATTTCAGGCCACTGTGATATTGCACCTAAAAAATCAACTTTGAAAATTAATAACTTTTGAATGAAACACCTTTCAGCAGTGGGAGTACTCTTGTTTTAGTCAGGGGGATAACACCTACAACATATTTTTTTTTACATTTTAAGTATTACTATCCCTTTAATGCATGTGGCATACTGTCACATTAACATATAAACACACCCATATGACCAAGACAATGAGTCATTAACCGGCATTTACATATGGAAATGAGCCATTGTCGAACAACATCTCAAACCTGTTGAAGGCGTGGCAGATTAATAGTGATGTCAGTGGATTGTGTCAGACTGGTGGTGGATTAACAGGGATATGATGATGAAGGTAATTTAGTGCATGTTGTCGATATGCCATGGACACCACTTCACCATCATTTTACCACCCTTGCCCCTTATTGCCTCTTAGGGCACCTCTCCCAGGTATCATTAAATAGACCCATAACAATTCAGAGATCCACCACACAAATGTGAAAGCTAACACTGCACTCATTGTTATCCCCTTTGGATGCTGGAAAGCATTTTATTATACTGCAAAGCAATCAGCTGAAGACCTCCCTAATTCCAAAAAGGTTAATAAATAGGGATGGAAGAAAAGTTTATTTTCCTTCATATGGGAACTTCTGCTGAATTAGAGAAGTGTTTCTCCTTTTATCTGAATTTTGCGCAGGAATAAAAATGGTCAAAAAAATGTGAATTTGCATAACAAGAATATTAACAGTGGGGGATATCCAAAACAAGTGTAAAAAAAAAGTCCTTATGTTTCCCATGTTAATGGGGTACATGTTTAGGACATCTTATGTTGTAAAGAACGTGTCATGCTTTTTTCTTCATATATTTGTGGTTATTGGTTTAGATCTTTTGATTATTCAGTATTACTAGTGATGATCGAGCACCCCAATGCTCGGGTGTTCGGGTGCTCTGGCCGAGCACCCCCGGAGGCTCGAGTGCTCGGCCGAGCACCCGAGCCCCATTGAAGTCAATGGGAGGACTCGAGCATTACACCAGGCACCCCCTGCTCTGATGAGGGGAGGGTGCCTGGTCCATAGGAAAAGGGCAGAAAATGATGGAAACACCACAGAAATGGTTCAGGGACAGCATAGGGAGGATGTCTGGATGCATCTTGGACTCCAACGTCGCTGCTGGGAACGATGTTTCGCCCGTAGTACGCCATTTTTACAGACTGACCGTAAAACACACAAAAAGGAAGATAAAAACGACTTTAGGCGAAAAATTGTTACCAAACAGTATTTGCTGTATATTTACTTGTATATCATCTGCAAATTCTGCAAAAAATTTCCTCGATTTTTCGGAACTGGGGCCATGATTAAGAGGGAAACGTGCGCAGAGGCAAATTCTGCAAAAAATTTCCTCGATTTTTCGGAACTGGGGCCATGATTAAGAGGGAAACGTGCGCACAGGCAAATTCTGCAAAAAATGTCATCGATTTTTCTGAACTGGGGCCATGATTAAGAGGGAAACGTGCGCAGAGGCAAATTCTACAAAAAATTTCATCGATTTTTCTGAACTGGGGCCATGATTAAGAGGGAAACGTGCGCTGAGCCGACCATCTAAAACATTATGGGTGAGGGTCTGCTGCTGAGCTGACCATCCTAAACATTATATGCGAAGGCCCGCTAGTGAGCTGACACTATAAAACATTATATGAGAGGGCCCGCTAGAGAGCTGACCCAATAAAACATTATATAAGAAGGCCCGCTGGTGAGCTGACCTATACAAAAAGTTGTCAAACAGGGCCCGCTGGTGAGCTGGCCCTATATAAAAATTATATCACAGGGCCCGCTGGTGAGCTGGCCCTATATAAAAATTATATCACAGGGTATATGGAAGAGAGTCAACCATATACCCGTTTTTTGGGTGGAAGGGGTGAATGGGAATACAGACTATTCCCATCATTGTAAATAACATATATAAAGTGACTTTATGTTCACCCGGGGCTTTCCTCCAGTGGAGTGGAGAAGTCAGGGGAAATCCAGGCCTTGTTCATTTTTATAAGTGTCAACCTATCAGCATTTTCGGTGGAAAGGCGGATATGCTTATCTGTTATGATGACACCAGCAGCACTAAATACCCGCTCAGACAGAACGCTGGCGGCAGGGCAGGCCAGCACCTCCAAGGCGTAGAGTGCCAGTTCATACCACGTGTCCAGCTTGGACACCCAGTAGTTGTAAGGCACAGAGGGATCATTGAGGACGCTGACACGGTCTGCTATGTACTCCTTCACCATCTTCCAAAACTTTTCCCTCCTTGTGACACTAGGCTGCGCATCAGGGTGAGGGTGCTGGCCGGGTGTCATGAAGGTGTCCCACGCCTTGGAGAGTGTTGCCCTGCCTTTGTCGGAACTGCTGTGTGCTCCCCTTTTCTCCCCTTCTCGGTTGGCCAAGGTAGCACGTACTCTGCCGCCAGCGTTGTCAGATGGAAAATTTTGGAGCAATTTTTCGACAAGAACCTTCTGGTATTGCACCATTTTGCTTGTCCTCTCCACCGGAGGAATGAGAGATGAGAAATTCTCTTTGTAGCGGGGGTCCAGAAGGGTGAACACCCAGTAATCCGTGTTGTCTAAAATGCGTATAACGCGTGGGTCACGGGAAAGGCAGCCTAACATAAAGTCAGCCATGTGTGCCAGAGTACCAACAGGCAAGATTTCGCTGTCCTCACCAGGAGGATGACTCTCAATCTCCTCATCCTCTTCCTCCTCTTCTGCCCACCCACGCTGAAGAGATGGAACTAAAGATCCATGGCTACCCTCTGTAGCGGAGGCAACCGTGTCTTCCTCCTCCTCCTCCTCCGCCTCCTCCAATTGTCGCTGAGAAGACGAAGTGAGGGTGCTCTGGCTATCACCTTGTGTAAGCTCTTCCTCCCGCATTTCCACCTCTTCCACATGCAAAGCGTCGGTTTTAATTGTGAGCAGCGAGCGTTTCAGTAGACACAGAAGTGGGATGGTTACACTGATAATAGCGTTATCGCCGCTCACCATCTGTGTCGATTCCTCAAAATTGCGTAAAACCTCACAGAGGTCTGACATCCATTCCCACTCCTCACTTCTGATTAGAGGAAGTTGAACGGAGAGGCGACGACCGTGTAACAGCTGGTACTCCACTACTGCCCTCTGCTGCTCACAAAGCTGGGCCAACATGTGGAAGGTGGAGTTCCAGCGCGTGCTCACGTCACACAGCAGCCGGTGAGCTGGCAATTGTAAGCGCTGCTGCAGCTTCAACAGGCCGGCTGAAGCTGTTGATGACTTACGGAAATGTGCACACACGCGGCGCACCTTGGTCAAGAGATCATGCAAATTGGGGTACGTTTTTAGAAATCGCTGAACCACTAAATTAAATACATGCGCTAGGCATGGTACGTGTGTGAGCTTGCCGAGCTCCAAAGCCGCCACCAAGTTACGCCCATTATCACACACAACCATGCCTGGTTGCAGGTTGAGTGGCGAGAGCCACTGCTCGGTCTGGTGACTAATCCCCTGCAACAGCTCTGAGGCCGTGTGCTGTTTGTCCCCAAGGCAGATCAGCTTCAGCACGGCCTGTTGACGCTTCCCCACTGCAGTGCTACACTGCTTCCAGCTACCGGCTGATGGGTGAGTGGCGCTGCGCGCAGAAAATTCGGAGGTGGAAACGGAGGAGGAGGAGCCAATAACGTAGGTGCTGGCGGAAACCCTGATGGAGGTAGGGCCCGCAATCCTCGGCGTGGGTAGCACCTGTGCCATCCCAGGGTCCGAGTCGCTCCCAGCCTCCACGACATTCACCCAGTGTGCCGTCAGGGAAATGTAGCGTCCCTGGCCACAAGCACTTGTCCATGTGTCAGTCGTTAAGTGGACCTTCCCAGTAACTGCGTTGGTCAGGGCACGGGTGATGTTACGGGACACATGGTGGTGTAAGGCGGGGACGGCACACCCTGAAAAGTAGTGGCGGCTGGGGACTGCGTACCGAGGGACAGCTGCTGCCATCAGGCTGCGGAAGGACTCAGTCTCCACAAGCCTAAATGGCAGCATTTCGATGGCCAGTAACTTGGAAAGGTGTGAGGTTAGTGCTATGGCCTGTGGGTGGGTGGCTGGGTATTTTCGCTTGCGCTCAAATGCCTGGGGTAACGACATTTGGATGCTGCGCTGGGACAGGGAAGTGGATGTGGTCGCTGATGGTGCTTCAGATGGTACAGGTGCAGGGCGGGAGGTATGCGGGCCTGCGCCTTTGACAGGCGATTGGCCGGCACCGAAAACAGGGGAAGAGGAGGCAGTGGTGTGGCCTGCAGACACAGATTGGCGATCCGGGCGTTCCTCCCACTTATTACGGTGCTTGGATGCCATGTGTCGGATCATGCTGGTGGTGGTGAGGTTTCTAGTGTTCATGCCTCGGCTCATTCTGGTGTGGCACAGGTTGCAAACTACAATTTTTTTGTCGTCCGCACTTTCCTTAAAAAAACGCCATACCGTGGAACACCTAGCCCTTGGCAAGGGAGATTTACGCAAGGGGGTGCTCCGTGGAACATTTGCGGGCCGGTTTGGTGCGGTCCGCCTTCTTTCTTTAGCCACACCATTGCCTCATCCAGCCTGTTGCGGTGCTGCAGATGGCTCACCCTCAGGACTGCTGTCATTGCTCGGCTCTCCACCTTCCCAGGTGGGGTCAGTCACCTCATCGTCCACCAAGTCCTCCTCCACTTCCTCACTCTGATCATCCTCCTCATTTCTTGATCCCACCACATACTCAGTCATTGACAACTGTGTATCATCCTCCTCATCAAGGTCTTGAGACAGTAATAGTGGTTGATTTGATGGCAACTGTGTCTCATCATCATCATCCACTTCCTTTGACCTTAAATGCCGTTCCCCTCTGTCATCTTCTTGTGATTGGGTACCCTCTAGAGGTTGTGAATCAGGGCACAAGATGTCATGTTCCTCTGCAAGCGTGCTTGGAGAGAGGTTCAAATGAAGGATTGGTGATGAGACGAGCTCCTCACTATATCCCAGTGTGGGATCACTTCTTTGGCCAGACCCTCTATGGTGGGAGGAAGGATGATCAGGGTGAGGATTATGTTGACCAGACTCTTGGCTACTGAGAGTGGACTTGGTGGAAGACAGGGTGGTGCTTAACCGACTGGAAGCAGTATCAGCTGAAATCCAACCGACCACCTGTTCGCAGTGGTCTGACCTCGAGAGTGATGTCCTGCGACGCCCTGTAAACTGAGACATGAAGCTAGGTATGGTGGATGTCTTTCTTTCTTGTGCTCTGGCACCAGGCACAGTTTCTACGCGTCCTGACCCGCGCCCTGAACTATCAGGATCACGTCCACTTCCCCGTCCCTTTTTACCCGCCTTCTTCATATTACACGTAATATGTGCTGCTAATCTGCAACTTTGCACACTAAACAGAATGTGCTGCTTATCTGCGGCTAGGCACAGTGAACGGAATATGTGACTTTTATTTTTTACACTTTGCACACTAAACAGAATGTGCTGCTAATCTGCAACTTTGCACACTAAACAGAATGTGCTGCTTATCTGCGGCTAGGCACAGTGAACGGAATATGTGACTTTTATTTTTTACACTTTGCACACTAAACAGAATGTGCTGCTAATCTGCAACTTTGCAAACTAAACAGAATGTGCTGCTTATCTGCGGCTAGGCACAGTGAACGGAATATGTGACTTTTATTTTTTACACTTTGCACACTAAACAGAATGTGCTGCTAATCTGCAACTTTGCACACTAAACAGAATGTGCTGCTTATCTGCGGCTAGGCACAGTGAACGGAATATGTGACTTTTATTTTTTACACTTTGCACACTAAACAGAATGTGCTGCTAATCTGCAACTTTGCACACTAAACAGAATGTGCTGCTTATCTGCGGCTAGGCACAGTGAACGGAATATGTGACTTTTATTTTTTACACTTTGCACACTAAACAGAATGTTCTGCTAATCTGCAACTTTGCACACTAAACAGAATGTGCTGCTTATCTGCGGCTAGGCACAGTGAACGGAATATGTGACTTTTATTTTTTACACTTTGCACACTAAACAGAATGTGCTGCTAATCTGCAACTTTGCACACTAAACAGAATGTGCTGCTAATCTGCGGCTAGGCACAGTGAACGGAATATGTGACTTTTATTTTTTACACTTTGCACACTAAACAGAATGTGCTGCTTATCTGCGGCTAGGCACAGTGAACGGAATATGTGACTTTTATTTTTTACACTTTGCACACTAAACAGAATGTGCTGCTAATCTGCAACTTTGCACACTAAACAGAATGTGCTGCTAATCTGCGGCTAGGCACAGTGAACGGAATATGTGACTTTTATTTTTTACACTTTGCACACTAAACAGAATGTGCTGCTTATCTGCGGCTAGGCACAGTGAACGGAATATGTGACTTTTATTTTTTACACTTTGCACACTAAACAGAATGTGCTGCTAATCTGCAACTTTGCACACTAAACAGAATGTGCTGCTAATCTGCGGCTAGGCACAGTGAACGGAATATGTGACTTTTATTTTTTACACTTTGCACACTAAACAGAATGTGCTGCTAATCTGCAACTTTGCACACTAAACAGAATGCGCTGCTTATCTGCGGCTAGGCACAGTGAACGGAATATGTGACTTTTATTTTTTACACTTTGCACACTAAACAGAATGTGCTGCTAATCTGCAACTTTGCACACTAAACAGAATGTGCTGCTTATCTGCGGCTAGGCACAGTGAACGGAATATGTGACTTTTATTTTTTACACTTTGCACACTAAACAGAATGTGCTGCTAATCTGCAACTTTGCACACTAAACAGAATGTGCTGCTAATCTGCGGCTAGGCACAGTGAACGGAATATGTGACTTTTATTTTTTACACTTTGCACACTAAACAGAATGTGCTGCTAATCTGCAACTTTGCACACTAAAAAGAATGTGCTGCTAATCTGCAACTTTGCACACTACCCAGAATGTGCTGCTAATCTGCAACTTTGCACACTAAACAGAATGTGCTGCTAATCTGCGGCTAGGCACAGTGAACGGAATATGTGACGTTTTTTTTTTAAATCTCTGCCCCCCCAAACAAAATATAACTGCTGCCCCCACACACAATAGTCCTAAAAAGGACTTTTGGGTCTTTATGTTGTTCAAACACACTTTTCTTCTCCCTACACTGACTTTCCCTTCCTATCCTCATCTCTCCCTGGCTAAGACTGAGCCGAACTCGCTGGTCAGGTGCTATACAGCACCCGATCACGGGTTCTGGCCAGCCAATCAGTGTAATGCCAGCAGCCAACATGGCTGCTGGCATTACACTTATGTCAGAGCCTCCCCGCACGTTTATTGGCTGCGCAGCAGCCGTGAAACGTGCGGGGAGGAGACCCGAACATGGCGGGCGAGCACATGCGGTACTCGTACGAGTACCGCCATGTGCCGAGCAGAGCGATGCTCGAGCCGAACCGAGCTTCGGCCGAGCATGCTCGCTCATCACTAAGTATTACATATCCAGGGTTTAGAGTATCATTATCCATTTATTCCTTCATTAACCAGTGGTTAGGTTTATATTGACATTCTGCATTTCATCAAATCTAATTTGTTTCTTGTATTGCCATCTATTGATGAACATTAGCACTAAACCTATTCATATTTGTTTTCCACTATGAGCTCGCTATTGGGAATGTGCACCAGTTACATTATGGCCATGAATGCTCTTGATTTTTTATTTTTTTTACTTTACTGATCTTACTTTCTAGTTTTAAGAAATATATTTAATTAAAATAAAAAAAAAAACAGAACTTAATAGGGCCCTTCTACCTGACAATTTTGGTGACAATCCCTAAGCTAGTTTGGGCTGTAAGTCTTCCCAAACTTTTTAAAAGTGCCAAATGAGAAAACGGTATTTTTAAGCAGTGTGATACTCAGGAACTACACAACAAATTTTATGAACATTGCAGGTTTAAAAGGACTGCCAATGAGGCCGAAATCCAAAAATTCAGCCAATTTCACTGCTGCAATCAGCAGTTACAGGGAAAATAAAAATGTCAAATAACATAGAACTTTTGTTCAAATGTAACTATAGAAACCCTATTGGAACTGTATAATACATTTCATAACTGAGACAAATTAAAGACAATTTTAGTGGTTAATGCCAGGTTTAGCCATTCATAACGGAAGTATATTTATCATTAAGTGATATATGACTATGTGTGTGATAAATACATTACTTATCAGCAAATGTTCTGATAAAGCAACATATTTATAAACCTGACTTCTTAATAAATATGACTTGTTGTTACTGCAATTTGCATATTTAAAATGTTAATAATGCCACTATGAATGGTTTTATATATCTTCCCATTTTAATCCATCCCTATTAATAAACACATTTTTTATTGAACTACTCCAATATTTTTGGTGTTTTGTACGTATGTCCATCCATCTGCCTATCTATCTATATCTATCTCTCATCCATCTATCTATCTGTGTGTGTCTGTCTATCTATCTATCTATCTATCTATCTATCTCTATAGCATCTATATATCTATCTATCTATCTATCTATCTATCTATCTATCTATCTATCTATCTTTCTCTATTCTATCTATCTGTCTATCTATCTCTGTAGTATCTCTTTCTATCTATCTATCTATCTATCTATCTATCTATCTATCTATCTATCTATCTATCTCTGTAGTATCTATCTATATCTATCTATCTATCTATCTATCTATCTATCTATCTATCTATCTATCACCATATTGCCTACCTATCTATCTGTCCATCCATCCATATGCACATACACGTCATATTCTGTAGAAGAGTTTAAAGGATAGTAATATTTTGTTTTATCTTTATTTTATTTTGTAGGCATTAAAAAAACATGAACGATATAAGTCTTATCTTTCAAACCTTTATGGTTTGAAAGATATTCACAAGCAAAGTTTCCCCTCCCGCCCCTTTTACCTAGTGTAAGCCATCTCTTCTCAGATGTGGAATGCAGTCCATAGACCAGACAGATAACAGAAGGGGACAATCTTCTTCCTATGAGAACCATGAAGGCCCCCTTGACAAGTTTTTCAGGTTTTTCCCTTATCTTAATTGAAGATTGTCCCTCTCTGCAGTCTACCTGGTCACCTCCCTTCTGCTCTGGCTGAACAGTGTTACATCAGTAAAAGGGGGAGGAGGGGGATACTTTGTCACTGAATTACTCTTGAACTACAACTCTGACAGAACTGAAATAACACTCTCCAAAGTCTAAATACTATGATGATTAATTAGAGCTGCTTTTATTATGAAACATTACTATCCCTTTAATCTAGGATTATATGGTCAGACAAGGCAAGGAAATTACAATTCAATTTTTTGAATTGCTATAAAAAAAAGAAGTATAGAAGACTTGGACTGTAGATAATGGAAACATATTCTGAGCTAGAGATAATTGTAGCACACCACTTATATCTCTGCGTATTTTTTAACTTTAATATTGATCGCTTGCTAACAAGTATTGACATAACGTTAACCTGTTTGCAAAGAAGACAGGAAAGGAGACATTTCTTTGTCTGACAGCAAACAAGCAGAAGAAGCCTGGTTTATTGTGAGTTGCCGTAGGCATCCAGCTTGACATGAAAGAACGGAAGCAATGCCGAATGCAGCAAAGCTTTTCATTATCTCCAACTCTAGAAATGCTAGATTGTATTCCTTGAAAAGAGCATTCACCAGATTGTACTTCTTTTACACACCATTGATTATTCTCTATTAAAAGCCCCAAACATTCCATAACAATGGATTTATGTAGAACTAACCCTAAGAGACTTTTGTCCTGAAGCAGAACTTTTCACTATTATTTTGAAGATCTGTCTGTGAATATGTTGCTATTTAAAGAAAAGCTATTAAACACAATGATTATGACATATTTAATTTAACCTTGGATGCTCGAGATTTATCCTTAAATGATCAGTATAGTTTTATTGTAGAAATACATATGCTGTATTTGGTGTTATTTTCCTGCTCTGTTCAAGAAGGATAATCCTGGCAGTTGCTTTATTCAGATGATAGAGAGCTGTTACTATTGCTTTTTATGGACAACTGCAGTCAGTGGCTCACTGCTCCCATAAAATACAATATAATAATTGTCTGTACATTAGGTTAACACCAGGTGGCACTGACTTACAGTTTTACTTTTTCAATACCAAAGGAGTTAGCAACATATTGTAAAGCTAGCACTGTGCACACCTCTGGCACTCAAAGGGTTAATACAGGGTTATGCAAACTGAGGTCCTCCAGCCCTCACATTCATCCCTGTCCAGACATTTGCTGGCTGATCGTGGTGGGAAATACATTCCACAGCAACAGGAGGGCCTCAGGTTGTGCATTCCTGGTTTAATGTAAAAACACAATAGTTTGTGCAATAATAATTTTGAAACTGAACACTTTCAAGCAGTGGCAGTAACCTAAATTCTGTTTCTTTTTTGTTCTATAATGCATCATATGAAATATTCCCAGCTATTTTTCTATCTATCTATCTATCTATCTATCTATCTATCTATCTATCTATCTATCTAGCTCAACCTATCTTATATCTATATCTATCTATCTATCTATCTATCTATCTATCTATCTATCTATCTGTGTGTATCTATCTATCTATCTATCTATGTGCCTATCTATCTCTGGCCATATTATATATTTGTTGATTTTCCAAATGTAAAGCAGTTAACAGAACCTATGAAGCAAAAAAAAAAAGATAACATATTTCTGCAAATTTTAATGCATGGTTATTGTTTGTTTGCTGAGTTTAACAGAAACAGAAAATGCGGCATGTGCAAGAGTTTGGGCACCCTTATAGTTAATCCACTAATGTTAGTGCTATATAGCCTGATGAAGGTAAAACTGTTATGTATTTGGCTACACTCACCAAAAGTATGTTTGGAGAAAAAAGGAACGGTTGGAAGCAATGATTTCTGCCAAGGAGGGTGTTACTGACTGATAGGGTGTCCAAACTTATGCACATGTAAGATTTTCTGTTTTATTTTATACAGTCAATTAAATTCAGCCAAAAAATAGTAACTGTGAATTACAATTTGCAGAAATGTGTCAAGTTTGTTTGTTTGCTGTAAAGATTATATTAACTTCTTTTTAATTAGAAAATCAACAAAATATGTAATTTTGCCAGAGAGATAGATAGAGAGAAAGAGAGATAGATAGATAGATAGATAGATATAGAAAGATAGATAGATAGATAGACAGACAGAGATAGATAGATAGATAGATAGATAGATAGATAGATAGATAGATAATAAGTGTGAAATTGGTTGTGCTTTTTTCCGCAGGTTTCAGTAAAATAATATGCGTGAATGGGTGGAGCAGGAACCAACAAAGTAAAAATCGCACAATAAAAAAAAAACAAGTGATAGAAATGATATCTCAATATAATAGTTCTTGGATATGAAAAAGTTAGAATGAAAAGAATGTCAGATGAGCCTCAAACAATAATAAATAGAAAGTTCAACCTGAATAAATCCATTAAAGTCCATATATAGACGCAGCAGATGTCATGGAAAATGAATATGGAATGTAGACGATGAAGATGGATGTTGATGAAATGTTGCAGATGTAAATAATGAACCAATGGTAGAGCCTTATCACTATAATCATGTGGATTAAACAGAGTGATCCTTCATGCAGTTAATCAGCCACATGGTCTTGTTAACCTTTTTATAGACAATCTGTAAAACAATCTCTTGGAGGCACACAAAGAAACACAAAAGATAAAAAGTATCTCAAAGTGCAATATTTTAAAGGGATAGTAATACCTGAAAATAAGTTTATTTTATATTGTAGCCCTTAAAAAGCCATGAACGATGATATAAGTCTTATCTCCCAAACCTTTATGGTTTGGGAGATATTCATATGTAAAATATAGTATAGTTCACTTTTCCTTGCTGTTTCAGCCAAGTCTGCCATCTAGTGGACAGATTTGGAATTCGGTCCACATAGCAACCGGCAGTGCCGAGATCACGATCTTTGAAAAGAACTACTTCATTGGAACTGTGTACAAAGTGTGCCTGGCTTGAAAGCACACTTTGTAGACCATTCCAATTAAGAAATTCTTTTTAAAGATCATGATCTCAGCACTTCTGGAGAGGCACAACCGGTCGGGGGACCGGATTCCAAATCTGAAGGGTGGAGCAATGACATCACTCCAGGGGAAACTTTACTTCTGAATATCTCCCAAACCATAAAGGTTTGGGAGATAAGACTTATATCATTTTTCATGGTTTTTTTAAGGGCTACAATATAAAACAAACTTATTTTCAGGTATTACTATCCTTTTAATATAGCAGATATAATTATATAAAAAGGGAACTGCATGCTCACATTTGCCCTTCTTGGGCTTTATGCATTGTGAGGTCCTACCTTACAGCCTTGATATTGTGTGTTCCTTAACCTGCTTCAACGACCCATGATATATATGTACGTCATAAGGTTGTAGGTCCCTAAAGAACCAAGGACGTACATGTATGTCATGGAATTCCAGGCTCCCCGCATGGCTGCATGCCGTTTGGGGACTCCGGAATCGGACGGGTTAAAAAAAAATGCTCCGTGGTCCTTAAGTGACTGCCGCGTGCCTGTGCGGCCCGTCCTTAAGGGATTAATCTTATGTAGTCTCTTATGTAGTTTTAGGTCTTAATTGGTTCTCCTCTTCTTCACTGAGTGCAGAACTGAGTAGTCCAATACTGGAAGAACAGAACAGTCACTACAAAAATGGGCAAAGGCAGGCCTGGACTGGGACAAAAAATAGGCCCAGGCATTTAAGGCTGAGCAGTCCATTTTTATTTTTTGAGCAGCCCATGGGAGGGGGGATCTCTTCACTGACACTGACTGTCGCAGGGTTGGTCTGTTGGCCGACGGTGATCGTGGGCGGAGCTTATGATCACGGCTGCACATTCATTGCCCGCCCACCAGGAAACTTGTAATGAGGTGGCCGTCTTTCAGAAAGTGAAAGACGGCCCAAACTCATTTAATGATTCATTTTTTTTTAAACGTCCGGACCGGCCCACTGGACAAATGCCCGGTATGCCCTATGGCCAGTCCGGGCCTGGGAAAGGGGGAATCTCAAAGGGTGCATAGAGAAGAACCAAATAAATAATATCATGCCAACCCTTACGAGTCTTCTTCTCCTCTGTCCACTTCTTCAGAGGTTTCAAAGAAGTAGACAGAGGCATCCCTAAAATATCAGATACTGCCATTACCATTCAAGGATACTCATGTTTTACGAAAGGCCGGGAAAGAGATGAGGAGCCATAATTATATACACAAGAATCTATCAACTTTAACCTTTTAAATTTGCCTTGTGTTTTTCCCACATATAAATGTAAGGCTTGCAACAATTGTATTTCTCTCCTCAAAACCAGTTGTAATTGCTGTCATCTACCAACTACCAATACCCATCCCTGGCACAGACCCTTTTGAACATAGCCCACCTTTTCAATGAGATTGCCAGTCAAACTTTTCAGGACATACTTAAAAAGTAGAAAAATCCTCAGTCTATTCTTCTGGGTAAAACAATCCTATATAATAATTAGCTAAATCGTGTGTAACGCCGCTACATGCGCAGTACACACCGCTGCGCGTGCTGCAGTCAGGCGCAGTAGAGACTGCCCGCACCGTGGCTGATACAGAGCTGGGCGCTCCAAAGGAGCGCTCAGCTCTATATCAGCCGCGGCACGGGCAGTCTCTACTGCGCGTGACTGCCCCGCGACCGGGTGGCAGTGGCACTGTGGCCCGTGTAATGGGCTGTTCAACTAGTTTCTAAATAAATATATAAATACTGCCATCTTTATATGCATTTCCTCATTAAAATAAAAATCATCAACATAAATGCATCTTAAAATATAATTGAGTCACAAACAAAACTAACAAAAAAGATGGAGCATACAGTACAATGATTAAATAATAACAAAATCATAACTATATCAAATTATTTATAATTTGTTCATTAAAAACTGATAAGTGAATGTTTCAGAGAGCCTATATGTTGTACCTATTGTTTCTAGACTGAACTGATGGGATGACAAAATCCACAGCACAAAAATAAATCTACCTCTGGATAAAAACAAAATTTCGACATAAAACATATTCAGTCTAAAAGTATAAATCACTTTAATCTTAAAGGGATAGTAATACTTCGTTTTAACTTTATTTTATTTTGTAGGCATTAAAAAAACATGAAGAACGATATAAGTCTTATCTCTCAAACCTTTACAGTTAGAGAGATATTCACAAGCAAAGTTTCCCCTCCCGCCCCTTTTACCTAGTGTAAGCCATCTCTTCTCAGATGTGGAATGCAGTCCATAGACCAGACAGATAACAGCAGGGAACAATCTTCTTCCTATGAGAACAATGAAAGCCCTGCCCCCTTGACAAGGTTTTCAGGTTTTTCCCTTATCTTAATTGAAGATTGTCCCTCTCTGCAGTCTACCTGGGCACCTCCCTTCTGATCTGGCTGAGCAGTGTTACATCAGTAAAAGGGGAGGGAGGGGGATACTTTGTCATTGAATTACTCCTGAACTACAACTCTGACAGAACTGAAATAACACTCTCCAAAGTCCAGATACTATGATGATTAATTAGAGCTGCTTTTATTATGAAACATTACTATCCCTTTAAGAAATTATGAGACAGACTGATTTTGCTACAAGATACCAGATCATCTCAGCGTACATGATTAGTTTATTGATATGCTTCAAGTGTTATGTCCCATGTAAATCACTGATATTGCGAACCCTGTGAGAAAGTAGCATATCATAAGAATAGTTAACATTTTTTAACCCATACCTCTCTGGCACTCAAAAGGGTTAATGTGGCTCTCATGATATTAATCAATACCTTAAAGGGAACTTGCAGGATAATAAAAAGGGGTTGAGATATAGTAACACTTAAAATACATTGTATAAGTGCCAGAATTCTACTAATAAAAGTATAGAAACTCACTAATGTGAATACCATTTGAGTGAACATTATACTAAAGGGGAGCTATCATCCCTATACAAGCTTGCTTTAGTGTGATCTTCATATAGCGATAACCTGTAATCGTTTTTTGTTTTTTTTTTGTTATACAATGCAGGCTATGATGAAATTTACACTTTTAAAAATGAGCCTGGCTTTACAAGTGTAAATTTTGCCATAGCATGCTGCAGATAAAGCTCTGTACCGTGGCCTGTCAATCTTCGTCTGTTCCCTCCCCAAGTATTGCCTTGTTTCAACCTCCTCCAATGACGGAGGATTTCTCCATGTAAGCTGGAATGCTCTCTAGCCAATAGGAGAGCACCAGTTTACATGGAGAAATCCTCAGTCACGGGAAGAGGTTGGAAAGTGACAATACTTAAGGAGGGAACAGATGACGATTTACAAGCTGTGGGACAGGGTTGTAACTGCAGTCTCTCCTGAAGTAAAGCCCCGGCTCATTTATAAAAGTGTAAATTTCACCATTACATGCATTGTATAACAAAACAAAGACTACGATTACAGGTTATTGCTATATGAACATCACACTGAGACAAACTTGCATAGGGGTGATAGTTCCCCTTTAAACCCATTAAGTGATTATTATAGAAAAGTCGCTAAATCTATATCTGTGTTTAGTCCGAATGGAGTCAAACATCTCAGTTCATGCGCCCAATATATTTCTCCTTGTCTTAAATTCAGAAACTTATTTCTTCTTCTGTTGTTATATTTTATCATTGAATTCCTTTAAAAGTTGTTCTTGCTGGATTTTTAATATGCATTTTCAGGCTATTGGTTACATAGTAACATAGTAGTAACATAGTCATTTAGGTTGAAAAAAAGACTTGCGTCCATCTAGTTCAACCCTTTTCCTATTCCTGTTTACCATCGTTAATCCAAAAGAAGGGAATAAAACCCCTCATTATAGCAATTTCAAATTCTGCCTTGAATGGGGGGAAAAAATTCCTTCTTGATTCCAAATTTCTCCCTGGGTCAACAAGCCCTAACTAAATATTAATCCATTTGGTGTAAACCACCATATAGATTTAGTGTCTCTTTTTATATATAAATAATTTAATGGATTTATTGTATTGGTCACTCATACATGATGTTCACTCACCTACTGCCCACCATAAGTCATAACAACCGTTCTGTTGCTTTCTATAGGAGAGGTGAGTTGTAATAACAGCATAATTACTTCCTCTCAGTTTGAATGGACTTCTTGACACATTGTTCTAGTGCTTCGTACAAAATCCTCATTGGTCAATTTCAGGTAATTATCTAATAGAGCTTTAGAGTTCTAGTACAGTGTTTAAAGTCTTTCAGTATCTTGGAGGCTCGTAGGTCGCAACAATTTTTCAATCAGTTGTTTTGCATTTTATCACTGACAGCTTTGATTTGTGCTCTTCCATTAAAAGACTATATAGAGAGTATAACAAACAGCAAAATATAAACTGGGATCCCACATAAAACACTCAAATCAATAAACTGGGATCCCACATAAAACACTCAAATCAATATGTTGACTTCATCTATAAAGCATGAAAGAATGTGTCTGTGTTTATATACATGAATCCTGTACTGTAAATTGTGTACGTGATCAGGTTACTTGTCTTCCTGTTTTGCTTTCTATTTTGCAAGAGTAACAGAACTGGGTCACAACTTTCATATTTTCATTAAAAAGCAATTAGTTGCAATGTCTTTAAAATGTTGCCTATGCAGCTTTTAGTCTCATTAAATGTACCTGTTTAAATTACATATGCTGGTGTTTTTATTTTGTAAACAGGTTAATAGTTTTACAAATGTTTGGTTTAGTAGTTAGGGGATCTAACGTCATCAGTGATTTCTTCATACCTCGCATCACCTTCTTAGGCTACTAAAACTTGTCACTTTCCACCAGAGGGGCGGAATAAATTGTTAAGAAATAATTATGCACATACGTTCAAGATGGAGGCTCTCACTGAGGGGAGGACTTGGAAAAAGGATAACATTTCTTAACCCGTTGCTGACAATGGACGTACATGTACGTCCTCGCCGGATGTCCCAAGAGAACAGAGGACATATATGTACGTCCCGGAAGCCATTCGCTAGAATGGCAAAAAAAAAAAACCCTGTCATTAAGTGCCGGCCACGTGCCATGCCATGCTTCTTAAAACAAAAATAAAAACAAATGTAACTTTTCATTTTATAATGTTAAAAACAATTTTTAAAGTGATAGGTTTGTTTTAAAGGGTTAACACCCTTTGGGTACTGTGCAATGTGTTGGATACGCCTCTTGCACTTCAAAGGTTAAAGGAACAGTACTTTTTATGACAAAAAAAATTGGTCAGTGCTTTTCCTATACTCCTATTGCTGAGAACATTTTAAATTCAATCATTACTGCAGTTAAAGCTTATCTTTTTTAAGCAATGGCACCAACTGGTGTACTCCGTGTAGAGACTGAGTCATCGACTCAAGCTTTCCATAGTCTGTAATAAGAACAGTACCCCTGCAAAACTTAAAGGGATAGTATTACTTCAAAATTACTATCCCTCATATTGTAGCCCTTAATAAACTGAGTTAAATGACACCAGCGGCATCTCTCAAACCTTTATGGTTTAAGAGATAGCTGCTTTCAAAGTTTCCTCTCCCCTGCTGTCAGCGTTCTGCTGCCAGCAGGAGAATCTGGGCTCTGAATCAAGCGGAGGCTCTTCAGCAGAGCCGATATCTCGTTATGGAAGGAAAAATGATTAATTGAAACAGTCTTCTACGTGTGTTTGGTAACCAAGCACACGTAGAAGACTGTTTCAATGAATCATTTTTCCTTCCATAACGAGATATCGGCTCTGCTGAAGAGCCTCCGCCTGTCCCAGGACCGGATTCCCCTGCTGGCAACAGAACACTGACAGCAGGGGAGAGGAAACTTTGAAAGCGGCTATCTCTTAAACCATAAAGGTTTGAGAGATGTCGCTGGTGTCATTTAACTCAGTTTATTAAGGGGTACAATATGAGGGATAGTAATTTTTAAGTAATACTATCCCTTTAAGTGCAAAATAATAATACATTCATTCTCATTTAAAATGTTCCTGCTATAAGCTTACAATCATAATATCTTGTCATGTTTATCAGTTACATATAAAGATACATACCTGTATATATATACAGTATACAGACACACCCTGAGAAGCAGAAGGGTACAGCTGTTGTAAATGCATTCTGAGATAATAAAAAAACACTACACATCCCAATTACAAATGTTCTGAAACTTGGCTCTATGCATGGAGTATAAAGATATATGGGGAAGATGCACTAAGGGGTGATAAGGAGGTGATAAAGTGGAGATGACATCTCCAGTGATATCACTTCTAAAGATCCTATTTTGTTCTATAGAACCTATGCACTAAGAGCTCCAAAGGTGGTGAAATCTTAGTGTGTTGGCTCCATACAATAACAAGGGAACTGGAGAAGTGATATCAATGGAGAAGTCATCTCTGCCTTATCACCTCTTTATCATGCCTTAGTGCATGACCCCTATTATTTCACTATCACAAATGTCTCATACTGTTAGTGGAACACCTGCAAATCTAATTACACAGACCAAACCATGAGTTAGCAACATGCAGCCCTCCGGCTTTAGTAGAGCAACCCAGCAAGATTAAACTTGTGAATGTGAACTGATACTGTTGGGTATATAATAATGTGTATGTCACACACACAGACACACACCCAGGGCAACCCCAGGCTGCTATTCTGCTGAAACAATGCTTTGGAGACCTCTGTCACATTCAAGAGATTAAACATCCAATTTAATTCAATGACAATTTGGGAAATTTATATTCATTGCTTGTGGTTGCTGCAGGGGGTTGTTCCCAGACTTGTTCCTCTCTAGCATGCAAGAGGTTAAAGTCACATTAAAACTGATGGAAATTTGGTGAATTTGTAGTTGTCTCCTATGATACAACAGTAGCTATTTCAAAGGTAAATCCTTCAACAAAACCAACTAAAACAACTGATATTCCCCAAAGTCCCCCGATTAAAACTATGCTTTGAACTACTTGAATGTTAGAGAGACTCTAATGCATTGACCTCTCTAGCTTTCAAGGGGTTAAAATACTATTTAAATCAATGTGAATTTGGCTATTTTTAAGTGGCCCCCTACTGTTCAACAGTAGCTATTGCAAAGGTAAATCCTTCTGTTAAACCAATGAAAACAGACGAGAATCCCCCACATCCCTATTCATTTAAACCCTTTGAGTGCCAGAGGGGTACGCAATGCATTGCAAAGCAATGCGTTGCTTACCCTTCTGGCACTCAAAGGGGTAAAACCAATGCGTTGGAGACATCTCTACCAAACGAGAGGCTAAAATCCTTATTTCAATTAACCCTTTGAGTGCCACAGGGGAAACGCAACACATTCTTCTGCAATGCATCTCGTACAATGCAATGTTTTTTTTGTTTTGTTTTGTTTTTCCCCCATAGGTGCAGATGATTCGATTTTTTTGCGTATATAGCCTAAAGTTTGTTACCAACTGAAGCCTGCGTTTTTTAACATTTTGGTAATGAGCTCTTCTGACTGCCTCTCTTCCAATGCATTGATAATCCAGAGCAAGCGATCTGTCTGCCGAGAGTCCCTTAGCGCAACAAGAACACTTAACTGGCTACTGGCAGCCCTGTCAGCTGTAATAATCTCACGTTATTGAATCTCACTGATTTGGAGCCTGCCTCAAAGATGTTTTTTTTATATATATGTCAGCGGCCTCAGTTGAGTATCACTGATTCAAGCTGGTACTTTATCATGAAAATGTCCAAAGTGCCACAATTTAATTCAGCTGGGTCTTAGAAGTTGACACCTAAGTGTTGAAATAACCTCTCGAGTGCATATATACAGGAGAGTAATAAATTAGCTGCTCACAGACTATTACACCTCAGTGTCTATAAGTGTATTATGCATTTTGAATGCATTAACTGAGCTGCAACATCTTAAAGGGATAGTAATACTTCATTTTAACTTTATTTTATTTTGTAGGCATTAAAAAAACATGAAGAATGATATAAGTCTTATCTCTCAAACCTTTATGGTTTGAGAGATATTCACAAGCAAAGTTTCCCCCTCCCTCCCCTTTTACCTACTGTAAACAATCTCTTCTCAGATGTGGAATGCAGTCCATAGACTGGACAGATAACAGAAGGGGACAATCTTATTCCTATGAGAACAATGAAAGCCCTTCCCCCCTTGACAAGTTTTTCAGCTTTTTCCCTTATCTTAATTGAAGATTGTCCCTCTCTGCAGTCTACCTGGGCACCTCCCTTCTGATCTGGCTAAGAAGTGTTACATCAGTAAAAGGGGCGGGAGGGGGACACTTTGCTTGTGAATATCTCTTAAACCATAAAGGTTTGAGAGATAAGACTTATATCATTCTTCATGTTTTTTTAATGCCTACAAAATAAAATAAAGTTAAAACGAAGTATTACTATCCCTTTAAAGGAACAGTACAGGTCATATATACACAGGAAAGTGGTCATTCTGGGTGAAACCATTTGTACCTTTGGGGATAAAAAAAATAAAAAAAAGCAAACACAAAACATGTATTTAAGTAAGGCTTTAACCGTTTGAGGGCCAGAGGGGAACGCAACGCATTTTAGAGCAATGCGTTGGATATCTCTCTGGCTTTCAAAGCGTTAACCATTTTATGAGTTGTTGATGTGGTCCTCTTCTTTCTTATCATTTTCAAGTCTTAAATCAGAAGGAACACTGATAATAACTGCCTACTTACCTTACTACGTCCAGAAATTCCTAATGACCCCTGTGAATTTTGCACTTATATCTTTGTTGAAGTGACAACACCTTCAGTCAGTCCTCTTTAAAGAACAGAAGGGTGTGTAGTTCACTGTAAATCTATGATTTGCACCCCCCCTCGGCCCTTAAAAGGTTAACACTCCCACGTGCATTAGGCGGAGTTTGTGTCCTGTGGTCCTCCTAGCAACTGTCATGTCTGCCTCCATGGATATGACATCCAGGACCTATTGACGATGGTATCACTTAAACTAATGAGCACACAAAAAAAATTCAGAAGGATCATTAGGAATTTCTGGCGATACCCAGGTAAGTAGGAGTTATTATTAAGAGGTGTTACTTCCATTTTAACAAAAACCCCAGAGATGGTGGAGGGTGGCAAGCCAACCTGAAGACAAATAAAATGCCTTCTTCCTCTTGGATGTGAAGGAGAGACTTTGTAACAAAGAGAAGGTGTCACAGCTTGCCTTGGTTCCAGCACGCCGCTTCAGGCGACGCTGGAAATGGTGCTTTGGTGTAAGTGGCCGTCCATGCCGCACGGATTGACGCAGGATTATGGCAGTGGTTGGACAAATCGGAGCAAGATGTGTCATCTGCAGGTGCGAGGCTTCTGAATGAAGCAGGCCTCTGTTTTATGCTTCCTGTAGTCTCCTCCTACCTACTTCCTCCCTCTGAGCTGCTCCTCCTACCTACTTCCTGAGGAGGGGTTTCAAGGGCAGACTGAGTCTGTGTATGACCTGGCTTGTCGGACCATCCAATCTGGTGCAGACCGGTGTCTCTGGCTGACTACCTGAACTGTGCATGACCTGGCTTGTCCGACTACCCTCTCTGGTGCTGACCTGTGGCTCTGTCTGACTATTCTCTTGATTGTTCCCCTTATTTAGCTGACACCCAATCTGGTGCAGACCTGGGGCTCTGGTGGACTAGCTATACTGACTGCAGGCGTGAGTATAGTATCCGCTTTCGCTATACTGACTGTCAGGAGTATTCCTCGCTCATCGGATCAAGACTTCGTGTTCCGGTTCCTGCTCCTGTTCCATTCTGGTTCCAGCTTCTGGTTCCATCTGAGACTACCAGTGTCTTCGGACTACTCTCCACCAGTGTGGTCAGTCTTGGCAGTCTAATATTCCTGATAGTAGCGCTTGCTGGCTGTGACCATCTGCTTGTTCCTGTCTTATTACCACTGTATCTTATCTTTATTGTTATTTAATAAATTGCATTTTACTATACCGTACTGACTCCTGAACCGTGACAGAAGGCATCTGGACCGGGGGGGAGGGACTGACCTGTGGCTGTCCTGGGCACTGTGCCCATGTGGCATGCCTGGATGTTTAGCTTCAGTTCATGGCACTTGCTGGGTCCATGACAGGGCTGGATTTCCCAACAGGCAGAGAAGGCAACTGCCTACAGCACCACATTTCGAGGGGCGGTGCCTCAGCTGTGCTGACCACACCCACATTCTGAATTGTGGGTTTGGCCATAGAGCAACCTCAGAGTCCATGCACCAGTTTTATACCCCTTTATAGGCTATTATATAACCCCTGGGGCGTTACAGAGATCTCTAACACATTGTGAAGCAATACAATTGAGCACTCTACCATGGGGTTAATGCCTTTTGTTCTTGTTTGTTATGGGCTTGGGGTATTTTCTATGCCAAGAAAAAGTGGATGGGACTGGGGCTCGGGTTGTGCATAGCTCCCAAGTGTCCCTCTTTGAGACCCAAATCACCCTGTCCCCCTTTCCCACCCTGGTGTCCCTCTTTTTAAGAGATCAGACTGTGTGGTGTGTATATAAGTATATCACATTGCTCCACAGCAATAACATTCGCACTGATGTATGTTTAAACTTCAGTATACGTGATTTATATTTACTCTGTGTAAATAAAAATATTTGGTCTTCCCCTAAATAATTTATTCAGTTACACAGAGGTGTCAATAAGTCACAAAATAACAAATTCTTGGTAATGCTCCTCCTAACAGCCACGCCCCAGCAACACCCCCTTAAACAAATTGTCCCTCTTTCATCATTTGAAATGTTGGGAGGTGTGGTTATGTGAGAAGTGGGAGGTGTGGCTATTGGTGGAGTTAAGGGCACCTAGAGTGCCTTGCCTAAGAAAGGTATAAATCCAGCCCTGGTCCACCACTAGTGTGTTCTACAATGCAAAGGGTTTTGCCACAACACCAGTAGGCACGAAGTGATGAAAGGTGAGGTGTTGGACAGGGTATGTCTAGTAGAAGACCATTCACTGAGGTTGTTGCCCTGGCTGAGGTATTGTAAGTCATGCCATTACCTTGCCAGGAAACCATGGCTCAGGAGTGCCACATAATCTGGGAGGGTTCTAAGGTAGTAAATAGTTAAATAGTCAATAAATAAACCGTGACCTCCATTTTCCCACCTACATTTTGTGTTGTGTATGTATTTCACAGACAAGTATTTAAGCCCACAAGTGTCAATATACTTTCAACCTGGACTTGTTTTTAACTCTGTATTAATAAAATGTATTTTTATAAAAAAAAATCCTTGGAGAATCTGGCTGTCTACGATTAGCGGGTCCGTTGCTGTGTCGTCTTGCATAATGTATGTGTGTCTATTAAATGTGTATTATCCTATATAATAATTCGCTAAAATGTGCGTAACGCCGCAGTCATGCTCAGTAGAGAGAAGTGTCCTGCTCTGTATCAGCCGCGGCGCAGGCAGTCTCTGCTGAGCATGACTGCCCCGCGACCGTCTGGCAGTGGCACTGTGGCCCGTGTAACAGGCTCTTCAACTAGTAAATAATATTGCAATAATTGTCCTGCTGAGTAAAATAAGGGAAATACCAACTTCGGGATGTTTATCACTGAAAATGTATCGCAACTGAAAACTATAAAATAAATTGTAATAGTCTGTTGTGGTCTCAAGGAGGTTCTGTTTCTCTTACTTAGTACTAAGAGCCATAGACTATGACGCGCTCTCTGATAGCGTGCATAATGTAACACAAAAATTGTCTTTTTAATGATGAGAATGATGTGCAGCCCATTGTGAAGCAATATGCTACACACCCTTCTGGACCTTAAAGGCTTAATGATTGATTCACAAACAATTATTGGAGGTCTAATAACTATTAATGAAGAATCTTACAATAGTGGAAAAAATACTAGAACAATTTTGTTTTTCATAAAACAAGTTACCGCTCCTTTCCAGGACGAGTATATATATATATATATATATATATATATATATATATATATATATTTATATATATATATATATATATATATATATATATATATAGTTAGGCTTTTCCTATTGAATAAAACAGTGTTACACCCACTGCTGAGAGATGCATATTTTCAGAGTTATTACATTTTAAACTGCTGTTTTTACATTAACTGTTCAATTCTCTAGAATGACAGTTTTCCATAATATGTGAAACTGCTGAGTTATGCTGTCAGTTTGAACTTTCAGGAAGTAATCATGCTGTAAATCTCTTCCTGACATTTTGAACTGTTATAACATTTGAATAAGCCAACAGACAGTGGTGTGTGTTTTACTCAGCAAGAAGAATCCTATAACATGCAGGTTTTTATTAAAAAAAAGTTTACTGCTCCTTTAATGAATTCTTATCCCCAGTCTTTTTCATACAGCAAATATATAAGATCACAATGCTTAAACTCAATGTGGAAGCACTTTAGAATTTTAAAATAATAGACTAATTAGAAAAAAGAACATCTTAATGAGGCTATTACAAAATGCACCTTAAAATGTTTATGAGATTTTGGCCTTTGTCCAGAGACATACATCCAACTTTACTTGATTCAACTGTAATTAATGACAATTTTCTGACTTGGACTTTTTAATATGAAAGAACTGGAAGAGAGTGAGGTTAATGAGTCGATACTAATGGTCTTTTTATTATTTTTAATAGAAAATCATTTTGCTTAAGGGGCAACTGAATAATTGCTTCAAACAATAGATAGGGACAAAATTAAATGATCACTTTTTAATTGGTTCCAAATTTGAAGGAATACTTGGAGAATGCACAATACGATACATTAGATTCTTAGGTAGTTTACTCAATTAGTAGTATCCCGGGGTAAAATTGGCAGCTTTTTGGGAGGTAAAGAAATGTTTCTGGCTGAAAGATTGGACCATCTGTAAACTCACAAATGCAGCCAAGAGAGTTTGTGCAATTGACAGTCTTTAGCTATTGTAGAATCTCTTGGGAAAGAGCTGACAATGTGTGATTCCGAAAATACATGTTGGATTGGCAGTCACTTAAAGATCAAAGATGGTCATGTAGAAGTAAACAGTTTAAAATGGAACCCATACCTATAGGAATAAGTGATTCTTAAAGAAGTAGTAATCCCTTATTATTAAATATATAAATATATCTATATATATCTATATCTATCTATCTATCTATCTATCTATCTATCTATCTATCTATTTATATGCTGCTTTTTCTGCTAATTGGGGAGGCATAGTTAAAAAAAATATTACTATTTAAACTGTTCAGACAGTTACTAATTTGCATTCTATGGGAAAGGTGAGTCACTGACTATAGTTCTTTATAGTTCTTCATAGAATGTGACAGTAGCAGCTCAATCATCCTGTGACAGTTTGATCGTTTATACATTTTGAATAAAGTAACTCAGCTGTGTAGGTTTCCTTCACACTGCCATAAAATATATTATACACTGGGGGGTTTTTTGGAGGGGGGGGTTGTTTTTAATATTAAATATATATATATATTTTTACTAGAACTCTGGTATAGCATATAATTGGATCATTTAATTTCAAAATGTGACCCTGTTCTTACAAAGTTCTACTGAATGTGAGAGAAGAATTATTTGCCTTAATCTGTGGGGGGGGGGGGCAAAGGGGGCTGAAGCCCCGAGTGTAGCCGTGGATATCCGTGAATATTGTGGCCCAGTGCCTAGTGTATTACAGTATTTGTTATTTTTACTGCCTCAGTGCAGTGCAGACGTTGCTGATAGCCACTATGAACAGAAGAATTGTGAATGGAGGCCCTCAAGGATAGGTTAACATTTAGGCTCCTTAAGTTTACTTGTATCCCTCTTCCTTTCTTCCCTCTTTGTGGGAAATCATCCACATTTATACATTGTGCGCCAAGAGGTGTCTCTTTCCTCACTGGCCACCTGACTAAAGGACTAAATTGGTTCTTTTCTATAAAGATGTGACTGTTGAGAACCCAAGGAGAGGCCCCTTGAGATAGAGGCCCCCAGCAATGTCTGGGTACAGCCATATATTAAAATACCCCTGACTATGTAACACAGTAACATAGTTGACAAGGCAGAAAAAATACTTGCACCCATCAAGTCCAGCTCATGCCAAAACATCCCTGTTGATCCAGAGGAAGGCAAAAAAACACCCCAATGAAGCCATTTCCAACTTAGCCCCAAGTGGGTAAAAAAAATCCTTCCTGACTCTAAAAGGCAGTCAGATAGATCCCTGTATCAACATCCTATCTGCATTGAAGCCATGTGTCATAATTCTCGATATTCTTCTGTGGTAGATAGGCATCCATTGCTTTTTTTGAAAGCATTTACAGTAGCTGCAAGTACAAAATCCAAAGGCAAAGAATTCCATAGTTTTACCTCCCTTACTATAAAAAACACCTGCCTTTGTTTTAGCCAAAAGCACATTTCCTCTAGTCTTAATGGATGACCTCTCATTCTTGGCTCAGCTCTTTATGTAAATAATTAATTGGATAGTTGTTTGTATTCACCTTGAATATATTGGTAAATGTAATCATATCACTCCTTAGATGTCTCTTCTCTAATGTAAACAAACACAGTTTGGCTAGTCTCTCTTTATAACTCAGATCCTCATATCCCTTTATCAGTTTGGTTGCACGTCTCTGCACTTTTTCCAGTTCAACAATGTCTTTTTTTGAGAACTGGTGGCCAAAATTGTACTCCATATTCCAGATGAGGCCAAACCAAGGATTTATATAGAGCATGCTGTCTGCTGCCAGCATTGCCCTGTCAGGACCTCATCTTTTAAGCCAATGGTAATATCTTGCGAGGACCACAAGGTCCTCGCAGGGCAATACCATAGATCCAATGCACATAAGGGGGAGAGAAGGATCAGGATAAACGGGAAGAAGGGAATTAGCGTAGCAATATAAACATTTTTTTTACTTTTTTTTTATACGCAAGATATTATGGTAAGTTAGTCTGACATGATCTATTCTTCATAAAAACATACTGACTCTTACTAATAATATTGTTTATCTTCATAGTTTTAAATACTGTCAGTTAGTATCCTTTCTAGTATCTTACCCACTATGGAAGTCAAGCTCACAGATTTATACTTTCCTGGTTTGGATCTTGCCCCCTTTTCGAACAATGGAACTACATCAGCTTTCCTCCAATCACAGGGCACTATTCCTGATGAAAGTGAATCAATAAATATAAAGTATAATGGTCTTGCTATTACTGAACTAAGTTCTTTGAGTACCCTTTTGTGTACACCATCAGGTCCAGTTGCTTTATTCACCACAACCTTTTCCAGTCTCTTTTGGATGCTGTCCTCAGTAAGCCATGTACATGATGGACGATATTCAGTTCACCAGTCTCAGCCTTAAGAGGACCAATACCACCCTTAACCTTTCTGCTATTAATATACTTGTAGAATTGTTAAGGATTTTTCTTGTAGTCATTTACAATATTTCTCTCATTTTCAATTTTAACTAGCTTAATTGCTTGTTTGCAGATTTTATTACATTCTTTATATTTTTTAAATGATGCATCTGACCTGTTTGACGTAAACACTTTAAAATCCTGTTTATTATTTCTCATATCCCTGAAAGCATCATTATTAAGCCACATTGGTTTCATTTTACTCCTCTTGTGCCTGTTCCCCAATGGTGTGTGTATATATATATATATATATATATATATATATATATATATATATATATATATATATATACATATATATATATATTTATAGACATGTATATTTGTCTGTGACCATTTTAAACAAATTCCATGATTCTTGTGCAATTTTATCTTTGAAGATTACATCCCACTGAATATCCTTTAATACTGCTTTTAGCTTTGTAAAATTAGTATTTTTAAAATTGAATGTTTTAGTTAAACCCTTACTATTGGGTTTCTCATACCAAATTTCAAAGGATACCGTATTGTGGTCACCACTGCCTAAATGTTCCTTTACCTGTATACTTTTTAGCATGTCAGAATTGTTTGAGAGCACTAGGTCAAGCAAGGTCACTTTTCTAGTTGGCTCCTCTACTTGTTGGGACATAAAATTGTCATTAATCATACTAAAAAATAATTTCCCTTTGTTGTGCTGGAAGTCATATTGCTCCAGTCAATTTCAGGATAGTTGAAATCTCCCATTATGATTACATTTCCTGACCTAGAATCCTTTTTCATTTGCAGTAAAATTTGGGCTTCCTCCAACTCCCTAATATTAGGTGGCTTGCAGCAAATCCCCATTAACATCTTCTTATTATGTGTGCTCCCAGTGTGTATTTCAACCCGCAAGGCCTCTACATTCTCCATGGACTGATTCTCCAGGTTTATTTAACCCTTTGAGTGACAGAGGACACGGAATGCATTGCAAAGCAATGCATTCCGTACCCCTCTGGGACTCAAAGGGTTAATAATACTGGCTATCACGTCCAGAGACGCATGCCTGCTTTTATAATAGGACTCCTAGACCCCAAAATCCTCAATGTTTTTTTTGGAAATCTTCAGTGGGAGGAGTTTACAAAGAATCATGTCTGCCCCCACTGACATGATTTCATTAGCCAGTACTTATTGGAAATTCATTTTTGAGAACTATTCTGCAGGGAAGTGATTAACTGTGGCCATTAGATTTTCTGCCCAGATTAAGAAATTTGTGTTTTCATTATTAACCCTTTGAATGACTGAGTGCTTTGCAATGTGTTGCACACCCCTCTGGCACTCAAAGTGTTAAGATGTGTTAGTGTTTCTTTAAGTCAGATAGAAATAATAGTTTTGAAAGTATAAAATCAGTAAAGCGGAGAGAAAGTGAATCCTATATAATAATTCGCTAAGGATGTTTGTCAGAAGCCGTCATGCGCAGTAGAGACAGCTGTGCGCGCTGCAGTCATGTGCAGTAGAGAGTACCCGCACCGAGGCTGATACTGCTTGGTCCCAGGATGGCGCGCAGAGAGGACTACGGTCTGAATTCAGAGTGCCCTGCTCCGTATCAGCGCATGACTGTAGCGCTGCCACTGACAAAACAGGATCCGGACGGTTGCTGGGTGGCACTGTGGCCCGTGCAAATGGGTTTTTCAACTAGTAGGGAAATAATGAATTTAAGGGCACAGGCATTAATGCAAGGAGGCCAATTACACTAGCAAGCCATTTCGATTATTACAGTATTGTTTTATTCTTTTAGTGAAAAACAGTTAAAATAATGGCCTTTAACCAGAAGAGTTGGACACCCCTCTTGTACTCATTTGTGGTATGCAGTGCAGTGTGAAGCAATGCATTGCATGCCCCTGTGGCACTCAAAGGATTAAGCAGAGAAAATAATATGAAATAAGGCAAAACCATTGAAGGTGATCTACGAAGATGAACTAGGGTGGAGATGCGCTAAGGGTCATCGTTTGAGTGATATGTGTGTCTGGTGATAGAAACGCACATCACCATCTGTACTAGGAATTAGGAATGCAAGGGGAGGGGGTCTAATTCAGTCATTAGCATATCATCCTGTCGAACTGCTGGCGATGAGGAAGGGGTGCCCTCTCTTACACATCGCTAGCAGTTCAACTACCCTGCATGCACTCTGTTCCCTCACTTTCCACTGTGGGAGCGGAGAGGATCCTTTCAGACTTCAACACCAGAAACGGCATTGTTCCTGTAACCCTTTCAGTGACATAGGAATGTGCAATGCACATCCATGTAGCACTGAGAGGATTGCCAGCTGCCCTATTAACAACAATTATACAGATTACAGAGATCCTAATAGGTATTCACTACATCTTTGTACCCATGTGAGTACATGAGTTTACTCATGCACTCACATGGGTACAAAGATAGTAGTGAATACCTGTCCAGCAGACAACCATGGTATTTGGTGACACACGTTTTCTTTTGGACGTATAACGTGAATGGAAATGAGATAGATAGATAGATAGATAGATAGATAGATAGATAGATAGATAGACAGACAGAGATAGATAGATAGATAGATAGATAGATAGATAGATAGATAGATATAAAGATAGATAGATAGATAGATAGATAGATAGACAGACAGACAGACAGACAGAGATAGATAGATAGATAGATAGATAGATAGATAGATAGATAGATAGACAGACAGACAGAGATTGATAGATAGATAGATAGATAGATAGATAGATAGATAGATAGATAGACAGATAGATATGAGATAGATAGATAGATAGATAGATAGATAGACAGAGATAAAGATAGATAGATAGATAGATAGATAGATAGATAGATAGATAGACAGAGATAAAGATAGATAGATAGATAGATAGATAGATAGATAGATAGATAGATAGACAGAGATAAAGATAGATAGATAGATAGATAGATAGATAGATAGATAGATAGACAGAGATAAAGATAGATAGATAGATAGATAGATATGAGATAGATAGATAGATAGATAGATAGATAGATAGATAGATAGACAGAGATAAAGATAGATAGATAGATAGATAGATAGATAGATAGATAGATAGATAGACAGAGATATAGATAGATAGATAGATAGATAGACAGAGATAAAGATAGATAGATAGATAGATAGATAGATAGATAGATAGATAGATAGATAGATAGATAGATAGATAGATAGGTAGATAGACAGATCATATATAAATAATCATTACTCCTTGGATCTGTGATGAGATGTATTATGGATAATGTACGTGGTGTATTATTTAAACATACCAGAGAGGAGACCTTACAGTAGCTTAAAGAGTTAATTGAACTATACAGAAAGAATGGATGTTAAGGTTTGCAGTGTGTAAATCCTTGTTTGTAAACCACTGTTGTGAAACCACGCAGCTCTTAATATGAGAAGCATTCGCTTCCAGAGAAGAACTCACTTAGAGAAGCATCCGCTCAACTTGCCAATCACTGGTGAGGTGAGCAGATGGCAGCGGATACTTCGCCAAGCGGGGCTTCCTCTAGCAGCCAATGCTTCTCATATTAAAGGGTTAGTGAAGTCCAGAAAAAAGTGTATACGAAATGATAGGTACAATAAAAATATGCGTAATGCCCTTATTCCTATCTCTCAAACCTTTATGGTTTGAAAGATATAATAAAATAAAGTCCTCCGCTCCCTCCCACTTCTCATGCATCAGCTGTATAGCTGACAGCATGAGATCCTGTTTCTGGGATCAGACGGTGGCTCTTCAGGAGCACTGTCATTGAGATATCTAACTATAAATACTTAATCGGACTGGTCTACAATGTGTGCTTGCAAACCAGGCACACGTTGTAGACCATTCCAATGAAGTAATTATAGTTAGATATCTAGATGACAGCGCTCCTGAAGGGCCACATCTAGTCGCCCGACCAGATTCTGCCTCTGACAGATTTACAGCTCGTCAGGCAGAAAGGGGAGGAACGGAGGACTTTATTTTATTATATCTCTCAAACCATAATGGTTTGAGAGGTAGGAATAAGGTCATTAGTGTTTTTTTATTGCGCCTATCATTTCAGCTACACTTTTTTCTGGACTGTACTATCCCTTTAAGAGCTGCAATTCACTGTGAAAAACAGATGCCCAATTCCTGTCTCTAGATCAGCTTAACTTATTAGTAAGGGAAGAAAGCAAATAACATGGTTTCACAACAGTGGATTGCAAACAAGGATTTACACACTGCAAACCGCAACAGCCATCTTTCCTGTATACTTCAGTTAACTCTTTAAGCTACGGTGAGTTTACCTCTCTGGCATGTTTAAATAATGCAGGATTCAAGTAATTTCCATTCACAATGTTATTTGTCCAAATAAAAATGTATTTCACTAAATATCTTGGTTGCCTGCTCTATTATTACTTTACTAGTTGAAGAGCCCGTGCACACGGGCCACAGTGCCACCCAGCAATGTCCCCTCTGCAGTCATGCACAGTAGAGACTGCCCGCGGGACTGTCCGAATTCAGACCATAGTCGCGCTCAGATAGGACTCTGAATTCAGACCGTACTTGCACGCAGAGAGAACTACAGTCTGAATTCAGAGCCCCGCTCCATTATCAGCCTCGGCTTCTGACAAACACACATTTAGCAAATTATTATATAGGATTTAAAGAGGTGTTTTATTATAAAATATGATCTTTACAAAATATGTATTTAAATTTATCAATTTATTTCCAAATCTTGAGTTATTGTACATGTAACAAATAGTAATCATGGGTCCAAAGAGAGTAGTGATTGCCTATTATTGTCATTTGTGTTAATAGTGTATCTCTTAACCCTTTCTGCAACACAGAGATGTACAGGAGTTTAGTACATGTGGGGAACAGTCACATTAACATATAAACACACCCACATATTTACAACTATGGCTCATCAACCTGCATTTCCACATGGAAATTAGTCATTGTCAACGTGTTCAGCGCAAAATGATAAAACTATTGAAGACATGGCGGATTTATGTTGATGACAGAGGACAGGTGACGGATTGATGGGGATATGATGATGAAGTCACGTTAGTGCATACTGGTGGGCAACTAGTGCACACCATCCGGGATGGCTGAACAATATTCCTTATGGACAATTCCAAAGATTAAAAAGAAACTGTACCAAAGAATGCACCTTCGAACAACAAGCCAATACTCTTATGGACAAATTCAAAGAAAAAGGATATCCTCAAGGGATAATAGACTCTGCACTACAAAAAACCAGGAAGATTCCAAGAACCCAACTTTTGACACACAAAAAGGTGAAAACAGATGAGGAAAAGATCAAGAAGACCCATAAAACTCCATTCATCACACGTTATAGTTGCGCCAGTAATAAAATTCAAAACATCATAAAGAAACATTGGCCCATCCTATTAGGCGATAGATTTCTTAAGAATATACTTCCACCACGTCCAACTGTAATCTTTAAAAAGGCTAGGAATCTCAAACAGCACCTAGCACCAAGTACCCTTCGACCAGAAAAGGGACCAACAAACCAGGGACCCACAAATAAGGCCAATGGTATGACTGCAGTTGGTAATTTCAAATGTGGTCATACAGTTTGTATTACTTGTCGCCACATGATGAATCGCAGATCGGATTTTTGTTCCACAAGTAATAGGGAAATCCACCAAATCAAAGGCTTCTATAACTGCAATACCACTTATGCAATATACCTCCTAGAATGCCCATGCCAGAAACAATATATAGGACGTACTATCAGGAAGGTGAAGGAACGATTCCTTGAGCATAGAGGAAATATTATCCGAAGAAATCTAAAACATAGTGTAGCAAGGCATTTTTGGGAGAAACATGAAGGCGACAGCACCAAACTGCGCATTACAGTGATCGATCACATTAAACCACAATCAAGAGGGGGCAATAGATATACTAAACTTGCCCAGAAGGAAAGCTATTGGATATATAAGATGGATACTATGACTCCTATAGGTCTAAATGAAGAACTGGACCTCTGGTGTATGTAATCATGATTGATCTCTTCCAGATCCCATTAATTCTTTTCCTTCTTCCTAGTGAGCAGTCTTTCTTTTCAATCATAATTCTTTTTAATCATAATACATTTAGCTAGTTTTCCCCATTTAGTTTTTCTTTTTAATTAGTCATACAGCAAGATACACTGTATTCCTGTCTCCCATTTGGGTTTAATCTCTCTCCACTTCTGTTACTAGATCACACCCTCTTCACGGTGATTGGTTACTTTCCCTTTAAATTTCCCCCTATGAGAAGCATCCCGTCTGATCCTTGAGAAAGGCGCGATATTATAGCGCCGAAACGCGTTGGATATTGACGGACTGATTGTCATTATTATTATTATTTTTTTCTTTGAACATTTGGCACTAGCCTCTACTGCTGAAATACGTAACGTGCAGTCTTTTCTGCACATGAACGTTACTACTCGACTGCTGTGACATCTATACGGCTTCGGGACTCCAACACATTGCGGAGCACCGGTTGACTACAGCAGTAGCAACAACAGCCCGTGTGGGGAGATACGGACATCGGACCTCCATCTACACAGCATCTACTTCTCCTCAGCACTCCCGCTTATTGCGAAGCATCACCCTGAGGAATTACAGCAGTGTGCAACCCTCCTCTGTGACTGTGGTGTTTTGAGCATCCGGCGGTATCACCGAGACGAACACACAGGCGGAGTACTTGGACGCATCAAGCCCCAGACGGGAGATCGTCATTTGTACTGACATCGGATACAAAGTTTAACTTCACACACTCTAAGAATTCTTGATTCAAGTAAGGGTACATCTGTACCACCTCTATATTTACTCCTGGGCAATTAATACTTGTTTTTCTTAAGGATACATCTGTTTTATTTATACTTCATTTATCTAATACATGTACTGACCACTGATATGTTTTACTGTACTCTTTAATCGCATTCTATGTGCCATATTTTGATATAGGTCTAGTCACCTTTTTCATTTCTTACGTTTATAACCAGACTTCTGTATATCTTTATAAACCACATTTCCTTTTGCACAGTTATATATACTTTATTACCCAGTGCATTTTTTTTTTTTTTTTTTTTTTTTCTTTTTTTATTATACCATTGGTCTACCATAATACTACACTTAGTCTGTCATTTTTCTTTTTTTTTTTTTTTTTTTTTTTGTGTTTTTTCCTATCTTTTGATTGCGCTGATCCACCCCTCAACCCCTACTTCGATGTGCCTTTGAAACAGATCCGACACAATATTTCCATTCAGAGCCCTTCAAGAACTTTAATTCATCACCCCCACAAATGATTGTGGGAGAAAACAACTGTATCATAGGGTCAATTAAAATTCACAGCATACCTTTGATTTAAAGGAACAGTAAACTTTGTATTATAGAGCTTTTCCTGCTGAGTAAAACAAGGCTACTTCTACTGCTGTCAACTGTTTTATTAAAAATGTATAACAGTTCAAATAACCAGGAAGTGAATTACTGTGTGTTTACTTCCTGATAGCTCTAACTGACAGGAAGTGACTCAGCAGTTTCTATCACATTCGACAGAGAACTGCATGTTACTGACTTTCCTCTCCATTAGAATGTAACAGAAAACTAATTGGAATTTGACCACTAGAGGGCACTGCTAATGTAAACAAACATGGGTTGAAACTGCACTAACTCTGGAAATATGCATCTCCCGGCAGTGGGAGTACTCTTATCTTAGTCAACAGGAAAAGCCCTGCAATGAGTTGGAGACCTCTCTAGTGTTAAGTGGGTTAACGCTTTGAATGCCAAAGGGGTATGCAATGCATTGCATTACCCTCAGGCACTCAAAGGGTTAAAATATCCACTTAAACCAACAGGCATTTTTATTTTGTTGCTCATGGTACAGTTGACTTGCACCAGAATTGCTGCATTTCTGTTTATCACTTTGGCTTCACTGGATTTGTCTTGAGACCTCTCTAGAACTGAACAGGTTACAAAAAAAGGGATTTACAACCACGGTGTGTTTTTTTTAATAGCTCAGTCGTGCCACTTGCATCACAGTGTAAATTCCAGAACCTGACGATCAGCAGTCTTGCTGCCACTTTTGTTTAAATCAGTTGTCAGCAGCAGCAGTGGACTCTACTGAATAAAACCAATAACAAAATAACTGTGTGAATTATACACAGTAGGGCTTGTATGCACTCTTACCGGGTGATATAGATCCACATGAGATTAACATTAATTAAAATGACTGCAATGTAATCTAGGCCTAAATAAGAACACAACTTTTCTTTGTAGCTATGTTCACAGACACAGGAGAGTTGTGCACGTATCTGTGACGAGATACCATATTCATCTACGGTTGCCAGAGACTTCCTTTAACCTTCGGAGTGCCAGAAAGATAGCCAATCCATTCCACCACAATGCATAGAATAACTTTCTGAGATTCAAATGGTTAATGCAGGGCTGCACTGATTATTACTGGGCTATAGTGGTTCCCATGAATCTATGCCGCATGCATTTTTCATAAGTAAGACTTTTTAATAGCATGTTCTGCCGACCCTATATTAGCCCTACAGTGGGGCAGAATTTATGTTACAATCGTAAATAAGAATACACAATAGATTCCTCAATGGAAAGTAAATCTGAACGTATTTTATGATGTTGGCTGAAGAGTCAGATTTAGGAATAGTTAACAGAACTGAATAGCGGCCCCTTTTTTCAAACAAATCAGCATGTGCCAATGGAATCGATCATCACATTTTTAAAGTCGAAGGAGTTATAATGATCTTCTGGAAGGTTTGACACCAGTACTATCCAAGTTCAGTCCTCAAGCGCCACCAACAGGTCAGGATGTATGGATTTCCCTGATTACACACAGGTGAGTTAATCAGTGGATCACTCATTGTGACTGACTCACCTGTGCTTAATCAGGGATATCCTTAAATTCTGGCCTGTTGGTGGCCCTTGAGGACTGAATCGGACAGCCCTGTTTTACACAATAGATGAATACATATGGGCCAACAGTATTTGCGTAATATGAAACAATATCACTGCAGATGAAAATAATTAAATTTAACCCTTTCCGTTCCAGAGTGTTTCACAATGCATTACACAACCCTCTGGCTCTAAGGATTAAGATACATATCTATGGAGGCAATTATGTGTTGTCCTTAAAGGGATAGTAATACTTTGTTTTATCTTTATTTTATTTTGTAGGCATTAAAAAAACATGAAGAACAATATAAGTCTTATCTCTCAAACCTTTATGGTTTAAGAGATATTCACAAGCAAAGTATCCCCCCCCCCCCGTTCAGCCAGATCAGAAGGGAGGTGACCAGGTAGACTGCAGAGAGAGACAATCTTCAATTAAGATAAGGGAAAAACCTGAAAAACTTGTCAAGGGGGAGCAGGGCTTTCATTGTTCTCATAGGAAGAAGATTGTCCCATGCTGTTATCTGTCTGGTCTATGGACTGCATTCCACATCTGAGAAGAGATGGCTTACACTAGGTAAAAGGGGCAGGAGGGGAACTTTGCTTGTGAATATCTCTCAAACGATAAAGGTTTGAGAGATAAGACATATCTTTCTTCATATTTTTTTAATGCCTACAAAATAAAATAAAGTTAAAACAAAGTATTACTATCCTTTTAACCTCATGGATGCCTGATATTTCTCCAGTCACCTCCAAGGCGTTAAAAGGCATTTTTATCATAATATATCATCATCATTTTCAATGACTATCGATCTACTGCAGGATGAAGGCCTCCTCAGCAAGGCACCAACGCCTTCAGTCTTGAGCTTTTTGTTGCCACTGTGTCTATTTCATCTATACATCTTGTCTTTGGTCTTCTACTTGGGCATTTAGCTCCAAAATTTGTTTGGACCATCTCACATCAGGTCTTCTTGCTATGTGGCCTGCCCAATTCCATTTCAGGCACTTTACTCTTTCCATGATGTCATCGACCTTTGTTTGCTGACAAATCCATGCACATGTTTTTCAGTGACATTTTGTTTAGAATTCACCGCTCCATGCTTCTCTGTGTAACCATAAATTTTTGTATGGCTTTGGCACACAGTGTCCATGTTTTACAGCCATATGTAAGGACTGAGAGGGCACACTGGTCAAAAACCTTTCGCCTGAGGCAGACTGTTAAATTTGTCTTAAAGACAGTGCTACTAAGTTTTCAAAATGATTTCCACCTTAGTCATCACTCAGTTTCCATTATGGTGTTTCCATCTGTTGAGATTTTCTGTCCAAGGTAAAAATACCTGTCAACTTCTGCTAGTTCTTGTCCATCTACTGAGATTTTCCTTGTTATAGTAAATTTGTTAAACATGATTTGTGTTTTGTTCATATTCATCTTCAGATCAACATTTTTGATTTCCTGTTGTATTTCTTCAATGAGTTCTTGCAGTTCTTCAGAATTATGGGAAAAGAGTATGATATTGTCTGTAAAACGTAAGTGACGTAGTTGGTCTCCACTGATCTTAAGCCCTTTTTTGCCCCAATTTAATTTGCAGAACATTTCTTCTAAACAAGCAGAAAATAGTTTTGGGGAGATTGTGTTTCCTTGTAGACGACTTTTACTATGTTGAACTGGATATCATTGTTGACCTTTATTGATGCAGTTGTATTTTCATATATATTGATTGGAGGATATTGATGGAAGCTTTGTCTATTCCTTGGTTGATCATGGCATTGATTATTGCTTGCTTTTTCACTGAGTCAAAGGCCTTTTCATAGTCAATGAAGGCTATGTAAAATGGAAAGTTGTATTTATTATGTTTCTCTATAACTTGTTGAGCTGTCTGGATATGGTCCGGTATAACTTGTTGAGCTGTCTGGATATGGTCCGGTGTACTAAAACAGCTCCTGAAGCCTGCACATTCTTTAGGTTTTGCCACATTAACTATTGTGTCCATTCTTCTTGATAGTACCTTTGTGAAAACCTTGCAGGTCACTTGCAATAGGCTTATAGGTCAATAGTTTTTTAGATCCGCCATATCATGTTTATCTTGTAGTAGAAGGACTTCTGCATTTTTCAGTGTTTCTGGCATGTTGCCGAGTAGTAGGCATTTTGAAAATAGTTAAGTTAGGCCTTTGAATAAAGGTTGACCTCCAGCTTTCAATATTTCAATTGTGACTTTATCACTGTTTGTTGAAATGTCTGTGCCTGGAAGGTCTTACAGCAAACTAAAGCGATTAGACATTAACGATTTTGCTAACTCAAAATTCTTATGATTTTTCAATAGCTGGCTATTGCCAATCGTCACGTTTGATGACTTTTGATTATTTGCAAGTATAAAGTCAATTTTTCTTATATCACCATGTCCATTTTCTCTGGGCCTTATTCCTGTCAAATTAATTTATAATGTACAAAATTTGTTCTTCTGCAAATCAGTTGGTTGCCTCTGTTGTCTCTTTATTCAGTTCCATGTGGGCCGATCGATTTTTCACCATTTTTTTTTTCACAATGAAATCTCCCATTAAAGATTTGTAGGGGTAATTGTCCTGTTTTTAGAGGTGTAATAAATCGTCATAAAATGTGTCAACTTCATCATCAGTGTGGCTACTTTTAGGGGCATAAACTTGAATGATTTGAAGAACATAGCGACTGTTTCGTTTGAGAGCACAGCAAGTGATTCTTTCAGAAATACTTTCTACTTTTACAGCTGAGTCTGTCAGTCTTTTGTTAATTACGAATCCAATTCCTCCACATCATTAATTATTGGTTCCTTTATAGTATAGCAAGTGTCCATCCTATAATTTGACTAAATCTTTATCTTTTAATGTTTTATGGATACATATAGATATAGATACATACATACAACACAATGGCCAAAGAGGGATACAATAGTTTAGGGGGTGTTGCTAGGGGCTGGTTGGTGGGAACATTTTTAGGTTATTTCATGACATATTGACACCTCTTTGTATAACTGAATAAATTATTTAGAATAAGACTATGTATATTATTTACACAGGCTAATTTATAAACACACATGCTGAAGTCTAAACAAACATTAATGTGAGTTTTATTGCTGTGGAGAAATGTGATACACTTCTATACGCACCACAGTCTGATCTCCAAAAAAGAGGTCACCATGGTGGGAAAGAGGGACAGAGAGATTCGGGTCTGAAAGAGGGACTGTTTAACCCACTGAGTATGCAGGAGATAGGGAAGGAAGCCTTAATGTTGTTTAAACCAGGAACAGACTTAACAGACTCTAATCTTATCACAAATATTCACTGCTAATACTCACTGAGGCTGTTGTACTACAACAGAGACAGGGCACCCATCTTCACCCCATGCATATGTGGTCCATTAGAGTGAATCTGGTTGGACCCACTAGTAGTAACATATGAAAATTATCTTTGAAACTAGTTTTAACCCCTTAGTGATGCAGACGCGGCTGTCACCTTAATGCCCGTCATACAAAAAAAAATAAATTGCCAAATGATTCCGGAGTACCCGAATGGCGTGCAGCAGCACAGAGACCCGGACTTACGGTACTACTTCCGAGACTTACCAGGAACGTCCTCTGTCACTAAGTGACAGTTTTTGCGGGACATACCTGGTAAGTCCTTTATCGGGAAGGTGTTAAAGCCCGTGTACATGGGCCAACACTGGCGTCGCTGCAGTCACGCGCAGTACTGACTGCCCTGCAGCGGCTGATACGGAGTGGGGTGATCCGAATTCAGACTGTAGTCCTCGATGCACAGAGAGGTCTCCAGTCTGTATCTGGTGCTCCCCGCTCCTTATCAGCCGCGATGCGGGCAGTCTGTACTGTGCTTGACTGCAGTGCACGCAGCCGTCTCTACTGCGCATGACAGCTTCTGACAAACATCCTTAGTGAATTATAATATAGGATGAGGGTAAAGGGGATTAAAGTGGAACAGTGAGAGTATAAAGGGAGGCATGTTGTCGGGTATTTTAGTGAGTGATAGTACAAAGAACAAAGGCGCAGGACCCTCTAAGAGCACAAACTGCTTGTTTAACTTTAAAATCCCCCAAAGATATATCTGCTTACCAGATATCAGTAGATTCAAGCCTTTAAAATTCACCCTTCCATGAAGTGTTGGAATTTGCCTCCAAACTTAAATCTCTGGATACTCAAGAGGTTCCAATGTTGTTTATTTATTAAAAGGTACACAAAAAGTTCTAATACAAGAATAAAAATAAGATTGGCCAAACGCGTTTTGTATCTTGAAAACACGTTTTCAAGGGGTATTGATAAGATACATGATTTTATAAAATAATAGAGAGTAAAAAAGATAAAAACAAAATTGTTTGTGTCTGCATTTGTAAATTTTCCCTGCACTATAGCAAACTATGAGGGCTGCATGGAAAGCTTATTATTGCCACATGAGGCCCCTGGGCCACCGCTTGACATCCGCTTTATTTAGAAAAAGAAAAACTGGTCAAATTCTAAAGCAAACCAATTGCACCATAGGAAGCAAGTAAACATTCCTAATTATTTAAATGGTGCTAATAACCTCTTGAATGTTAAAAAGGTCTCAGCGCATTGCATCGAAGGGGATAAAATCCTGTTTTAAATCAATGGGAAATCTGGGTAATTTTTTTGCTGTCCTGTGGCACAGCTACTTTGCTCCAGAATTGCACCACTTTTCCTTTGTATATGAGCCTCACTGCACGTCCCTGGAGCTGGACGTAGCTTTAGGGAGTGCTAAGGATTGTTTTGCAGTTGAAAGTTCTAAAACAGTAGCAAAGCACAACCAGAGGCTGATGTATTTCAAGTCGTTTCTGGACTAGAAGGAAAGTCGGTATCCATGAAGCTGGGGTTGCTAGGAGACTGGGTTCCAAAGTAAAGAACTCAAATATAGGCTTTGAGCACTGGAAAGGCTCATCTCTTTTGTACCACTATACAGCTCCATCTGTTTATTGGAGGTAATATAATAAAAGCATGTTTAATTGGAGTTGATTCCAGTTTATAGAGCCACATGGAGCAAAGTTGGCTAAACAGAACATCCATCTACAATAACTTGTTTTTAAATTCATACAAAAGCAATTTATATTAAAGGGATAGTAATACTTAAAAGGTAGAAAAAATATGTTGTACGGTTTATACCCCCCTAAGTAAAATAAGGCCACTCCCACTGCTGAAAGGTGTGTTATCAAAAGTTATTACAGTTGAAACCTGAATTTTTTAGGTGCAGTATCAAAGTGGCCTGAAATTGTACAGTGGCGCTGTTGTAACAGCATCCTATGGACAGCTCTGGTCAGTTGCTCATAAATCTCCATAAGATGGTGCATCAACAGTGCCACTGTACAATGTCAGGCCACTGTGATACTGCACCTAAAAAATTCAAGTTTGGGCTGTTATAACTTTCGAATAAATCACCTTTCAGCAGAGGAAGTACCCTTGTTTTATTCAGGGGGATACACTATACAACATATATTTTTTACATTTTAAGTATTACTATCCCTTTAACTTCCCTTAAGGACTCATGACGGTCCTCGCACGTCATGGGATAAATGATAGCACTGCGCCTCCGTGTACGCTGCTATCATTCATTGCAGGATGAGACTGAGTGCTCTGGGACCGGAGCATTCACACTCAGCGCTTGTCACTTCTGCTAGTTCACATGATCGCTTCAGGAGTGATCACATGTACCAGCATTTTGATTGAATAAGGCAGTATGTCAAGCACACTGCCTTTGTGTCTGCTCTGTACCTCTCTCTCCCTTACTATTAAAGTAACGGAGAGAGAAGCAGAGAGCAGACACATAGAGAAACAAAACAATGCAGTAGATGGGGGTATTAACCCCTTCAGTGCTGGTGTTGTGGGCTGGATGGATGCAGGTGCATTTCTGACCTGCTAAAATCAACTTTATTTCTTTTAATAAAATTAAAAAATAATAAATATGTAAATAAAAAATTGTAATAATAAAATAAATATTTTAAGTGTAAAAAAAAATAATGGCAATGTGATTGTTGTGGAGCCATGTAATATAGTTATAGACACCGCCAAATCTGATCACTAAAAATGTGGGAAAATAGGGTGTGAAAGAGGGACATGGGGATTTTCACCCAGGGGGAACAGTGCCCACTTAAAACTGGCCATTTTGTAGGTATGACTGACAGGTCATACCTTTCATGCAGTCTCCATAAATATGTAACCCATTGAGCCCAAATAATGGTCGTTTTATTTAATTTTAATAAAGTAAATGGTGAGTTATCCATGCTAATGTTGTATCAAAAGAAAGCCCCATTTGTGTGTAAAAAACAGTATATAATGTATGTGGATGGAATAAAAGCCTTAGAGGGAAAACACTGTTGAACAAAGTCCTTAAGTGAAATCCATCTCAGATTTTCCTGGTCCTTAAGGGGTTAAACTACAGTAACAAGAGACATGTCAGAAACCCTAGCTGCTTGGACCATTAGTCCAGGACCGAGACCCAGGATTAAAGTATGAAGGAAAACCTGAGTAGCGGCTTCTAGCTGAAATCTTGCTAGTCCCCCATCCTCCCCTACACCTTTGCCCCTATCAGATACAAAGCTTTAGGATACAAAGAGGTGTAGATGCAAGAAATACTAATATTATCCTACCACTGTATAAATCCTTGGTTAGGCCTCATCTAAAATATGGAGTACAATTTTGGGCGCCAGTTCTTATAAAAGACATTGTTAAACTGGAAAGAGAGCAGAGACGTGCAACAAAAGGGATTGGAGGACCTGAGTTATAAAGAGAGACTAGCCAAACTGTGTTTGTTTACATTAGAGAAGAAATGTCTAAAGGGTGATATGATTACCATTTACATATACATTCAAGGTCAATACAAAGAACTAACCAATTAATTATTTACGCAAAGGGCTAAGCTAAGAACAAGAGGTCATCCATTAAGACTAGAGGAAAGGCGCTTTCAACTAAAATAAAGGCAGGGATTCTTTACAGTAAGGGCAGTAAAGCTCTGGAAATCTTTGTCTTGGGATGTTTTTAGATAATGCAATGGATGCCTATCTACCACAGAACAATATTGAAAAGTATAACAGATGGCTTCAAAACAGATAGGATGTTGATCCAGGGAAATATCTAACTACCATTTGGAGTCAGGAAGGTTTTTTTACCCACTTGGGACTAAATTGGAAATTGTTCCAGAGGGCTTTTTTTTTGCCTTCCTCCGGATCAACAGGGGTGTTTTTGGCATGGGCTGAACTTGATAGATGCATGTCTTTTTCCAGCCTCATCAACTATGTTACTATGTATGTAACTATGTTACTGAGTGATTAATGTTTGCTGACACTATGTGCATGTCTAAGTGGTGGTGGTAATGGTAAACCTGCAGCCTGTGATTGGACAGCTAAAGATGAAGAAACTATAGCCTAAACAGCAGCAGAAGAAGCCACGAGTTGCCCACCACTGGGCTACATTCAAGTAGTTGGTATGTCTTTTGGATAATGAATTATAGATAATGCAATTCTAGTAGGTCTGTTTAACTTTCTGTATTTCAGAGGGGTATGCAATGCATTGAAAAGCAATGTGTTGTTCACCACTCTGGTACGCAATTGTTTAATAAGCTGGCACTATGACAACACTGGTCAAAATTGCTGTTTAGTTTGAATTATCTAGATATCTCCACTGTGTATAACACTCCTACCCTATAATGATGCTGAGATCTGAATGTAAATATGCAGGGAGACATTTGTCATACACCACCTAACCAACAGACCTGAACAGTGGCTTCTTACAGCTCCCGCAGCCAAAATCACGTTGACTCAGAACCAGGTGAAACAACATGAAGATGGATGAATGAGCTGGAAGAAGACATTATTCAGGTTTGCTGGATAGACTGGGAGGAGGGCTAAAATCTGACCTCAGCCCCCACCAAAGGCGTAGACTTTCTGGATCTACTTTCATGAACTCAGGTTAAAAAAATTAAGTGGTTCACTCATTTTGAAGGATCCGTGTGATCTGAGATCTGTGCGTTTAACCCTTTGAATGCCAAGCGGTATGCAATGCATCGCTTCGCAATGCGTTGCATACCCCTCTGGCACTCAAAGGGTTAATTGAAGAGATCCTGAAAATACTCGCTGCTCAGGGGCTGAGATCAGGATGGAGCTCCCCTGGTTTAGACAATGCAGGGAGAACGTTTCCCTAAACCTTCATAAGCACCAGTGCTAGTCACACTAAAACAAATCAACAGCAATTTGCAAAGTCCTATCATTGCGCTGACTTATTACATAGAACATTAGGTATTGTTATTACATATTTATTTTATTTTTTTAGAGGCCCCCCCTCTCCTAGGCTTGTCACTGAGTATTGATGTAGATGACAAACTGGGATGAATGTAGAATCCGGCTGAGCAGCTACACTGTCTTTAACTTTCATTGCCAGCAACTGCCCTTCAGGATGTGAACTGAAGTGTATGATGGATCTGGTGTATACCATCACAAACACTCCCATGTCATTGGGCCCTATGTTCAAAGAAGTAGCGAAATAGCTTTTGTCGTTTGTAACGACTTTTTAAAATACAGTGTCGTTGGGATCATTAATATTTTCAGAGAGTGTCGGTTGTGATTGGAAATATGTAGTTTGTCCTGACTGAAATTGTCGTATGGAACAACAAAAAAATGTCTTAACTAAAGACAAAAATTCTCACATTCAGAACACATTCCCTCCACTTTTTTCTTAACGTACGAATTTTGTCTTTTGAAAGACTTTTTTTGTCGTTAGTTACGACAAATTTTCTTTTCCTCTATACGGCACTGGAGAATAGTTTAGCCACGCCCTTGCCACGCCCTTTTACTCATCAGTTCTGGAGTTGTGTCGTACACAATGGACATTACTAGTTTTTTGTTGTATACTCTATAGAAAATATGTCTTTCATGCATTCAATTACTTATTTTTGTCTTTCATATGACAATTTTTTGTTGTTATCTCTTTGGACATACGGCCCATTGAGACTTTAGCGCCAGCAAGCCCCGTACATGCACAAGAAAATGGCATATACTCCTTTAATGCATGACATTAAGCAGGGCTAAGAGGAAAGCTCCGATAAGCTCATACACAGTAATATACTACTAATCAATTAGCACAGTTACAGCCCAGGACTAAAGAAACCCATTGTTTGCAGTGAGTAGGTGTGAGCTAAAGGCAGATTTATACATATATACAGTACTAAATGTAAATATATATATAGCTGCCTTAACCAAGAAATCATGTGCCCATTAGTATTTCCTACCCAGCTGGCCTAAAAATGCCAGTATCAAGCGTCTTCCTCTGGGTTATATGCATCAGTTGTCATAGCCTTGATTGAACTGACCCATATTCTGATCATAGTCCTATCTGATGTATGCTGCAGTGACACGCACACATTTGATATGTCTCCATCTGACAGAACTGTGTTGTTTTACTGCACTAAATTATACTGCGTTTGTTTAACTATAAATCCATAATGTATTCCATAAAGTATCACATCCCTTTATTTTATAAATCCTTTAGATATTACAAAGGTCTCCAATGCAGTGCTTCCCTTCTAACATCCAAGGGTTATTTAATTAATTTGAAATGGGTCTGTTCTGGCATAATTTATCATGCAGAAAATATATTCTGCAAACGAGTTTACAATAAACTCAGGATGTAACATCTGGAACCTGTAAAAATTGATGACAGACAACTCAAGGGATGAGCTGGGCCTCCGGAGAATCATCTACTGTTACATGTGACCGCTGCACGGAAACCAATATGCCAATACAGCATATGTGGCGACATGCTAAGATCTGCTGCTGTTCTGAAGAAAACCCATTGCACCATATAAACACATAAAAATACGATGAATTCCCATTTATGTAAATGTGGTTTTAACCCCTTGAATGCTAGAGAGGTCACCAACGCATTGCATATAAATTAATTAAAATGCTTGCTTGTCTTCTACATGATCCAATTATTACTGGTACTTCACCCTCCTTTCCACGCATGCCTAATGCTAATTTTCTGAATATATCCACTGTACATGCCTTGTGCCATGGAATATCCTTTGGAAATGTCGCACACTATTGTGAGAGCAAGTAAATGGCGCACTAACCATGTCTCCAGGATGAATAGGGCAACATGAGAATCTCGCCTGCATCAAAAAAGCGAGATTCTCATGATGTGGGCTTATACATTGCTCATTTGAGCACCTGCATCAACAGAAACTTAACTTGTTCCTATTTCAGCGCCCGCACCAACACTTCCTAGCTGGGATATAAAAATGTCGCCATCAAGCCACAATATTATTATGATTATGAGCCACAGACACTGAGGGGAAGGAGGTGGGAGTACACACAGAACTATCCTGGCTTGATGGCGGCATTTTTATAGTCCAGCTATGAAGTGTTAGTGTTGGGGCTGAAATATGAGTAAGGTATGTTCACGTTGATGAGGGCGCTCAAGCCCGCAACATGAAAATCATGCCATTTTGATGCAGGCAAGATTCTCATGTCGCCCTTTTCATCCCGGCGACATGATTAATGCACGGTTTAGTTGCTTGCACAATAGTGTGCAACATTTTTGCCAGTGAACCATGCCAAGGTGGAGGGAAACAGAGAAGTGTATGGGCCTTAATGCTGTGTACTAACAAGACCATGAAATAATTGTGTAACTTTAAATAATTTTCCTGTACTTTAGAGGTTCTGGGTTTGCTTGCATTAAAGTCTTAACAATGGCAGAGTGTGAGAACTAGCATGGGCTAAAGCACTCATACATTCTACTACATACCCCAAAGTGCAGACAAATAAGCAGGAAGTCAACATCCCTGTTCAGGAAATGAGCTGCACCATTAACCAATCAGGAGATGAATTTTAACATTTGCCAAATCAAAGGCAAAATAAGCTGGATAGCACTGGGTTAACCAGTGAAGTGGGCTCTACAACACTCCACAATGCATTGATTATATTTCTGGCACTTAAAGGGACAGTAATACTTCGTTTTAACTTTATTTTATTTTGTAGGCATTAAAAAACATGAAGAACGATATAAGTCTTATCTCTCAAACCTTTATGGTTTAAGAGATATTCACAAGCAAAGTTTCTCCCTCCCGCCCCTTTTACCTAGTGTAAGCCATCTCTTCTCAGATGTGAATCTGGTTGCAAGACCAGACAGATAACAGAAGGGGACAATCTTCTTTGTATGAAAACAATGAAAGCCCTTCCCCCCTTGACAAGGTTTTCAGCTTTTTCCCTTATCTTAATTGAAGATTGTCCCTCTCTGCAGTCTACCTGGGCACCTCCCTTCTGAGCTGGCTGAACGGGGGGGGGGGGATACTTTGCTTGTGAATATCTCTTAAACCATAAAGGTTTGAGAGATAAGTATTACTATCCCTTTAAAGAAAGTATTGGTTTTACTCAAAACACTGTTTATCCCACATAAAAAAATGTGCTGCATACAAAATGATCTTCCACCTCTTTCTGTTCACCTATGTCTCATGTTTATGCCAGACAGAAACATGCCTCCATTAGGGAAGATGAGGCTGTTTCACAGCAATTAATTACTGTGATTTTCAAGGGAAACATGAATGTATTGATTTATCATAAAACCAGCCAGCATGCAATTATTTTTTGATTAAAAAATTGCTTTTACATACAGAACAATTTAATGACTATCATAAATTTGTCAGGGACAGAAGACGCCTGCCAAAAAAATCAAAACATAATTTATTCATTACACAAAATACATCAAGGTGTAATCTGGAAAAAATGCAGTCACCCAGTATGCAATGGGCTTACGCAGTAGCACTTTCTCCAGTGTAACCAGGTCATGCCTGTTTGATGATCCGTTACAGTTTTTACCTTCTGTTAATGTGACTAGCTGGGCAATTCCATGCTACTGTAATGGATGTTTCCTGCCCTGCTAGTTTCATGCAATGGTGAATTTCACTACTGGCCTCATGTAATACTCTGCTGGTCTCACATAGTGGCGTAATACTCTGGTTACTCTCATGTAATGTTACATTTTCTTATTGATCTCAATATATTGGCCTGTAATACTCTTTTAGTTTCATGAACTGGTGTATTGCCCCAGTGGTCTAATTTAATGATGTATCACTATGCTCTTCTTATGTAATATTCTGCTGGTGTTGTGTAATCCTGTTGTGCTTTGCTGATCCCAGGTAGTGCTTAGCTGTTTTGATGTAACGGCATATTGCCCTACTGGTTTCAAATAGATTATATAGTATATTATAGCAATGTGCTGATGTATACAACTTCCTCATCCAAATTCCCACACCTCTCTTTTGTGAGTCTATCTCTCATACTGTTCTGTCTCTGTCTTTATTCTCAACTGCATTTAAATCCTTGTACATATCACATGCTATCCCTTTGAGAGCAATGCAGTGTGGCTAACAAATTGTCTGTTAACATACTTTAACAGCCAAGAATTAGGTCACCTAGGGGCAGATGCAATAAGAAGCGACGTTATAGCGTTGTGTGTCTGGTAATGTTTGGCAAGCACGTCGTCTTGGCAGTGGAGACACACATTGCCATATTCCATAAGAATTAAGTATGCAAGGAGACAGGAAAATTCACTTATTAGCATGCAGTGTTGTCCAACTGTTGGTGAGATGTGTAAGAGATGCCCTCCCTTACACATCACCCGCAGTTCGACAACCTCAAAATCAGATTTCATCACCTGTGCTCCCCCACTTTCCAATGGAGACACAAAGAGGATTCTCTCAGACTTCAGCACCACAAACAGCATTATTACTCCTCTAACCCTTTCAGTGCCATAAGGATGCGGACTGCATGCCCCTGTGGCACTGACAAGGTTCCAAATTGAGACAATGGCAGATAAAATTAATATCACAATTTCTCTTCCCTTCTGTAGTGACTGAACCAGCTGAGCGGACTATCCCCCAATCAATTGAATCAGGTAAACACAGGACTCACAAGGCACTCAGTTGCAGAGTGCCTTGTGAGTCCTTTGTTTACCTGAGTCAGCTTATCGGCATTTCCTTGCTCAGCTGGTTTGATAAGTACAGAAGGGCAGGGAAGCAAAGACTGCGATCCAAGCTTAGTGCATTTTGTGATCAGCCATATTAACATATAAAAACACCCATATGAATACAACAGTGGCTCATTAACCAGCATTTCCATATGCAAATTAGCCATTGTCAATCTGTTCAGTGCAAAATCATAAACCTGTCGAAGTCATGGTGGTTTCATGGCAATGTCAGTGGACTGTTGTATTGCGCTGGATTCACAGGGATATGAAGGTGAAGACATCTCAGTGCATACTGTTGATATGCCATTGCCACAGATTTGCAACCATATCACCATACTAGCCCCTTATTGACCTTTAGTGCATATTCCCCCTGGTATCTTACTTTTTTTTAAAATCACCCCTGTTACAATAACCACTGGATTAGATTAGTTCACTTGTTTCATTGTTTAAAAGGGAATTTTCATCACATGTTGGATTACATTTCAGTTGATACATATATCACTGTACTAAATGTCCAAAATTCCAATGGAAGGACATAAAATCTGTGATAAATGTATATATGTAATTTATTCCCACTGCATGGCTGTTTGTTTTGATAGGGAGCAGACAGCATCTCCACTGTATAGTACAACCTCTTGACCAGGAAATGAGCAATGCAATGGAAAATTGCTTCCAAGGTACAGATATCATGGGCTCGATTCTATTACCCACGATAAAACCGGAGTTACATTAAAAACAAGCAACGTGTATTTTTGCAAACATGTGTTACGCCGGTATTCAGTTGCAGAACCACGGTAAAACAAAACTGGCGTAGACTGCACATTTCTACAAACTAACAAAATTGGTGCTGTCTGCTTCTATTCAACTACCGCCTAAAAGAAACGCACAAAATGTCTAAGTCCAAGGAAACAGACGTACGGTTTAGTGTTAGATGTGTTCCCCAGTTTATCAAAATCCAACATAAAGTGCCCAGTTCAACATATTAAGCCCCCCTTTTTGAAATTCGAATTATGGTGCTTACTTTCACCATTTTAATTCAACAAATATTGTTCACATTCAACATTTTAACACCCCCCCCCTTTAAAATTTGACTTACAGTGCTCCCATGACTTTCTTTCTCCAGTTAAAGGGATAGTAATGTCTTAATTATATAAAATGTAATATTGTAGAGCAGAAAATAAGAAATCCATCGATGTAATTCCTACCTCTCAAACCTTTATAAAGCTAACAGAAGGAGATCCGTGTCCTCTGACACGAGGAGGCTCTTCAGCAGAGCCGCAATAGCGTGATTTAAAAATAAATACTTCTTTGGAACAGTCTAAAAAGCATGCTTACAAACCAAGCACACTTTGTAGACCGTTCCAATGAAGTATTTATTTTTAAATTGTGCTATTTTGGCTCTGCTGAAGAGCCGCCTGTTGGTCCCCGGACCAGGAACTCCTGCTGTCAGCTTTATAGATGACATCAGGGAGGTGGGAACTTTAGAACGCTCTGTCTCTCAAACCATAAAGGTTTGAGAGGTAGGAATTGCATCAATGGATTTCTTATTTCATGCTCTACAATATTACTTTTTATATAATTAAGACATTACTATTCCTTTAAATTCACCATTGTTCCTTTACAATCTTTTTCGACATGCCCTTGGTGTATTTGTTTTGCATGATTAACCCTATGAGTAGCAGAGAGGTAGCAAAGCATTGCAATGTGTTTGCTACCCCTCTGGTACTCACATGGTTAATAGGCAAGGTATGGGTCTGCATACCTTGCTTGTATATGTGTAAAAAGTTTATTTTTAATCATATTTGCATTGTAGTTTACAAAAAATAAATAAACTTAAGACCTCAAGGGGGCATCAGAACCCCTCCTGACACCCCTAGCATTTATCACCTATCCAGTAGGACAGGTGATCATGATCTAGTTTGCAGGCACTCTTTGTAGACCGTTCCAATGAAGTATTTGTGTCACGATCACGCTATTTTGGCTCTGCTGAAGAGCCTCGTCTAGTCATGTGACCAGAATCTCAGGGTGACAGCTTTACAGGTCATGTCACAGAAAGGGGAGGGAGGGGGGAACTTTATCTTCTGATATCTCTCAAACCATAAAGGTTTGAGAGATAGGACTAACATTGCTTAGTTTAATATTGTAATAGCTACAATATTAGCTTTTATTATCACAAGACTTTACTATCCCTTTAAGATAAAGTGGAGCATCTCCAGAGCAAACAAAACCACTTTATGGGACACATAAAATGGCCATTAATTTAAATGGGGCCTTTAACCCCTTGAATACTAGAAAGGTCTCCAATGCAGACACCTCTCTAGCATTCAAGGGGTTAAAAGCCCTCATTAACCATTTGAGTGTCAGAATGGTGCACATTATAGTCGATGGGAGTTTTTATTTTACACTATGGGTGCTGTTGGTTTGCTTAGAATTGCACCACTTTTCCTTTATCCATACTGCCCAATGGAATGTCATGGTGTTTGGAGATGCTGCGGATGCTATGGGTGATGTTGTTTGAAATGAGTAAGGCAAAACTTTATACAGCAGTAAGTGCTATACCATAGAACACACTGAATATAAATTATAGTCAGTTTGACATTAGATTTAAAATTCAGCTCTAAAAATGACACTGCAATTTGTATAGAACATTAAAAACACATTAGTGGTTTCCAAGTCATATTTATTATTGTTATCTTGACAGCATATAAAGTATAATGCCTTTGTTTCTGTTTTTTCCCAGCACAGTATACAAATCAAGAAAAAGACAAAAAGGATGATATTTAAAATCAATATTGCATGGCAGTCCCACTGTTGAGAGCGGTTGTATTTGTATTTTTGGGGAGCAGTACCTCCCATGGTCTCCTATGGTCTCCCATGGTCTCCTATGGAGGTTTGTTGTCAGCTGATCAGAACTGTCCATAGACTGCTGTGGCAACTGCGCCACTTCAAGATTTCAGGTCATGAACATCTTTCAGCAGTGTATATATATATATATATATATATATATATATATATATATATATATATACACACACACACACACACACACATATATATAATCTGCATCCTTGACCAGGGACAGAGTTACATCTCAGGAGCCAGTAGGCACAGAAATCTGAAGAGCCCCCCCGCATTGGCCATCTCCACTGGACGCCTCCACAATGCTCCTAATCTCCACATTGCCCCCATCATCTCCATATTGCCCCATCAGCTCCAACTTGCCCCCCATCAGCTCCACATTGCTCCCATCATCTCCATATTGCCCTCACATTGCCTCCACCATCTCCAACTTGCCCCCATCAGCTCCACATTTCCCCCACCATCTCCATATTGTTCTCACATTGCCCCCCCCCATCAGCTCCAACTTGCCCCCCGTCCTGGCAGGGAGGTAGGAAATAGACAACCGGGGGGGGGGGGCAATGTGAAGGCGACATGGAGTGGGCGCCTGAGCAGCCAACGAGGTGTCTAGCTTTTTTTAAAAAAAAAAAGACTAAAAAAAAAAGGAATCCCAATGGCAGGTGCCCCTCGGTGGCGTGCGCCTGTAGGTATGTGCCTACTTTTCCTTATGGGAAATCTGGCCCTGTCCTTGGCACACACATTCAGGAGTGTCAGTAAGGAGGAGTTATGCAAATCTCTTCTATACTTGTGCTCTCATAAGCACACTCATGGGGGAGTGATTTTCCCCTTGGCCACGCCTATGAAAATCTCTGCAAGGCAGGGCTTGAAAAACCCCAGACGCCAGAGTATAATAATATATAATATAATAATAATAACAGCCCTCCACTTACCTTACTATGGCCAGAAAATCCTAACAGCCCCTATGAATTTCACCTTTGTGCCTTTGACAAAGACATAATATGTTCACTCAGTCCTGGATGTCATATCCATGGAGGCAGACATGACAGTTGGTAGCAGGACTACTGGACACAAACTCCACCCACTGCACTTAGTAATGTTACTCCTAATGATCAGAAGAGTGTGCAAACCGTTACTTCACAATGTGTTTCACGTTTATCTGGATCTTAACCCTTTGAATACTAGAGGGGTATACAAGAATGAAAAAGAATGAAATCTTTAAGAATGGCAAAAAGATAAAATGTATGCATGCAAATGCTCGCAGTCTGGCTGGTAAGATGGGGGAACTAGAAATGATTGCAGTACATGAGCAGTATGATCTGATTGGAGTGTCTGAAACCTGGTTAGATGATACGTATGACTTGGCAGTCAATCTAGAGGGTTATTCACTTTTTAGGAGGGACAGGGTTAATAAAATGGGAGGAGGGGTATGCCTATATGTAAAGCAGGCCTTAAAACCTAGTTTAAGGGAAGATATAAATGAAGGGTCCAATGAAAAGGTAGAGGCCTTGTGGGTTGAAATACACACTGGGGGCACACATAATAAAAAGATATTGGTGGGGGTTTGCTACAAGCCACCTAATGTTGGGGAGTTGGAGGAAGCCCAGCTTTTACTGCAAATGGAAAAGGCTGCTAGGTCAGCAAAGGTAATTATAATGGGAGATTTCAACTACCCTGAAATTGACTGGAGCAATATGACTTCAGGCACAACAAAGGGAAATATTTTTCTAAGCATGATAAATGATAATTTTATGTCCCAACTAGTAGAGGAGCCAACTAGAAAAGAGGCCTTGCTTGACCTAGTGCTCTCAAACGATTCTGACATTGTAAACAGTGTGCAGGTAAGGGAACATTTGGGCAGCAGTGACCATAATATTGTATCCTTTGAAGTTTGTTATGAGAAACCCAATAGCAAGAGTTTAACCAAAACATTCAATTTCAAAAAGGCTAATTTTACAAAGTTAAAAGAAGCTTTAAAGGATATCCAGTGGGATGTAATTTTCAAGAAAAAAATGCACAAGAGTCATGGAATGTATTTAAAATGCTCTTGGGCAAATATACATGTCAATATATACCATTGGGGAATAAGCACAAGAGAAGTAAAGCAAAACCAATGTGGATTAATAATGTGGTTAGCAGGGAAATGAGAAATAAAAAGCAGGCTTTTAAGGTGTTTAAGTCAAATGGGTCAGATGCATCATTTAAAAAATATAAAGAATGTAATAAAATCTGCAAACAAGCAATTAAGCTAGCTAAAATAGAAAATGAGCGAAACATTGCAAACGAGAGCAAGAAAAATCCTAAACAATTCTACAAGTATATTAACAACAAAAAAGTTAAGGTTGATATTGGTCCTCTTAGGACTGAAACAGGTGAATTGATTAGTGAGGATAAAGCTATGGCTGAGACCCTAAATACGTTCTTTGCTTCAGTATATACAAAGGAAGCAGAAATGACAAGCTATGGGCAAACAGACAAAACCATGGAATTTCCTCCAACATCTACATGGCTTACTGAGGACAAGGTCCAAAAGAGACTGGAAAGGGTTATAGTGAATAAAGTGCCTGGACCGGACGGTATACACCCAAGGGTACTTAAGGAACTTAGTTCAGTAATAGCAAAACCATTATACTTAATATTTATTGATTCGCTTTCATCAGGCATAGTGCCCTGTGATTGGAGGAAAGCTGATGTAGTTCCATTGTTTAAAAAGGGAGCAAGATCCAAACCAGGAAATTATAGACCTGTGAGCTTGACTTCCATAGTGGGTAAGATACTAGAAGGGTTATTAACTGATAGTATTCAGAACTATGTGAAGACAAACAATATCATTAGTAGGAATCAGCATGGTTTCATGAAGAACAGATCATGTCAGACTAATTTACTTGCATTTTATGAAAGAGTGAGTAGTAATTTGGACAGGGGAATTGCTGTTGATGTAGTATACTTGGATTTTGCAAAAGCCTTTGACACAGTGCCTCACAACAGGTTACTGCATAAATTAAAAGGCTTCGGTTTGGGTGGTGGTATCTGTACATGGATTGAGAACTGGTTAAATGATAGATGGCAGAGAGTTGTTGTAAATGGAACTTTTTCAAATTGGTCTAGGGTTATAAGTGGGGTACCGCAGGGTTCAGTCCTGGGCCCAATGCTTTTTAATTTGTTTATTAATGATCTAGAAGTGGGAATTGAAAGTAGCATCTCAATCTTTGCTGATGACACTAAGCTATGTAAGGAAATACATACAGAGCTCGATGTTTTTTCCCTACAGAAGGATTTAGATAAACTAAGTGAATGGGCAGAAAAGTGGCAGATGTCATTTAATGTAGATAAATGTAAGGTTATGCATTTGGGTTGTAGAAACAAACTTGCTACATATACTCTAAATGGGAAACAACTTGGGAAATCCTCATTAGAGAAAGATTTAGGTGTACTGATAGACAATAGTCTTCACAGCAGTGTGCAGAGTCACTCAGCTGCTGCAAGAGCAAATAGAGTACTAGCCTGCATAAAAAGAGGTGTAGAAGCAAGGGATGCTAATATTATCCTACCTCTGTATAAATCCTTGGTTAGGCCTCATCTAGAATATGGAGTACAATTTTGGGCGCCTGTTCTAAAAAAAGACATTACTGAACTGGAAAAGGTGCAGAGACGTGCAACAAAACTGATAAAGGGATTGGAGGATCTGAGTTACGAAGAGAGACTAGCCAAACTGGGTTTGTTTACATTAGAAAAGAGACGTCTAAGGGGTGATATGATTACCATTTACAAATACATTCAAGGCCAATACAAAGAACTATCCAATGAATTATTTATGCAAAGAGCTGAGCTAAGAACAAGAGGTCATCCATTAAGACTTGAGGAAAGGCGCTTTCGACTAAAACACAGGCAGGGATTCTTTACAGTAAGGGCGGTAAGGCTATGGAATTCTTTGCCTCGGGATGCTGTGCTTGCAGATAATGTAACTGCATTCAAAAAAGCAATGGATGCCTATCTAGCACAGAACAATATTGACAGTTATGACAGATGGCTTCAAAGCAAATAGGATATTGAGCCGGGGAACTATTTGACACACTCACACACACACACACCTACATTGGAAATTGCTCCAGAGGGCTTTTTTGTTGCCTTCCTCTGGATCAACAGGGGTGTTATTGGCATGGGCTGGACTTGATGGACGCATGTCTTTTTTCAGCCTTATCTACTATGTTACTATGTTAAGGCATTGCTTTGACATGCTTTGCATAGTCCTCTGTTATTCAAAGGGTTAAGGGGATAAGTGAGCTTACTCACTCTCTCTGTTTCAATTTGAAAAAACTTCCAGCAACTCTCATGTCCACCTCCATGGACATGACATCCAGGCCTGACTGAAACAAAAACAAAATCCATAGGGGCCATTAGAATTTTCTGACCATAAGTGGTTGTTTATGATTAGGAAGTGTTAGTTCTCTATTAATTTATATGGGAGGTTATGTTCTAAGAAGTGATAAAGAGGTGATAAAATGGAGATGACTTCTCCAGTGATATCACTTCTCCAGTTCCTATGTTATTCTATAGAGCCTATGCACTACAAGGTTTCTATCTATGGAGATCTCTGTGCATAGGCTGTATAGAATAACATAGAAGGTGGAAAGTTTACCACAGTGGAGGTCATCTCCACTTTATCATCTCCTTATCACACCTTACTGCATAGCACCCCCTAGTGTCAAAGACAAGAAGAGGACTATCCTCCCCAATTAAACTACAATTTACTTCAGACCTGCAATTCAAACACCACTGGCATCTGGTTGCTGCACTAGTCCGCGTGTTCCCTGGCAGCACTCAAAAAGCCTATGCTTAATCATCATCAGTGTCTGAGGGAGGCGAGTATGTACCTGGAGAGCCTCACATTACCCTCCTTTCATCAAAGACCCTATGTCAGTGTTTCTTAATCATTTTTTACTCGTCACCCCAACACACAGTCTGGAATTTTGGGGTGCACCCCTAACATATTAAATGTTATTTGTCAAGGTGTAATGAAAGGTACATTTAACTAAATATATAGTTACTAGTTGAAGAGCCCATTACACTGGCCACAGTGCCACAGCCAGCCGGTCGCGGTGCAGTCATGCACAGTAGAGACTGACCACGCTGCGACTGATACAGAGCGGGACACTCTTTTGGAGCGCCCTGCTTTGTATCAGCTGCGGCGAGGGCAGCCTCTACTGTGCATGACTGCAGCACGCGCGGCACTGTCTAATGCGGATGACGCGGCGTTACACACGATTTAGTGAATTATTATATAGGATTTTAGGTCTTATAATCAGAATAGCAAAAACAAACACATTGTGCAAATCAGTTTCTGTATTTACAGTATGTATTTGAAACTCAACATTCAGTTTTTGTCAAGTCTTTATGGAAAATAATGGGCACCTTAAGTTCATGTCTGCGGTGCACAAAAGTTCCAGAGCACCCTGGCTGAGAACCACAGGTCTATGTACTGAGAAAGGATAATGAGATGCAAATAACGAGCATATACAGCTACCCCCAATGTATGCTGAGAGGACTTCATTCTACTGCACTGAGACTTCTCACTCTCTCATATGAAACCTCGCTCATACCTCCCAAGTGTCCCTCTTTAGGAGGGATAGTCCATTTTTGAGACCCAAATTCCCTGTCCCTCTTTCCCAACCTGGTGGGAAATCCCTGTCCCTCTTTTTAAGAGATCAGACTGTATGGTGTGTGTGAATATAAGTGTATTACATTGCATGCCAGCAATAAAATTCACATTAAAGGGATAGTAATACTTAAAATATAAAAAAATATATGTTGTAGGGTTTATCCCCCTGAGTAAAACAAGAATACTCCCACTGCTGAAAGGTGTTTTATTCAAAGTTGAATTTTTTTAGGTGCAATATCACAGTGGCCTGAAATTGTACGGTGGCGCTGTTGCTACACGATCCTATGGACAGCTCTGGTCCCGAGACCATAAATCTCCACAGGATGGTGTAGCAACAGCGCCACTGTAAAATTCCAGGCCACTGTGATATTGCACCTAAAAAATTCAACTTTGAAAATGAATAACTTTTGAATAAAACACCTTTCAGCAGTGGGAGTACTCTTGTTTTACTCAGGGGGATAAACCCTACAACATATTTTTTTTTACATTTTAAGTATTACTATCCCTTTAATGTATCTTTAAACTTCAGTATATATGTTTTATAATTTACTCTATGTAAATAAAATTATCTGGCTCTAAATCATTTATTCCGTTACAGAGGGGTCAATAGGTCACAAAATAACCTAAAAATTCTCTATAATGCTCCTCCCACCAGCCACGCCCACAGCAACACCCCCTAAAGCAAAGTGTCCCTCTTTGGTCATTTGAAATGTTGGGAGATATGCTCGCTAGCATGCAAGGTTTTATAAAAAAACATAATTATGCTCTGTACTGCCATCAAACATGCCAAAACTAAAATGTTTTAAAATAAAACAATATTTAGCATTTATAAAATACAGTTCCCCAAGCATCCATATTGCTAACTTTTTCTATCCTGGGTTATTTTTCTAAGTTTATTATATACAAAATTATGTAAATAGCACATGATTTACTACCAATATAAATTAATAAAGTATGCTTGATGCACTGATTTTATACTTGTTTTTGCCAGGGATTTACAGCTGGTAACAATTTTTGGAATGAAAACCAGAATTCTCTGCTCTGTGCCTCTATGCATTTATTTCATCTAACCATGATTTATATTTTACTAAATGTAATGTATGAAACATAAAATGAAAAGAGGTGACAATATGCAGGTTCTCTTATTCTGTTTGTTGTTTTCTTGTTTGAAAGTGGTTAACCTTTTAAGCATCAGATCCATGCGCACTGCATTACAAAGTAATGAATCGCACACTTGTCATGTCCTTATACGGTTAAAAAAAAATTAAGAAATTATATTTTGGAGCCTAAACAAAAATCATGCTAAGGTATATTTATTAAACCCTTAAAGGCAGAGTAATACTTAATTTTTGCAAGATATAATATTGTATGTATTAAAGAAATAAACAAAACCAGCTATGTATTTTTCCCATAACTTGTACAGTTTAGGAGCAATTGAGTTCTAAAGTTTACCCCTCCCTCCCCTTTTAGATATGTCACCGCTCAAGCTGACAGACTTGCATGCCTCCCAAGTATCCCTCTTTAGGAGGGACAGTCCCTCTTTGAGACCCAAATCCCTTTGTCCCTCTTACCACCCTGAGGTCCCTCTTTTTAGGGGACCAGACTGTGCATGGTATATATAAGTGTATCACATTGCTCTACAACAATAAAACTCACATTAATGTTTGTTTAAACTTCAGTATATGTGTTTATATCACGGTGCCCGTGATTTGCTGCAGTTACTTGTCTGTCACCAGTAGGGGGCTTCTATTGGCTGTCTGCAGATAGCCCGCCTCTTATTGACTATTTAAACCTGGATTGGGCACCCTTTGAGTGCCCTTTCGTGTTGTTTCTGACCTTCTTGCTATCACTATGCTAGTGATAGCTGGGCCTCTGTTCCAGTGTTCCTGAGTTCCTGATCTCATGTGTTCCTGAGTTCCTGATCTCTACTGTTCCAGTGTTTCCTGCATGCTGAAGTACTTCCAGTCCTGGTTCCGGCCTAGTCTCTGGTGTTGCAGTTCCTGCTGAACTTCTCTGCTGTTTTCTGACCTGACTGATCGTTGCTGGTTCCTGTCATCTCATCACCTGTCTTCAGTATCCTGGCGACCTTCTGCCTGGTCGCGTTGGTGACATTGCTACAATTCCGTGTTGGTCCCAGCGTGCGGACGCTGGTTTGCTCCTAAGCCTTGCGGCTATACAAACTCGCTTGTTACACCAGTGTGCGGGCACTGGTTGGCTCCAAAGCCTATCAGCTATACAAATCTGTGTTGGTCCCAGCGTGCGGACGCTGGTTTGCTCCTAAGCCTTGCGGCTATACAAACTCGCTTGTTACACCAGTGTGCGGTCACTGGTTTGCTCCAAAGCCTATCAGCTATACAATTCTGTGTTGGTCCCAGCGTGCGGATGCTGGTTTGCTCCTAAGCCTTGCGGCTATACAAACTCACTTGTTACACCAGTGTGCGGTCACTGGTTTGCTCCAAAGCCTTTCAGCTATACAAATCTGTGTTGGTCCCAGCGTGCGGACGCTGGTTTGCTCCTAAGCCTTGCGGCTATACAAACTCGCTTGTTACACCAGTGTGCGGTCACTGGTTTGCTCGCTAAGCCTAACGGCTATACTATTCAGTGTTGTTTCCAGCGTGCGGACGCTGGTTTGCTCCAAAGCCTTGCTGCTTAACGATTCTGCTAATTTGCCAGTTCCATCTGACTGCTGCTATTATCTCTGGGCTGCCCTGCCCGGTATTGGTAAGGCCGGTAGAACCTTTTACCACATTCCATCTGAGGTTGCCTTACCCGGTATTGGCAGGGCCGGTAGAGCCTACATTGTGTATCTATTGAGGCTGCCTTGCCCGGTAATTTGGTAAGGCCGGTAAACCGTTATGCTATTCCATCTGCAGGTTGCCTTACCCGGTATTGGCAAGGCCGGTAGAGTCTAAAGACTGTCCTGTCCGGTATATTGACAGGACCGGTAGAGTCTGCCTTCTGTCTGTGCTATATTCTGTATATATATATGTATGTTATTGCCATCCTAAGTTATCATTTATTATTTCAATAAAATTGATTTTTTTTACCTAAAACTTGTGTCTGAGAGTCATAATAAACCGTGACAGTACGATAGGGCCATGACCTCAGACAGCAAGGGTCAAGGTAACGCACAGAATATCCATTGGAGGATGGATGTGCTCGAGCAACGTTTGGATCAGTTGGCAGTTGCAATTCAAACGATCCTTGAACGCACGGTACCTGCTGACCAATCTAGCTCTAGCCCGGTGGTCTCGCCAAGTCAGACACCGGAAAGTGATACCAGACCCCTAGGGGGTACTGTTAAAGGGTTAACGGCTTCTGCACCCTTGCCGCTAAGATATGATGGTGACCCTAGTCTCTGCAGAGGGTTCATCAATCAACTCGAAATCTTTATGGAATTGACGGCACACGCATTTCCCAATGATCGTAGTAAAGTGGGGTTCACGATATCGCTGCTCACTGGCAGAGCATTGGCCTGGGCTAACCCCTTGTGGGAGAATGCTAAACCTTGTACTAAGAACTTTAGTGAATTTGTGCGTTCCTTTCGAAGAGTGTTTGAGCCTCCTGGTAGAACCACCTCTGCTGCCAAACGCCTTATGGAGATACAACAGGGCAGGCGTACAGTGGGCGACTATGCCATCGAATTCCGCACATTGGCAGCAGAGGTAGGTTGGAATAACGAGGCATTATTGGCAGCCTTCTCTCAAGGCCTGAATGACCACATTAAAGACGAAATCGCTGCTAAAGATCTACCTATTGATCTAGATGATTACATTGAGTATGTTATGATAATTGACTCCAGAATACGTGAGAGATCAATTGCCAGAGATCGTAAGTTACGGTCAAAAAATAATGAGCCTAGTAGCATGTTTTGCCCACCCATCCCTCCCTTGGCATTGAAGTCTAGTGAACCAGTACGGGAAACAAGTGAACCTATGGAAATAGGCTTCACTAGACTATCCAAGGCAGAGAGACTATATCGCAAAAAACAAGGGTTATGTTTATACTGCGGTAAAAAAGGGCACTTGCTAAATTCCTGTCCGGTACGTCCGGGAAACGCACACACCTAGGGTATCTTGGGGGACAGGCCCTAGGTGGTGTACAATCGTCCCCAGTGTCGGGCATAATGAAACCCACCATACAGGTGGTATTGTCTTGGGCACAACGCTCTGTGGAGGTTTTGGCCTTGGTTGACTCCGGTGCAGCAGGGTATTTTATGGATAATACCTTTGCTGAATTGCACGGAGTTCCACGCATTGAAAGAGAAAACCCCTTGACTATTGAAGCGATTGATGGTAGACCCTTAGAACCGCCTCAGGTTATATTTGAAACTATGCTATTGTCTATGACTATTGGGGCACTTCACAGAGAAGAGCAGCAGTTTCAACTGATTAATTCCCCGCACCATGCGGTGATATTGGGATTTCCGTGGTTACAGTTACATAACCCACAATTCGATTGGAAAAAGTGTGAAATTGCTGCTTGGTCCCAGTTTTGTATGGACAAATGCGTCATCCAGCCTATTAAGGTCATGTGCACCTCCTCTGCTATGCCGGATGTGTACCAACAGTTTGGCGATGTTTTTAGCAAAGGAGAGGCTAGTATGCTACCCCAGCATAGACCTTATGATTGTTGCATTGAATTGCAGCCTGGTGCAGTACCTCCGAAAGGACGCACTTATCCATTATCTTGTGATGAAAATAAGGCTATGGAGGATTACATTTCTGATGCCCTTGCTAGAGGGATCATACGTAAATCTACCTCTCCAGCTGGGGCTGGGTTCTTTTTTGTAAAAAAGAAAAATGGCGAATTAAGACCATGCATTGACTACCGGGGCTTGAATAAACTAATGGCAAAAAACGCATACCCAATACCACTCATCACCGAGCTTTTTGACAGGCTTAAGGGCGCTTCGATATTTACCAAGTTGGACCTACGGGCCGCTTACAATCTGGTTCGCATTCGAGCAGGTGATGAGTGGAAAACTGCCTTTAATACTCGAGCTGGGCACTACGAGTATCTAGTAATGCCTTTTGGGCTGTGTAATGCACCCGCAGTTTTCCAGGAACTGATAAATGATGTTCTGAGAGATATGTTACAGACATGTGTTGTGGTGTACCTCGACGATATACTGATTTACTCCCAAAACATGGCACAGCACATCAAAGATGTATCCGCAGTATTGCTACGACTCCGTGAGAACAAATTATTTTGTAAAATGGAAAAATGTGAGTTTCATAGAACCAGTGTGCCATTCTTGGGGTTCATAATTGGCAATGATGGCATTGCCATGGACAAAGAAAAGTTGTCAGCTGTCCTACAATGGCCAAAACCCAAGGGTCTTAAAGCCATACAGCGTTTCCTGGGTTTCGCTAATTATTATAGGAGGTTTATTAAGAACTTTTCTTCCATTGTCAAACCTCTGTCCGATCTTACGCACAAGGGTGCTAATCCTTCTTGTTGGCCGGTATCTGCTGAGAAAGCCTTTGAGAATTTGAAGCTGGCATTTGCTGCGGCTCCTGTGTTATCCCACCCCAATCCTTTACTTCCATTTACGTTAGAGGTTGATGCCTCAGATATTGGGGTCGGGGCAGTACTTTCGCAGCGACACGAGAAAGGTGGAACTCTCAGACCTTGTGGGTTTTTCTCTAAAAAGTTGACTGTCACTCAAAGCCACTATGAGATAGGTGACAGAGAATTATTGGCCATTATCCTTGCTCTTAAGGAATGGCGTCATTTGCTTGAAGGTACTAAGAATCCTGTCTTAATCCTAACAGATCATAAGAATCTGACCTATCTCTCGGAGGCCAAGAGATTGTCCTCTCGTCAGGCCAGGTGGGCACTGTTCCTGTCTCGATTTAATTTCATTGTATCATATTTGCCAGGGTCAAAAAATATCAGGGCTGATGCACTGTCAAGACAATTTGAGGCCGACAGTGACAGAGTGGAAGCACCAGCTCCTATCATCCAACCTGATAGAATACTGGCTACTATACGCACGAGTATCACTTCTCCTCTAGGGGAGGAGATCCTGGCCTCTCAGGGGTCCGCTCCCCATGAAACCCCAGTGGGCAAATGTTTTGTCGCTGAATCATTTCGTACTAGGCTGCTCGAAACCTACCATTCCTCTAAGGCTGCGGGACATATTGGTAGAGACCAATTGTTATGGTCCCTTTCTCAGTTATTTTGGTGGCCTTCCATGAGAAACGATTGTGCCGAATTTACGAATGCCTGTGCCACCTGCGCCCGCGCTAAGACCCCGAGACATCTCCCTGTGGGCTTGCTTCAACCGGTGCCTAATGGCGAACGCCCCTGGTCTCATGTTTCCATTGATTTTATGGGAGAGTTGCCTATGTCAAAGGGGTACTCCTTTATATTCATGGTGGTGGACAGGTTTTCTAAAATGGCTCATTTCGTGCCCCTCCGTGGTCTTCCTTCAGCGAAGGAATTGGCAATGGTGTTCGCCAGAGAAGTATTCCGGTTGCATGGAGTGCCTAGGGTACTGGTGTCTGACAGGGGGAGCCAGTTTGTGTCTAGATTTTGGAGGGCATTTTGCCAACAGATGGGCATACAGCTGTCCTTCTCCTCTGCCTACCATCCCCAGACCAATGGAGCCGCTGAACGAGCTAATCAGGGCTTGGAACAATTTCTCCGTTGTTTCGTTACTGACCATCATGATAATTGGTCCGACTTGTTGCCTTGGGCAGAGTTCGCCAGGAACTGTGCTGTCAATTCTTCATCTGGGAGCTCTCCGTTTCTGATTAATTATGGGTTCCAGCCCTGTTTGCTTCCAGACTCATTTCAGACGCAACAGATTCCAGCTCTGGATGAGCATATCGAGCAACTCCGTTCCACATGGGCACAAGTTCAGAGGGCACTTGGTCAGTCATTTCAGCGTCATCAGCGCCATGCTAATCGCAGAAGGCTTCCAGCGGTTTCCTTTCAGGTTGGGGATAGAGTATGGCTTTCCTCCAGAAATCTCAAGCTGCAGGTTCCGTCTAATAAGTTGGCTCCTCGGTTTATTGGTCCATACAGAGTTATTCGCAAAATTAACCCTGTCTCCTATGCACTAGACCTACCTGCATCCATGCGTATCCATAATGTGTTCCATGTGTCCCTTCTTAAGCCTCTGGTTTGCAATCGCTATACTACCACACCTGTGGTGCCAGGACCTGTTGAGGTCGAGGGCCAGGAGGAGTACGAGGTTCAGAGCATTATTGATTCCCGTAGGCTTAGAGGAAGGGTACAGTACCTGGTACATTGGAAAGGGTATGGTCCTGAGGATCGGTCATGGGTGGATAGTACGGACCTTCATGCACCTAGGTTAACTAGGGCCTTTCATGCCAATTACCCGCAGAAACCTAAACCCTATTCTAGGAGAGGGGGTCTTTGAAAGGGGGGTACTATCACGGTGCCCGTGATTTGCTGCAGTTACTTGTCTGTCACCAGTAGGGGGCTTCTATTGGCTGTCTGCAGATAGCCCGCCTCTTATTGACTATTTAAACCTGGATTGGGCACCCTTTGAGTGCCCTTTCGTGTTGTTTCTGACCTTCTTGCTATCACTATGCTAGTGATAGCTGGGCCTCTGTTCCAGTGTTCCTGAGTTCCTGATCTCATGTGTTCCTGAGTTCCTGATCTCTACTGTTCCAGTGTTTCCTGCATGCTGAAGTACTTCCAGTCCTGGTTCCGGCCTAGTCTCTGGTGTTGCAGTTCCTGCTGAACTTCTCTGCTGTTTTCTGACCTGACTGATCGTTGCTGGTTCCTGTCATCTCATCACCTGTCTTCAGTATCCTGGCGACCTTCTGCCTGGTCGCGTTGGTGACATTGCTACAATTCCGTGTTGGTCCCAGCGTGCGGACGCTGGTTTGCTCCTAAGCCTTGCGGCTATACAAACTCGCTTGTTACACCAGTGTGCGGGCACTGGTTGGCTCCAAAGCCTATCAGCTATACAAATCTGTGTTGGTCCCAGCGTGCGGACGCTGGTTTGCTCCTAAGCCTTGCGGCTATACAAACTCGCTTGTTACACCAGTGTGCGGTCACTGGTTTGCTCCAAAGCCTATCAGCTATACAATTCTGTGTTGGTCCCAGCGTGCGGATGCTGGTTTGCTCCTAAGCCTTGCGGCTATACAAACTCACTTGTTACACCAGTGTGCGGTCACTGGTTTGCTCCAAAGCCTTTCAGCTATACAAATCTGTGTTGGTCCCAGCGTGCGGACGCTGGTTTGCTCCTAAGCCTTGCGGCTATACAAACTCGCTTGTTACACCAGTGTGCGGTCACTGGTTTGCTCCAAAGCCTATCAGCTATACTAATCTGTGTTGGTCCCAGCGTGCGGACGCTGGTTTGCTCCTAAGCCTTGCGGCTATACTACTCGCTTGTTACTCCAGTGTGCGGTCACTGGTTTGCTCGCTAAGCCTAACGGCTATACTATTCAGTGTTGTTTCCAGCGTGCGGACGCTGGTTTGCTCCAAAGCCTTGCTGCTTAACGATTCTGCTAATTTGCCAGTTCCATCTGACTGCTGCTATTATCTCTGGGCTGCCCTGCCCGGTATTGGTAAGGCCGGTAGAACCTTTTACCACATTCCATCTGAGGTTGCCTTACCCGGTATTGGCAGGGCCGGTAGAGCCTACATTGTGTATCTATTGAGGCTGCCTTGCCCGGTAATTTGGTAAGGCCGGTAAACCGTTATGCTATTCCATCTGCAGGTTGCCTTACCCGGTATTGGCAAGGCCGGTAGAGCCTAAAGACTGTCCTGTCCGGTATATTGACAGGACCGGTAGAGTCTGCCTTCTGTCTGTGCTATATTCTGTATATATATATGTATGTTATTGCCATCCTAAGTTATCATTTATTATTTCAATAAAATTGATTTTTTTTACCTAAAACTTGTGTCTGAGAGTCATAATAAACCGTGACAGTTTATCAATTAGTCTATGTAAATAAAATACTTTATCCTTGCTAAATTATTTATTCAATTACACCACGAGGTCGCAGAAGGTCATAATATGACCTAAAAATTATTGGTAATGCCCCGCCCACCAGCCACACCCCCAACACCACCATGTAAAACAAAAGTGTCCCTCTTTGGCCATTTGAAATGTTGGGCGGTATGGACTTGGATTCTGGTTTGTTGACAGGGCGGATCATCTGGAGAGCTGAAACAGGAGTGGATACCAAGGAAATCTTCATAACAATGGTCTACTGCTCAGACCGTGCCTACTTTGCAGACTGTTGTCATGAAGATTTCCTTGGTATCTACTCCTATTTCAGCCTTCCGTCTGGTCCGCAGACCAGAATCCAAGTATGTCAGCTTGAGCAGTGACATACATAAAAGGGGCATGAATGGTAAACTTTAGAACGCAATTGCTCCTGAACTGTACAAGTTATGGGAAAAATACATAGATAGGTTTGTTTATTTCTTTAATACATACAATATCATATCTTGCAAAAATTAAGTATTACCATCCCGTTAAGGACTACGGGTGTGAGCAAAGCATTGTAACGCAATACATTGCGCCCTCCTCTGGTCCTTTAAAGAGTTAAAGTGTTAGTAATGTCTAAAAAAACCTTTTTTGCATTTAGAAGAGCTTAAAAAGCTGATCTAAATGCAAAAAACGTATCTCTCAAACCGCTATGGTTTAAGAGATACGGGCGTTTAAAGTTTGATTTCTCCTACTGAAAGCTGTAAAGCTGTCAGCAGGAGATCCATGTTGGTCGACACGCTGGCGCTTGAGAAGTGACGGGATCTCGTTACTTACACGAAATCCCTCGTTCAGGCACATGTTTTAGACCATTCCAATGAAGGGATTCCGTGTAAGTAAGGAGATCTCGGCACTTCTCAAGCGCCAGCGTGTCGACCGACACAAATCTCCTGCTGATAGCTTTACAGCTGTCAGTAGGAGAAATCAAACTTTAAACGCCCGTATCTCTTAAACCATAGAGGTTTGAGAGATACGTTTTTTTGCATTTAGATCAGCTTTTTAAGCTCTTCTAAATGCAAAAAAAGGTTTTTTTAGACATTACTAACACTTTAAAATCCCTGCTATGGTAATGTTTTTAGATTAAAAAAAGTTTTATATTTTAAAATAATAAAAAAATATATTTGAAATAATATTATGTTTGTAAAAGGAATTTAAATATTCTATCTACTACTCAAACCTCCCAGGAAGGAATTTTACTCGAGAGAAAAATTTTAAAAATATGCTTTCAATTAATTAGCGACAATTAATTGGGGAGCTATTATAATTAACTATAATTGGTTAATTCAGCTAGGTTAATAAGAATAAAACCATCAGCAAGGGAATAACCTACTGATACCAAATGTTGATGTAATTATGAATCCCATGCAACATATTCCTTTTATTACAATAGCAATTTCATGCACAATGGCACTAGTCACTAGTATTTAAAAATCTAATTCTGTTAAATGATTTGGAATTATTCTTAAAGGAAAACTATTACATCATATGTTGGCAGTGGGTATCAAATAACTATATTTCAAAAGCTGAAACTAATTTCTGAATTCATTGATTTCTATGTTGGAACTTTCATGCAATATTTAATTCATTTTGATAACACGTTGTATTTTTCTTTGTTTAAAGGAGAATTACCAGTAAATAAAATGATGGTGAGCGAGCAGAATGAAAATCTAAATCAAATCAATATTTGGTGTGACCACCCTTTGCCTTCAAAACAGCATCAATTCTTCATAATTTTGGAGAGCTAACCACAGTCCTTCTGTGGATTTAGGCAGCCTTAGTTGCTTAAAGGGATAGCAATGTTTCATAATAAAAGCTGCTCTAATTAATCATCATAGTATTTGGACTCTGGAGAGTGTTATTTCAATTCTGTCAGAGTTGTAGTTCAAGAGTAATTCAATGACAAAGTATCCCCCTGCCACCCCTTTTACTGATGTAACACTGTTCAGCCATAGAAGAAGGGAGGTGCCCAGGTAGACTGCAGAGAGGGGCAATCTCCAATTAACTTGTCAAGGGGGGCAGGGCCTTCATTGTTCTCATATGAAGAAGACTGTCCCCTTCTGTTATCTGTCTGGTCTATGGACTGGATTCCACATCTGAGAAGAGATGGCTTACACTAGGTAAAAGGGGCAGGAGGGGGAAACTTTGCATGTGAATATCTCTCAAACCATAAAGGTTTGAGAGATAAGACATATATTGTTCTTCATGTTTTTTTAATGCCTACAAAATAAAATAACGATAAAACAAAGTATTACTATCCCTTTAAAATGCTGAAAGTGGCGCTACAATGAGATGATCGAAAATATATTTACCTCCCTGCCGCCTGACCTGGATTCCCACTCACTAAATCCCAAATAAAATGCAAATTGGACTTTGTGATCTGGAGCATAGATGACAAATAGAACAATCTTTCTTAGATATGGGTATTTCTACCAGTGGAAATAAAGTATATAAAGGGATTTACAATTTAAGTGAGTATGAATTAGCAAAAGACGAATTAGATGTTTTGAGCAAAGGTTTGAAGTTTGCACCAAATGTACCTTTTGATAAATCCCAAGCATACATTGGCAATTACAAATTTGTTAGGAAACTATGTTTGGAAAATTATTATAGGAAAGGTCCATTGGATAATATAGTACAGAATGAATCTTCCACCTTTATGAATACCAGTTTTAAGCCACAATCTACTTTCTTTACATGTATTAAAGTGCATCTATTACTTTAAAAAGAGTTTATGATTTTTTTTTTCATTTTTAAAGAGGTATTATCACCTTTCTAAGTCCTCATCTAAGTGAGAGCTTCCATCTTGAAAATGCATCAATATTCCTCCTTTTCAGTTTATTACCCCCCCACACACACACGCATTTTCACTATGTACTCAAGGGGGAGTCAACTCTTGGACCTCCTCCTTTTGGGGACTATAATTCCTTTCATTCCCACCCAGCCAGCGGTGGATTGTAGCCCCCAAGCAGTTGTAGATCTGACAGTTGACTACACCTGACCTACTCTATGGATGGAGAAACAGACAGATATCCTATATAATAATTCGCTAAAACGTGTGTAACGCCGCAACATGTGCAGCAGACACTGCTGAGCGTGCTGCAGTCATGCGCAGTAGAGACTGCCCATGCTGCGGCTGATACAGAGGCTCTGTATCAGCCATGGCGCGGGCAGTCTTTACTGCGCGCAACTGCCCCGTGACTGGGTGGCAGTGGCACTGTGGCCCGTGTAACGGGCTCTTCAACTAGTATTATATAATAGAGATAGATTAGCTAGACAGACAGCTAGATAGATGATAGATAGATATAGATAGATGATAGATAGATGATAGATAGATAGATAGATAGATAGATAGATAGATAGATAGATATGAGATAGATAGATAGATAGATAGATAGATAGATAGATAGATAGATAGATATGAGATAGATAGATAGATAGATAGATAGATAGATAGATATGAGATAGATAGATAGATAGATAGATAGATAGATAGATAGATAGATATGAGATAGATAGATAGATAGATAGATAGATAGATAGATATGAGATAGATAGATAGATAGATAGATAGATAGATAGATAGATAGATATGAGATAGATAGATAGATAGATAGATAGATAGATAGATAGATAGATATGAGATAGATAGATAGATAGATAGATAGATAGATATATAGATGATAGATATGAGATAGATAGATAGATAGATAGATAGATAGATAGATAGATAGATAGATAGATATATAGATAGATAGATAGACATATGATACTGAATGTTTAGTTTTTTAGCAGGTCAGATATCCACTACTATAAACTACTGTGTATTCATACCTGGGAACTTAACAAAGTGTACTGGGGGAGATCTATGATACGATTCGAGTCAGAAAATGGGCCGGGCTTATTTGCGACTTGGGGGCGGGGTTTTAAAAAACATACCAAAACACTGACAAATAGCCTTGGAAGGAGGAGAATTTGCGGCGGAGTGCCAGGAGAACAATTGGAAGACACATAAGTGGATAGCGTTTTATTAAAAACTCCCCACATCCAGAGAATCAGCCTCTGCCCCAGAGACTGGGTAATTAGAAGGCAAAACCAGAGTCTACGGGGCAAATCCGGAGAGTTCCCAGCTATGTGTGTAATACACAGCAGGGGGTGGAAATAGTAATATTTAAATACATCACTTCCATTCCAGTACCTTTTATATGTCCATGTTTAACACGATGAAGAGAGGTGAGGTTGGAGCGTACCAACTGTACTATACACAAATGAAAATTCTCTACATCCACTTTGATTCAAATGGTTATTTTTTTGCCCCCCTGAATTCAAGGGGTTAAAAGTCATCTTTAAAACATTTCATTAGTCCCCTGTGGTGCAGTTATCGTGCCCCAGAATTGCACCTTTTTAATCTTTTCAGTGCCAGGGCAGTACGCAATGCATTGCTTTGCAATGCGTTGCGTACCCCTCTGGCACTGAAAGGGTTAAGGTTGCCAAAAACGCTGTATAGTGTATCAACATTTTTACATATACATCCGTACTTACATGATCTTTTAACCCTTTGAATGCATTTAATACCGCTCTGGCACTGAAAAGGTTAAAGGGATAGTAATACTTACCTTTCCTTGAAGTCAACGTTCTAGCTGACTGCAGAGGAATCCTGTCGTACGACCATCAGGTGGCTCTGCAGCAGAGCCGAGATCGCATTGCAAACCAAGCACACGTAGAAGACTGTTTCAGTGAAGGATTTCTTTTTTATTAACTCTATCTCGGCTCTGCTGCAGAGCTGCCTGATGGTCGTACGACAGGCTTCCTCTGTAGTCAGCTAGAGCGCTGACTTCAGTGAAAGGGGAGGGAGGGGGTAACTTTGGCAGTGATTAGCTCTCAAACCATAAAGGTTGGAGAGATTGCACTGGGGGCAATTAATTTCTTTTTTTAATGCCTACGATATGGGGATTAGTACATTTTAAGTATTACTATCCCTTTAAGTGAATGAAAATAAAACAGCAATTCTATCCTTAACAACAGCATGACTATCATTTACCACTCTTTCACCTACATGCATTACACATGTATTAACACCATAGCTTTTTCCAATAGAGAACAGTATCTTTAAGGTCTTCATAAAAATGATGAATGGATGACCTTGCTAATTGTTCTCCAAATGCTTTTAATGTGAATATAAAGGTTTACTATGTAATTATGTTTTCAGATCTCATAGGTTTATTGCAGTGGGCACATCCAACTCAGTGAGGCTGATGCATGAAGAAGAACTGGAGCAATTCTAGAGCACGACAACTGCACCCATAGGGGACAAATAAAAATGTGTCAAATTCCTACTTATATAGCATTTTGCAGTGCGTTGCAGCGCTCTCTGGCACTCAAAGGGTTAAGGCATAGAGACATACTCATTTATGGATTATGCCTTAACCTTTTGATGCTCCTGTATATTATTTTTAGCGGATGGATAATACTCCCAACATATTGGATGTGTCTTGTTAGTATACAAACAGGTAATACGTTCAGTGTTACAACTGATATAGGCTTGGTGAGAACCTCTCTGGCATTCAAAGGGTTAAGGCACAGGTACCCTTTGAGTGCCGCATCAAAGCCCCTGCAATCGCGCTGATGGGACATCACAGCTCTCAGTCAACAAAGCGTGCTAGGGGTTAACTTAAAGGGTTAGTAATGCCCAAAGATAACTTTATGTTTTATTGTAGACTAGTAAGAACGCCCGTGTACACGGGCTAAAGTGACACCCAGCTGCCCCGGCTGCTGCCCCAGAGCCGGGAGCAGAGACAGGAGGTGAGTCGTCTGGAGCTCCCCGCTCCAGATCAGCACATTCGGCCAGTCGCTACTGCACATGACTGCATCGTTCTTGCAGTCTCTACTGCACATGACTGCATCGTTCTTGCAGTCTCTACTGCACATGACTGCATCGTTCTTGCAGTCTCTACTGCACATGACTGCATCATTCTTGCAGTCTCTACTGCACATGACTGCATCATTCTTGCAGTCTCTACTGCACATGACTGCATCGTTCTTTCAGTCTCTACCGCACATGACTGCATCGTTCTTGCAGTCTCTACTGCACATGACTGCATCATTCTTGCAGTCTCTACTGCACATGACTGCATCATTCTTGCAGTCTCTACTGCACATGACTGCATCATTCTTGCAGTCTCTACTGCACATGACTGCATCGTTCTTGCAGTCTCTACTACACATGACTGCACCGTTCTTTCAGTCTCTACTGAACATGACTGCATCATTCTTGCAGTCTCTACTGCACATGACTGCATCGTTCTTGCAGTCTCTACTGCACATGACTGCATCGTTCTTGCAGTCTCTACTACACATGTGCTGTTACACACACAGGGAGCTTCACAGGCTAGCGCTTTATATTATTTTGTTTAAAAAAAAATAAATTATGTGCAGCAAATCCCATCTCTCAAACCTTTACTGTTTGAGAGATATTCTGTGCTAAAGTTCCCCCCTCCCTCCCCTTCTCCTGATGTTAGCGTTCTACTGACAGCAGGAGATCCCGGTCCTGGGACCAACCAGCAGCTCTTCAGGAGAACCAAAATAGTGATATTTAATAATTACTTCATTGAAACAGTCTACAAAGTGTGTCTGGTTTGCATGCACACTTTGTAGACCGTTCCAATGAAGTAGTTCTTTTTAAAGATCGCTATTTCGGCTCTGATAAAGAGCCACTTCAAGTCAGCCGACTCCAATCTCCTGCTGTCAGCTTTACAGCTGACATCAGGAGAGAGGGAACTTTGGCGGCAAATATCTCTCAAACCGAAAAGGTTTGAGATATGGGATTTGCTCTTCATAATTTATTTTTTTAAAATCTACAATAAAACAAAGTTATCACTGGGCATTACTAACCCTTTAAGCATGACACATGTTTATTTAACTACTCGACACTTATGTAGGCAACATTCTGGTGTCTCGACACTTAAGCCTGCAACATCAGAATGCTGCCGTTTTCAACAAGGCAACATTTTTAATGAGCAGTTTGTTTGGTCGCCCATTAGCGGGCAACATTTCAAAAGGATACTAAGTGCCAGACGGGCGAGCAATACTTTGCTTACCCCCCCAACAGGCAAAGGGTTAAATATCAGTCAACAAGCCTGACAAGGTTGAAACAACTGTTTGTGAGAAGGTTGAATGCTGCATGCCGCTCTAAGCTATGCTTTTGTGGAAGAATCTGTGAAAGCAGCGAGTATAAGCTAAGGGACCCATATTTATATGGGCTTGGATTCAAGAAATCGCCGCTCTGTGTGCTTTCATTTCAATGTTGCTGCAAGGAATTTTGGGAATGCATAAAAATTAAGTAATACTAGGAATACTTTGCTGGAGACAGGTTATTTGGATCTGTTTTAGGCAAGTAACTATACACATAAGTATTTTATTAATTTATATAGGTATTGAACACAATGATTTTTGTCATTTTGTTTAATGGTTTTGCATACGGCGCTTTACCAGATTCAGTCATAGTAGCCAATTAGCCCCACAATGAAGAGACCCACAAAACTGAAACAGGCGTCTATAGGCAGGTTCTCTGCCTTCTGGTTAAGATGAAGTTTATTAACTGTCCAGACATGTGAGAGCTGTCTGGGTAGGGTGAGGCTTGCTTGAGGTGGCACAGAGTCACCAGACTGATCTGGGAGGGGGTGCAGAGGACCACATGTGCACATTGTGGTGCGTGTACAGAACATACACACAATGGAGCACTGCCAAAACCCTCAATGTGAGGAAGGCCTGAGGATTAAAAGGACCTGCTGAGACCACTGAGGACTAAGCACTGCACATCGTACTGGCACAGATCACTGAGTGAACTTCTGTCTCAGAATGGTCAGGCACGGGAAAAAGCTGACTGTGGGCAGGTTTAATGACTCATAAATGTTTGAATAAGGTAAGACATGAGTGCTCACACCTGTCCTCAGCCCCCCATCATTGCATGTTTTCAGGATCTCAAGTGAAAGTTACCAGCGGTCTAGGGAAGTTACCTTCCCTTAAGGACCGCTTTGATCCTTGCCGACGCCCTTTTACATGTGACCTGTTAAGCGTACCGGAGCAGCGCTATGGGGCCTAAGAGAGATCGCTCCAGTCTTGGAGCGGTCAATTTTAGGCCCCATTTTTACTTACAGTGCTCCCGGTAGAGTGCTGTAAGTAAAAAGTATGTGACATGCTATGACCTTAAGGGTATAAGGACCGTGATGGTCATAGCACGTCATCTGGTCCTTAAGGGGTTATCAGGCAGATCGGTCAGAATGAATGAACCTCTGACTGATTCAGCTATGTTCATGTGATGATATCCTGGAAACCTGCACCATCTGAGCACCCCTGACCTAAGGAACACCAAAAATGGCTGTACTCTGTGCTCCCATTTACATGTTGATGCCAGAATTTCTGGAAAATAAGTAGAAATGCTGTAAAACTAGGACTTACTGGAGACTGGTACTTCTGATCTGTTTCAGACATGTACATTTATAATAAGTGTAATATATAGTAGGGCTGCAACAACTAATCGATGAAATCGATAAAAATCGATAATGAGAATCGTTGTCAACGATTCTCATTATCGATTCGTTGTGCAGCGATTAGTTGTGCCGCCCAGCAGCCCCACAGCCGCCGGATACTGCTGTCTTACTTCCTGCACTGATGACATCCGGAGCGCAACCACTCCAAACGCGGAGACGCCCCGTGGAGCGTGCAGGTATTTTCTTCCTCTGTTCTGAGGCCAGTTTAAAACTGGCGCCCAGACAGAGGAAGAAAACCCCTGCACGCTTCATGCGGCGTCTCCGCGTTTGGAGTGGTTGCGCTCCGGATGTCATCAGTGCAGGAAAGTGAAAAAGAGGTACGGGGGAGAGAGAGGCACAAGGGGGAGAGAAGTACATGGGGGAGAGAGGCACAAGGGGAGAAAGAGAGAGAAGTACATGGGGGTGAAAGAGGCACAAGGGGGAGAGAGAGAAGTACATGGGGGTGAAAGGCAAAAGGGGGGAGAGAGAGAAGTACATGGGGGTGAAAGGCAAAAGGGGGAGAGAGAGAGAAGTACATGGGGGTGAAAGGCAAAAGGGGGAGAGAGAGAGAAGTACATGGGGGAGAAAGAGGCAAAAGGGGGAAAGAGAGGCAAAAGGGGGAGAGAGAGAGAAGTACATGGGGGTGAAAGAGGCACAAGGGGGAGAGAGAGAAGTACATGGGGGTGAAAGAGGCACAAGGGGGAGAGAGAGAAGTACATGGGGGGGTGAAAGAGGCACAAGGGGGAGAGAGAGAGAGAAGTACATGGGGGGGTGAAAGAGGCACAAGGGGGAGAGAGAGAGAAGTACATGGGGGGGGTGAAAGAGGCACAAGGGGGAGAGAGAGAGAAGTACATGGGGGTGAAAGAGGCACAAGGGGGAGAGAGAGAGAGAAGTACATGGGGGTGAAAGAGGCACAAGGGGGAGAGAGAGAGAGCAGTACATGGGGGAGAAAGAGGCACAAGGGGGGGAGAGAAGTACAAGGGGGAGAAATAGAGGCACAAGGGGGGGAGAGAAGTACAAGGGGGAGAAATAGAGGCACAAGGGGGGAGAGAAGTACAAGGGGGAGAAATAGAGGCACAAGGGGGGGAGAGAAGTACAAGGGGGAGAAATAGAAGTACAAGGGGGGGAGAGAAGTACAAGGGGGAGAAATAGAAGCACAAGGGGGGGAGAGAAGTACAAGGGGGAGAAATAGAAGCACAAGGGGGGAGAGAAGTACAAGGGGGAGAAATAGAAGCACAAGGGGGGGAGAGAAGTACAAGGGGGAGAAATAGAGGCACAAGGGGGGGGAGAAGTACAAGGGGGAGAAATAGAGGCATAAGGGGGGAGAAATAGAGGCACAAGGGGGGGAGAGAGAAGTACAAGGGGGGAGAAATAGAGGCACAAAGGGGGGGAGAGAGAGAAGTACAAGGGGGGAGAAATAGAGGCACAAGGGGGGAGAGAAGTACAAGGGGGGAGAAATAGAGGCACAAGGGGGAGAGAGAGAAGTACAAGGGGGGAGAAAGAGGTGCATAGACCCCATAGTAAAATAATAACAATGACACATGTTAATGTGTAAAGTTTTTTATTCTGCTGTTTGTTTTTAACACTGTTCATTAAATCAGTTTAAATAATGAAAAATTAGAATTTTTTTATCCGATTAATCGATTAATCGAAAAAATAATCGGCCAACTAATCGATTATCAAAATAATCGTTAGTTGCAGCCCTAATATATAGACATTTATCTAGATGGGGCTTGTAACACCTTGAATGCTATAAAGATCTCCATAACTGTCTTTGACAATGTGTTGAACACCTCTTTAGCAATTATGTGGTAAGAACTTAAGTCCCACTTAACCCCACGTGGATCAGAGAGGTTTACAACATATTGGGCTGTGTACCTCTCTTGTCTTTAATGCGTTAATCAGTGAGAAGTTTTGATGTTACTTATTATGCAGTTGAATGGCTCCTGAATTGTTTGAGTGCTTCTTAGTCCATCAGTTTCAGTGGCTCTGACAATGTCCAGCCGTTTAGTTGGTGACCCTGCCAAGGCAGGTAACAATGCTGCTAGCAATGCAGTTTTGTGATTTCAGTGCCATACTTGCACAGCTTTTGAAATCCACAGAGTATTACAAGCATATTTTAATGGCTCTGTTATTTTTGAATACTCAGTCTCAAGGGATCCATCTCAAGCCTCCCTTACTGTGATAAATGTCATATTGCACTTGGAACTGCAGTTTTACTGCAAACGGCTCGTAGTTAGAATACAGGAATGGCTTTTACTAAGCCAAAGCAATGCCCCCCAACTCTCGCAAAGACTTAAATAACCCTAATTCTTAACACCTTGAATGCCTGACAACGTATCACATGCAATAGCAAAGTTACTAGCCTTAAAGGGCTTAATGCAAGTTGATATATTGAACACCTCATTTTAACAATAACCAATATAAGGATTTTCAGACTATCGTTTTATTTTTCACAGCTAAATAACAGAGGCTGCAGAAAAATCAGTTGCAATTTAAACACTGGGAATTAGGACATTATTTACTGTTTTTATAGCTTTTTATGTACCAATTTTTTCATCCCTATACATTTTTTGAGATTGAAAATGTGATTCAAATTAAACAACAGAAAATGTGAGTAAATAGGATTTGCATTGATTCAAATATCATTTGCATGTCATTATAACTTTCTATCAGAATCTTTGCACTTTTCCATTTACAGCTGTCCAAATTCTCAACTCTGCGGGAGCATCCATCTTAAGTCAATTTGCATAATTCCTCCCGATTAATTTATTCCACCACTTTGATGGAAGCTGATAGGTTCTCTCAGCCTCAGAGGTAGCAGTGGGGTGATATCAGGACATTAATTATTGATGTTGTGCCACACAGCTCATGAATTCAGCTCTATGAGGTTAAAGAGTCACTAACTACTAAACTAAAAAATCTTCAAAACCATTCTACTTATTGAAGAACACAAATTCTTAAAATCATACCTTTATTGAAGTTTATGGGAAGGAATAATTATATTCTGTTAAGCTGAAGTGACAGTCCCTCTTTAACTACGTCTTGAAAGTTAACTAGTACACCTTAAAGAGGAACTTTCAGATAATAGCCAGTCGACATTCATTCATGGCGACTAGCTTGAAACTACATGTCTTACCAAAAAAAAAATACTTGTGTCTAAAGGAATCCGTCCCATTTCGGGACTGACGGGCAGGTTAGTGCGGTCTGTGAGCCTGCGCCGTTAGTCCCTTCCTGTGACCATATGGCGCAAAGCAGTCTACTCTATGGAGACCGGGACTGATGGCGTATGCGCACAGACAAGATGTCTGCGCTATAGCCTCAGTTCTGGTCTCAAAACGGGACGGATTCCTTTAGACACAGGTATTTTTTTTGGTAAGACATACATTTTCAAGCTAGTCGCCATGCATTTAATGAATGCATGGCGACTTGATATTATCTGACAGTTCCACTTTAATCCTCAAAAAATCTACCACAGCATCTTGATCTTTTGTAACCAAACTCTCGGAGGCTGATGTACTAAGACACTGGAACAATTTTGCGACAGCTCAAATGCACCATAGGACAGAAATACAAATTCCATTGTTGGAAACCACTCTAGCTGTTTATATACTCATTTAAAATAATGGGAGTTTTTTGAATAATTGTTTGTCCTCTATAACGCAGTTGGCCAACTCTAAAATTGGAATTAATATGTCACCCTCTCTAATTACAAAGACATTTGCCCAGCAGTAGTTGTGACACTTGATGAGTTGAGAGATGAGTTGACTTGACATTCACATTATTTTTATGTTTTCCTTGAAGCTGTTTTTTCACCATGTCTAAATGACGGAGGTTATTACAGTACTATTTGGAATGGCTAAGTCAAAAAACTAACAAACTGTATAATCATGTTTTAATTGCTTATTTTGTTCTGTCATTTTAATGGTTCTTATCCTTGTAGATTTAATGTGACTTAAATCACTTTGCACATATACATTTTGTTATTGCCAAAATATCTTTATGATACTAAATTTTGTGTTTACCTCCAGGCTAGAAGAACTAGAATTAATAAAGTATACACCGTGTAGCTAAATTCAACAATAACAAATTGAACAAAAGTCAAAACATGTACAATTTCACCAAGCAAACATTTAATGGTAAATATGTGCAGGTCAGTTTTATAAATATACACTCTAATATACTGACAACTTGAATAGTAACATATAAAACCGGCCAAATTTTGGAAGGTTATTAAAAATATCTACAACCCCCATAACCATTCTCACTCCTCAACTATAGAAAAATATGCAATTAAACAATACAATGATCCATAGTAATAGCTAATGCATTCAACAGATAGTGAAATATATGATCACCTCTTTAACCCAAAAATGAAATTACAATCTGGGCCTGGCCAACTACCAGCAATGTCATTAATGCTGAATGCCTCAGTCCCTGCCCATCCTATTGCATCCCCAATTAATGCCTACCTGTCATCCGGGTATACGCCCAAAGCCTGGAAAGTAGCTAGTGTTTTGTCTATTCACAAACATGTGGATAGAAATGTAGTATCAGATTACATACCAATATATTTACTCCCCACATTATCTAAAATCCTAGAGAACTGTGTCATGTGCAACTATATAAATATTACAGACTGTCAGTTTTTTTCACCCCCATTCAATCAGGCTTTCATCCAAATCACTCTACAATCACTGCCCTTCTGAAAGTACACAATGATATCCACACTGTTATGGAAAATGGTGAACTCACTGGAGCTGTTTTCCTAGATTTTGAAAAGGCCTTTGATACAGTAGACCATAGTATTCTTCTTCTCTAAACTGGTTATGATCCTATTTATCAGACAGAATACAATATGTATCTATTGCTGACATTTCCCCTCTGCTTCAAGTAACAAGTTGGGTTCCCCAAGGCTCCATACGTGGCCCTCTTCTATTTCCTATATTTATAAACTAGTTGAAGAGCCTGCTGCAGTGGCCACAGTGCCACTGCCAGCCGGTCGCGGGGCAGTCATGCACAGTAGAGATTTCCCACGCCGCAGCTGACACAGTGCCAGCCGGTCGCGGGGCAGTCATGCGCAGTAGAGATTTCCCACGCCGCAGCTGACACAGTGCCAGCCAGTCGCGGTGCAGTCATTCTCAGTAGAGACTGCCCGCGCCGGGCTTATACAGAGCTGGACGCTCAGTAGAGACTTGCTTTGCAATGCGTTGCGTACCCCTCTGGCACTCAAGGGGTTAAACTATGGATTAGTGTGTTGCATATGTATGCTTTTAACTTATACTTTTTTTTTTTTTTTTTTTACAGAAAGAAGACAGAAGAGACCAGAGAAGAAAGAAGATAGAAGAGAAGAAAGAAGGACAGAAGATGACCTGAAAGCTAAGGACTCCACTGGACATAAGGAGTAATGGTAAGTGTTACTTGTTATGTGATGTTTTTTTACTGGTTAAACCTATGAATGCCAGCGTGGTAATTATACCGCATTGGCACTCATAGGGTTATTTCTACTAATGTCTGACACATTTTTCATACTTTGGATGTATTGATATGGGACTTAGAGCCCCATATCAATACATCCACTGAGGACTTCGTTTTTTTTTAATTCAAGCGTCTGCTTCGGCTGTTTAAACAGGAGATAAGGGACTCAAGTTAATAAAAATATAGTTCTTAAAGGGATAGTAATACTTAAAATGTAAAAAAAAATATGTTGTAGAGTTTATCCCCCTGAGTAAAACAGGGGTACTCCCACTGCTGAAAGGTGTTTCATTCAAAAGTTATTAATTTTCAAAGTTGAATTTTTTAGGTGCAATATCACAGTGGCCTGAAATTGTACAGTGGCGCTGTTGCTACATGATCCTATGGACAGCTCTGGTCAGTTGACCATAAATCTCCATAGGATGGTGTAGCAACAGCGCCACTGTACAATTTCAGGCCACTGTGATATTGCACCTAAAAAATTCAACTTTGAAAATTAATAACTTTTGAATGAAACACCTTTCAGCAGTGGGAGTACTCTTGTTTTACTCAGGGGGATAACCCCTACAACATATTTTTTTTTACATTTTAAGTATTACTATCCCTTTAACTTTCCTGTGATAACTTGAGTCCTTTATCGCCTTTCCTTGGCTAACACAGACATCTGAATTGCTATTTACGGTGCTTTCATCATTTTCAATGGAGGAAAACACCTCTTAACTTTAATAGACGACGGCTCTTTTTTTTGCCGGTATTTTTTCACGGCACAGACATCTGAATAACTTACTGTGATGGAAAAAATGCCGTCGGCAGAAAAACCAGTTGTCGCCAACATTTGGATCGAGCCCTTAGTGGGTTTCTCTTGTTTGCATTATCCAAAAACAAGTCAAGCTAATTTAGGGTTAATGAAACATTTTAGAAAAATTACTAAATGTAACTGTTCATCATCTCCATTGAGTCTTGTTAAAATTAGCAAACTGATGCTTAAATTGTTCATGTTTAATTATCATTTAACTTCTGGTCATCAGCATCAGTAGCAAGTGATGTAATCGACCAGGGCATCTTAGAACTTTGCAGGAAACGGCATCACATTGCACCTTAGGGAGCCATTCAAACAGTTCATTGAATTTTTGCAAAGCTGATCTCAGTAGGATGCCAGTCTATTCAGTATGGCTGACATCCATGTGCACCAGCCCTTTCTCCTTCAGTGACTGCCACTCACTGTGACTGGTTCACAGATTAAGCGTAATGTGTAACAGAATATAGGAAACGTTATTCTGGAATAAACCAACTGTACCATAGGGGACAAATAAAATTCCTAAATTTCTATTCACTTGAATATAGCTTTTTAAAGGGATAGTAATACTTAAAATGTAAAAAAAAATATGTTGTAGGGTTTATCCCCCTGAGTAAAACAAGAGTACTCCCACTGCTGAAAGGTGTTTCGTTCAAAAGTTATTAATTTTCATCTGGAGATTTATGGTCTTGGGACCAGAGCTGTCCATAGGATCGTGTAGCAACAGCGCCATTGTACAATTTCAGGCCACTGTGATATTGCACCTAAAAAATTCAACTTTGAAAATTAATAACTTTTGAACGAAACACCTTTCAGCAGTGGGAGTACTCTTGTTTTACTCAGGGGGATAAACCGTCCAACATATTTTTGTTTTTACATTTTAAGTATTACTATCCCTTTAACCCTCTGTATGCTAGAGAGGTCCCCAATGCATTCCTTCGACCAGTTTAATTCAAAGGGATAGTAATACTTCTTTTTATCTTTATTTTATTTTGTAGGCATTAAAAAAACATGAAGAACGATATAAGTCTTATCTCTCAAACCTTTATGGTTTAAGACGTATTCACAAGCAAAGTTTCCCCTCCCGCCCCTTTTACCTAGTGTAAGCCATCTCTTCTCAGATGTGGAATCTGGTTGTAAGACCAGACAGATAACAGAAGGGGACAACCTTCTTCCTATGAGAACAATGAACGCCCTGTCCCCCTTGACAAGGTTTTCAGGTTTTTCCCTTATCTTAATTGAAGATTGTCCCTTTCTGCAATCTACCTGGACACCTCCCTTCTGCTCTGGCTGAACAGTGTTACATCAGTAAAAGGGGCGGGAGGGGTATACTTTATCATTGAATTACTCTTGAACTACAACTCTGACAGAATTGAAATAACACTCACTAAAGTCCAAATACTATGATGATTAATTAGAGCTGCTTTTATTATGAAACATTACTATCCCTTTAACAGGAATTTTTATTTGTTCCCTATGATTCCATTGGATTACTCCAGAATAACTCCAATTCAATTTTATAAATATGGGCCTATGTCTCCTGTATTAACAAATCCTAAGTATAATTCCTGAGTCTTTACCACCAACAAAAGGGGTGGGAGGATGTTGATTGATTGATGTCTCTACTCCCTACTACATTGTACACATAGTTAAAACAGATTTTCAGCAGCACATGATTAGACTCCAAAAAGTAGAATCCAAATGAGTGACTATTAAAGGAGAATTACAACTGAATTAAAACGGATTATTATACGAAAGAATATATTGTGCATCTATCAATTCTACAAATATTATGCAGTAACATTCAAAAAAATCTATGTAAAATTCAAGAATGTTATGTATTATATTATCCTGCTCTTTATTTATCACACATGGAGAAGAAATTTCAGATGAACCTGTTGCTTCCTGCTGAACATTACACAGAGTAGATTCCTGGGCAAGAAGTGAGTAAGTGAAGAAACATGCAATATCAACACAGAAGGAAATTATATCTGTAATTGATTTAAAGCAAAAAAAAGTCTATAAATAAAAGCTACTTATTTTAACGTGACTATTTCTTTAAAGGGGCAGTGCCTCCTAGATGCATAAACAATTATTTTTCTTAATAAATACAGCACAGGCAACCCTATCACCGACACTCCTCAGTGGTGTCACAAACCTTAAAGGTATAATAATGTTTCATAATAAAAGCAGTTCTAATTAATCATCATAGTATTTGGACTTTGGAGAGTGTTATTTCAATACTGTCAGAGTTATAGTTCAAGAGTAATTCAATGACAAAGTGTCCCCCTCCCGCCCCTTTTACTGATGTAACACTGCTCAGCCAGAGCAGAAGGGAGGTGCCCAGGCAGACTGCAGAGAGGGACAATCTTCAATTAAGATAAGGGAAAAACCTGAAAAACTTGTCAAGGGGGGCAGGGCTTTCATTGTTCTCATAGGAAGAAGATTGTTCCCTGCTGTTATCTGTCTGGTCTATGGACTGCATTCCACATCTGAGAAGAGATGGCTTACACTAGGTAAAAGGGTCGGGAGGGGGAAACTTTGCTTGTGAATATCTCTCAAACCATAAAGGTTTGAGAGGTAAGACATATCTTTCTTCATGTTTTTTTAATGGTTACAAAATAAAATAAAGATAAAATGAAGTATTACTATCCCTTTAAAAGTGCACAGATACACATTTATGTTTTCTACATTATCCCAATTTCTTTGGCATCTTAAAATTCAGCTGATTTCCTCTTCCTCCTTCTCCATTCTTCCTTTAAACCCCCCACTGATGGACAAAGAAAAACACAGACATTTCAAGGAAGAGCAGGAACTGAGAGGGCACCATTAAATTAGCTTTTTCAACCAGTCACTGCTGACAGTATTGATTCCAGATGACTGGAGAGCTGCCACTGTAGTACCCCTTCACAAAAAGGCAGTAGAAAGCACGGTGGTAGCTGGAGGCCTATTGAAAGAGTGAATTGTGTTATATCTGAAGTCTAATGACTAGCAAGATCCAAGGCAACATTGCTTTACAACAGGAAGATCTTGATAAATAAATCTAGTTCAGTTTTTAGAATATGTGATAGACAATGGTGGGGCAATATATGTATCTTATTTGGATTTTAGTAACTTTAGACACTGTCCCACATAGTAAGTTGATTCTTAGAATGCATAGGCCTAAATACACTAAATGTCGATGTGGTGTCGGTAGGATATTGTCGATGTGTTCGAATCACTCCGACAATTCGATATGCACACACATCGACATATTCACCAAAATTGTCGGATGGAAGGGGAAGGTTGGAGAAGGACCCTATTAGCACACAGGATTTTCGAAGTGTTGTCGGTGTGGAAGGGATCTCCTCCCTTCACACATCACTAACACTAAGACAATTCTGAATAGTATTCTCTGTGCTTCCCTACCCAGCCAGTAGGGGAATATAGAGAAGGCTTTCAGCACCATGGACAGCATTGAATACCATTGGGATGTGCATCACTCACACCTGTGGCATTTAAAGAGTTAAAATGTTCCCTCCCTTCGACATCCACCCCCCTTAGTATGTTTACATATATTGCATATATTCGACATACTAACTCCATTCGACTTCCCCTCTTCATTGGACAGGAACTGCCATTAATTCGACAGAACCTGTCCTTCATTCGAAACTTAACCCTTTGAGTACCAGAGAGGTAGAAAGGCATTGATTAGCAATGTGTTTGCTACCCCTCTACTACCCAAATGGTTAATATGCAAGGTATGCGGCTGCATACCTTGCTATATACAGTATGTGTAAAATATAGCTTTTAATTTTAATATATTTTTAAATGTATTAAACATCAGACCTCAAGGGGGCTATCATGGGGGCGACAATTGCCTGTTTACTAAATCAAGAGCATATAATCTATGCGGGTTTTATAATTAAATTAAACTTTCAGACCTCCATGGGGGCACCAGGACCCCTCCTGATAGCCCCCTATCATGGATCATCTATCCTTTTGGATAGATGATCATGGGGCAACCCCAGAGGCATTTTCTGCCTTCTTGAGGCTGCCGGCTGCTGTATAAGCCGCTTGTAGCATCAAACGATTGTGCAGAATGAATGAACCCTGTCACCGGGTTCATTCATGGAAAGTGCAGCGCTGTGCTTCCATCATTGAATCTGGCCTGTATAGGAGAAAGTATTAAAAGCAGAGTATTAATGCTACTTTATATATCACCAGAAAGACCTCATCTGGACTACCGTGTACAGTTCTATAGATCACATGTCCAGAAGACGAGTATTAAAAATTGGAGGCAGTTCAAGAGGAGCCACAAAAATGGTGCAAAGTATTTATGACAAAACTTACCAGGATATGCTAAAATACCTTGAAAGAGAGCTTGGAAGAGAAGAGGGAAAGGGGGATATGATAGAAACCTTTAAATAAGGGATAGTATACTAAAAAAAAAAACAAGAGGGCATGACTTAAATGTTGAGGGTGGAAGATTCATAAGTAAAGTGTATATATACTACTTTAGGGAAAGGGCGAAAGAGTCATAGAACAGCCTCTCTGCTGAAGCTGGAATTTACATGCCTGAAATATACATAAGTGTATTCTAGGAACTATATAAGATTGCACTTCATCTGGATAGGAAAATGGGCAGTCTGGATGGGCCAGCTGGTTCTTACCTGGCAAAAACTATAAGGTTGGGGGGCAACTTAGCAGCTGATTTCAGAAGAGCAGAATATACTTAGCGCAAAGAGTGTCTCCACGCATACAGCATACATAAGCTTATTTTACACAGTTAAAACAATAATGAGAAGGCATGAAGGCACTGCCCCTTTAAGTTCAGCACTCCAACAATAGTTTAATACAGAATGTACCACAGCCTTCTGCACTGATTAAATAATTCAAATTTACATAACCATTGTCTTATTTATGTGTATGGACTTTTTTCTGTTAATTATCCTGTCTTTTCCACTTTTCCCAGCTCTTAGATATAAACATGTCATACATTCACGTGACATGTTCAATCAGCCAGGATGGAAGTAGCTTTGTTACGAAAATAGTGTCTCAGTCTACTGAATTTAGCTCATAATCTAAATAAATAATCAAACAAAAATACAGTATGCAGCAGACCGAAAGCAAACAATGCTATCATAATGCAATCCATGCTTATATCACATGAGTCAAATGGGATTTCCACCCAGCAAGCTCCATGGTACGCGAAATGAGTAGGCAGAAAAAAACATCCAAATAAAGAAAAGGTCTAAACTTTACTAAAATACTTTTTAAGGGAACAAAACAGCATCTAACCTTTCATTTTGAATGAAAGCTTCTATTATTTCTGTACCTTATCAGCAGTATAATGAGTATTACCTGTTAGTGCATCGAATAGTTTATCAAATGCATTAGCATACAAGAACTATATTCAGTCTGCAGCAACCAATAGACATTCAATGAATAATTCAGGTTTTCATGCATTAGAGGAACAAAAGAGAAAGCACATCAAGTGCACTTAACTCTTCTTGGGGAAAAGAGATGAATTATCTGAATAATTACTTATAATATCAAAACAATATTTCCTTTAAAGGAGATAAAATGTTTTCTTGAATTGTGTTGGTGAAAATTACCTATATGTTCATCCTAGTGACAGTAATTGCTTTATAAATGTACGATTCATAAGACAGAAGTAGACATTGTTTGAATGTAGACTAAAAGTTTGGGTTTTCAGCTTACGCCCTATTTTTCAGATTATGTTATGAATTCGTTTAGTTCAAGGGAAGGTCATTTATGGCTTCCGGCTCTTGTAGAACCACAACTTTCATCATTCAAAAACAACAGCTGACGGCCTGCTCACTGCTTCTTTAACCCATTGAGTTTACGTCTACTTAGCGCTTTAGCTGGCAAACTTAGACTCTGGTCCCGGGACCAGACGGCTCATCTGCCGAAATAGCATGGCATACAATGAGAATCTTCATGAGAACGGTCTACTGCCTCAAACCAGACACACTTTATAGACCGTTCTCATGAAGATTATCTTTGTATGCCATGCTATTTCAGCTCTGCAGACGAGCCTTCTGCTCCCGGGATCTGAATCTCTGAATCCAAGTTTGTCAGCTAGAGCTCTGGCGTGGATAAAAGGGGCGGGAGGGGGAAACTTTACATCGCTATTACACGAAAACTATACAAATTATGCCAACAAGACTTAGATCCTTTGCTTTATTTATTTAATAAAAACAATATTAAAGCTTGTCTAAATAAATTATTACTATCCCTTTAATAGCAGTACATGATATGGTATCATGTGGCTGTCGTGATAATGGCGGCACTCCAAACCAAAGACGATAGTCCACTTGTAAAATCGGAACAAACCTTTATTGATCTTCCATTAAAAACATATGTAAGATATACAAGCGACATATAACATTTGCAGAGATGGCATATAACAATGTTACTAAAACTGCTCCATAGTTGTCTCACGCGTTTCGCGCTTTAAATGCGCTTATTCATAGACTATGGTCTGGAGTGCCGCCATTATCACAACAGTTGCAATTCTATGCGGGTATGGAGAACCCGAATTGGTTTTGGAGCACCCAGTCTGCCATACAGCAGTGAGTCCCGGTTTACTGCTTATAGAAACTATTTTGCTTTGATATAAGGCGTAGTAGCCCCATATATTATTCTTTTATGGTATCATGTGGTCCTCGATACATTTTTTTTTCTCAGTCTAGCCCTTGAGGGAAAAAAACGTTGGAAACTTTAGCTCTATAATATCTGTATTTTCATTATTGGGGTTTACTATCCCTCTAACACTTTGAGTGCCAGTGGGGTGTCCAACGCATTGACACCCCTTAATGATTAGCATATTCCTTTTCTTTTGTCTTTAAGACATACATGTCTAAACATCCGTATCTACAAACATGCTTCCATCTGGAGATCAGCAATCCTTAGAAATACAAAATCTGGGAACGTGTGAAACATCAATTTGAAAGGAATTAAAGTAGCAACATTTCCAGATTTCACAATACTATTTATAATTAAACCATTTTGTTGGCAGGATATGTTCGCGTTGAATACAGTGAGAAAGTTACCATATACTTTACTGTTAATTAGATTAAACTAAATAACTGAATCTGATGGAATATGTGCACTTAGCACTCAGTAAAGCCCACAGTTGCTGAGGGACAGAAAGCTTTTAATCTCCATTCTGTTTCATGAAGTCTTCTTCAATATGGAACAAATTGCGACTACAGGGATCTGAAAATTAATTTCACCAATGTAAGATTCTGTATTGAAGGAATACTGATACATCACGGACATCTATTCTGCTGGTTGTGTATTCTGTTGTCTGAAGTGAATCTGTGTCATTGAAATCTAGTTTCATGATATTAATTGTCTTCTGAAACCTGCTCTGTAGTGGCATTCCCCTTATCCGCCTCACCCTCCCCAGTTTATCCTCAATTCTCTTGTCCACCTTGCCAATCCTTACACTGGCTTCCCAGGATCAATCATTGTATGCTAATATTGACCTACAAAGCCATTCTCAACTCTGCTCGTCCCTTCATATTCAACTTCATAACCAAAAATTAATATCTTGTAATACCTTTTTTATTGGACTAACAGAATTATAGATTGACAAGCTTTCGGAATAAACTCCCTTTCTCAAGTCTAAAGCATTTCTGAGCACAAGGACACATAATTCACAGTTAATACATTGAATTCAAAGATGTGTTGTTTACTTCGCAATGTATGACAAATAAAGGTTTTGCATATAAGACCCACGGGTGCTGCCCAATCTTTCAACTTTACACATTAAATATAGGGATTGTGCACCTGGGCAAAAAAAGGAATACTAGAGATAGTGCTGTCCACCATCTTGTTTTAGATTTAGATATATATATATATAATTGGTGTGTTTATGTATGTATGTGTATGTGCATGTCTATCTATCTATCTATCTATCTATCTATCTATCTATCTATCTATCTATCTGTCTATCTATCTATATATATATATGTGTGTGTGTATGTATATATCTATCTATATGGGCACAAGTTGTATATAGGCCTACATGCCCATACTGGATTGTTAATAATAGATGAGAGTTGGTACCGTGTTAGCCGTAGAAATACAGGATTCAACATTTTTTGTAAATTTTATACCTTTATTGGCTAACTAAACAGATTTAAAATGCAAGCTTTCAAGACTTCTTAGGTCTCTTAGTCTTGAAAGCTTGCATTTTAAATCTGTTTAGTTAGCCAATAAAGGATTCAACATTACAAAAAATGTTGCATTCCATACTGGATTGTTGGCATTGTAGCATTCTTAATATGTGCACTCTTTTTTTAACTCTCTCCCCTCCCATACCATCTCCTGTATTTTTCTTCTCTTTTTCTCCCCCCTCCCCACACTCTGCCTTGCACAAGGTATTTACAGCCCTCTGCAAGAAGAGTGTGGACTTTCTCTTGGTCCTGTCCTATCAGCAGTCCCGCTGTGTTAACCCCAGCAAACAACACAGCTTTGAATTCAATGTATTAACTGTTTTAACTGTGAATTCTGTGTCCTTGTGTTCAGAAATGCTTTAGACTTGAGAAAGGGAGTTTATCCCGAAAGCTTGTCAATCCATAATTTTGTTAGTCCAATAAAAAAGCTATTACAAGATATTAAATTTGATTGTTATTTTACATGTACATCGCTGGACTAATATGGCTACAACCTTAACTCTACTTCATAACCAAGTATTCCCCAGATTTCCCATTAGACTCTGCCAACAAACACCTCCGCCCTCATAACATCCCCTCATTGACATCTCCATCTCCAAGTTCCCAACCTTTAAGTGCTCCTTAAAGACTCGTCTACAAAGAGAAGCTCACCCGAAACCTCATAATGTCTTCTTTACTCTGCCTAGTAATCTCTTTCAACATTACTTACAAGCACCCATACATTCCCCATCACCAACCTTCTGGTTGTAATATATTCAGACACCACTCACAACACCCAGTTATTTAGTTATTATTTAGTCTATTAAATAACTCAAGCGCCTATCTTCACCCCATGTTATCTTGCCACCCCCACCCCCACACTAAGTCTAGGTTGTAAGCTCTAACAAGCAGGGCCTGTCTCCACTTAAACCTGTCTGTACACCTGCCCAAGGTCACTGCTAGAATCAAGTTCAGTCTCCTTGTCCTCAGCTTTAAACTAGAAAGCTCTTGGTGATGCTGCTGCTCCCAATATTTACTCCCTTCATTACACCCAATAACTAAGACTCAGCTGTAAACCCCTCACACTTACACCTAAAATGACTGAGCCTAGGCTGCCTCCCTCCTGTGGGACTCACTGTCTTCAATGCTGCAGACTTTATATGTAGAAATAACACCTCAAAATAACCCCCAACTTTCTTTACTTGCACACGGTAATCTTATCCATTGCTTTATGTTGTCTTTTGAACAAATGAACATACACAAAATTAATAGAGGTCATTGGGATTTTATGGTCATAGTAAGTAAAGTGGTATTATTTCCTCCTTTAGAAACCCATTAATTTAGGATCTCATATTCCCAATCATGACTGATTCACCTGTCTGAGGCAACACTGCAGCTGGTCCTACTACCTTTTACTGTAATAAAACAAACTCGGCAGAGACAGTGCTGTGGTCCATTTGGACTCAATGTTACTATATGTTACCACATGCATTTTGTATATATCTAACTAATTCCAGATCGTAAGCTCTTCTGGATAGGTACATTGATACCTTTTGTTTTAAACTATGATGCATCTAGTCTGCCCAGATGTCCAGTTCTTCTCAGTACATCAGCCTCAATTCATCTTTATTTTTCCCTGTTTAAAATCCTACTTTAATCAATAGAGCTTTTATTGTCCCATATGGGGCCATTGGTTTGACTATAGATGTTCTAGTTCTTAGTACATCAGTCTCCTAATGACTGTAACATTAACATCTATGGCAATTCCCTCTCCTTCTAAAGTGTTGGGTACATGGATGGTGACACACTGACACACACACACATATATATATATATATATATATATATGTATATATATATAATTAGGCAGAGGAACGAAGACATTGCCTCCTCAACCAACCACTCACATTTCATAGAGCCTCCCTCAGTGACATGAGAGGGTTTCCCGATCCCACCCACTCCTACCCGGTGCTCCAAGTAGAGTGGAAGCAGGTGGCTCTAGGAGATCACTAGCTGGGGGGGGCTTCAGGCAGGATCCTGAAGCCCCATCACAAGGTCTGACTTTTAATGCAACTTAAAACAAACAAGATTCTCCGCACAGGCTGTGCCACACATCTGCTAGTATCCTGTTACATAAAGGAGTAGAATGCGTTGCTCACTGTGAGCCATAACCGCACACGAGCAGTAGAGAGTCTCTACAGTGCATGTGTGGTTTCGCACACAGGGAGCTTTGCTGTGAGCCGTCTGGATACCCCGCTAAGGATCAGCGCATTCGGCGTGTCTCTACTGCGCATGACTGCAGTCATGCGCAGTAGAGATGCGCCGAACACGCTGCTCCGCTCCGGACGGCTCACGTCCTGTCTCTGCTCCTGGCTCCGGGGCAGCAGCCGGGGCAGCTGGGTGCACTTTAGCCCAAGTATACGGGCTTCCATACTAGTATATATATAATTAAGGAAGAGTCAGCACTCAGAGGGCTTTTCAAATAGAAAATATTTTAATTGAAGTGTCAGCGTTTCAATGTGATACACACACACATTTTTCATCAGGACCAAGTGTAAATCTCAACACCCCCTCCACCTATATATTCATAACTCAAACAAAAAGCCGCCAAAAAATTATATAATGCGTCATTCATGGACACACACATTTCTAAATGCACACATACACACATGAACATTTATTGACTCACACACATATATACACATATATATATTTATCCATATTTATGCTTAACTCTCTGGCATTTAAAGGTTTATATATGCATGCAGCAAATCAGGGGTGGCGATTTACACACTCCTGTGAAAATCAATGCAGTGAGACCTGTTGCTGCAGCAGTCTACCAGGTTCCTGACATGGAGAGTGGGCCAAATCTTACTGGCAATGACGTGCACCATTCGCTAGTGTATATATATATATATATATATATATATATATATATATATATATATATATATATATATATGTATAGAGAGAGAGAGATATGCATATGCATGTTTACAAACACCTGCAAAGACATTAGTTCCACGTTAATCTGGCAAGCTGGTGACAGAATATTAAGGAAAGAAAATCGGGCCAAACAGCAGCATGGCTGTATGCCACCAAGATTAAGTAGCTGATTTAGGAGCTTGTTGAGAATTAATTCAAGCTAATTTACATTCAGTTATTAACATTTTTGTAGAGTCTGGTGCTGTAACAGAAATCTGGAATTTCGTGATAGAATAAAAAATGTGATGGAATTTTATTCAGAAGTGTTCTTAAAGAGATAGTAATACTTCATTTTTACTATCCCTCATGTTATAGCCCTTAAAAATGGGAATTAAGCAAGACCAGGGGCATCTCTCAAACCTTTATGGTTTGAGAGATATCCGCATTCAAAGTTTCTTCTCCCCTGATGTCAGCATTATAGCTAACAGCAGGGGAATCCGGTCCCGGGACCGGTAGCGGCTCTGCAGCAGTGGCGAGATTGAGTTATAGAAACAGAAATCCTTCAATTAAATGGTCTTCTACGTGTGCTTGCAAACCAAGCACATGTAGAAGACCATTTTAGTGAAAGATTTCTGTTTCTATAGCGCAATCTCAGCACTGCTGCAGAGCCACCGCTTGCTCATGGATCGGATTCCTGCTGTCAGCTATAATGCTGACGTCAGGGGAGAAGAAACTTTGAATGCGGATATCTCTCAAACCATAAAGGTTTGAGAGATGCCGCTGGTTTCGTTTTATTATGATTTTTAAGGGCTATAACGTGCGGGATAGTAAAAATGAAATATTACTATCCCTTTAATGAGAAACTATCCTTATAGAAGTAATGATACCGGTCTAGGTAAATGATCTACTATTAAATACTGGGTCAAATGGTGTTTAATATTTATATTTATATTATATATCTATATATTTGCATAGCTCTCTCTCCAATATATATAGATACATACATACACACACAAAGTGAATGAGTTTTGCAGTATGTAATACCACACATTCATTTTGTAATTTTTTTCACTGGACTAATACTGTGATGCTAAATTATCTATCTATCTATCTATCTATCTATCTATCTATCTATCTATCACATATCTATCTCTCTAGTATCTATCTATCTATCTATCTATCTATCTAGCTATCTAGCTATCTATCTATCTATCATTCTATCACATATCTATCACTATAGTATCTATCTATCTATCTATCTATCTATCTATCTATCTATCTATCTATCTATCAATCTGTCTATCTATCTATCTATCTATCTATCTATCTATCTATCTATCTATCTCTCTAGCTTTAGTTATATTTTTGGGCACAGTAGTTTAGTGGCCTGTGCAGATTTTAGTACTACTGTGACTTTTTGATGTCTATAATGGTAATACTGTCAATGATTTAACCATTTGAGTGTCAGAGGTGTATCCAACATTTTGCAAAGTTATTTGTTGGATATCTCTCTGGCACTCAAAGGGCTCAGTTATTGATAAACAACACCATCCTTAACATGTGAAGACCATGGGAATACTGTACACAAAAATGCAGATTACGTCTGTAATAACTCTTGAATGAGGAATATCCTGCCTACTGGGGAGTGCAATTCCCATCAAACCCACCCAGCCAGCAGTTGGGTAGGGATGATGAGAAATATTAGTCCCCAATAGCTGGAGATTTAACAGTTGAGTACCAATGACCTACTGTATGGTTAGATAGAGAGATAGATAGATAGATAGATAGATAGATAGATAGATAGATAGATAGATAGATAGATAGACAGATAGATAGATAGATAGTCAGACAGATAGATAGAAACTATAAAGATAGATAGATAGATAGATAGATAGATAGATAGATAGATAGATAGAGAGATAAGCCTGTTTTTATGGGATTACATTTTCTTTTTAGATAAAACTACACATGCTGTTATCGGCAACTTTTAATTCCCCATAAAAATAGACTCGATACACTTAGCAGTTTTCTGAAAGACACATACCTATGGGATTCTTTATTCTTAGTCCTTTAAATACCCCCTTTTAAAATAAGGAGATAACATTGAAATGGATTTCCACCTGTGTTTAGTTATGATTTACAGTTCTGTAGATGTAAGAAGTAGACAGAAGTCAATACTATAGGGATACAAATGGTCTCATACAGAGGTCTGGAGCATTTGGCACAATTATAATGTGAAGTCATGCACAACATTCTATCAATGCCTCCTTGAGCTCCAGGAGTCAGCTGTGGCCTTTGATGTACAAAAAAATAAGAACTTGCAGGTGTCTGGTGTACAACATGTACTGAATATCGTGTCTCTGGTATATGATAGTCTTAAGAATTTGTTTAACATCTTAGATACTAGAAACGTCTCCAAAACATTGTGAAGAAATGCCTTGGAGACCTCTCTATCATCCAAGAGGTTAATCAAATTCATGATATCTTCAGCACCATTTTGTTTAGTGAGCGAAAAGCAATAACATTGCTTACAAGGTGACATGAGCAGAAATTTTTATTTGCGACTCAGTTAAAGGGTTAATAATGTATTTTTAAAACATAACGAAATATTGTAGGTATTATAAAAATAAACTAAATGATCCCAGTCCCATCTCTCACACCTTTATGGTTTGAGAGATAGAACGTTTTAAAGTCCCCCCGTCCCCTTTCCCTGACGTCAGCTGTAAGCTGACAGCAGGAAATCCTGGTCCGGGGAAATCAGGCGGCTCTTCAGCAGAGCCGAGATACAGAAATCTTTAAAAAAAATACTTAATTAGAACGAAGTACAAAGTGTGCTTGCAAACCAGGCACATTTTGTAGACCGTTCCAATGAGGTATTTCTTTTTAGATTTCTGTATCTAGGCTCTGCTGAAGAGCCGCCTGCAGGCCCCCGGCCCAGGATCTCCTGCTGTCAGCTTACATCTGGCGTCAGGGAAAGGAGAGTGGGGGGGGACTTTAAAATATGTTATCACTCAAACCATAAAGGTTATGTTTTAAAAGGCCGTTACTATCCCTTTAATCATAATAGTTGGCACACTGTAGCTATATTGTATGTGAAAGAACAGCATGGCACATCAATATTTAGGGCACAGTCACATGCACTGGTCTCTGTATGAGCTTATCATTGCATACAGGAGCGCAAAACTCTCAGCACTGATCTGCTCTACTGATGAAATATTTACTCCTGGAAGTAAAGTAATGGATTTTGCTTAATGCCTTTGAGCCTAATTTGTAAAAAGCATGAGCGCTAAGTAATGGTATCCCCTAAAACACCCATATTCTCCCATAATGCCTGAACTAGCTGTGCAAAGCAGCCATTTTGACACACAAAGGCTTTGTACATAAGGACTAAGCAGTTGTGGGAGTTGTGTATCACCTACAACAGTCTCTTTCAAAAAAGACTCAGTGCCAAGTTTGTACATCCCCCTCCAATGAGACAATGTACTAATAAGATCTGAAGCCATTCTATGATTAACCAACTGCACTATAGGGGACAAGTAAACAATGGGGGACTTTTAATCCTAGATAGGTCCTTAGTCGACTGCCAAGTGATACTCGAGACTTTCTAGCAATTAGGACATACAAGCTCCTTTTAAATCAATGGTAAATGTTATTTCTCCCATATGGTGTAGTTGATTTGCACCAGAAATGGCCCAGTACTTAGTACATCAGCCTCAATAGCATACCTCCCAAGTTACACAGTAGGATATATTAGCAATCCATACCTCTCATGTGTCTGTCTTTAGGAGATATTATGGGTCTATACTTCCCAAGTGTCCCCTCTTTAGGAGATATTAGGGGTCCATACCTCCCAAGTTACATAGTAGGAAATATTAGGGGTCCATCCCTCCCAAGTGTCTCTCTTTAGAAGATATTAGGGGTCCATACCTCCCAAGTGTCCCTCTTTAGGAGATATTAGGGGTCCACACCTCCCAAGTGTCCCTCTTTAGGAGATATTAAGGGTCCATACCTCCCAAGTGTCCCTCTTTAGGAGATATTAGGGGTCCATCCCTCCCAAGTGTCTCTCTTTAGAAGATATTAGGGGTCCATACCTCCCAAGTGTCTATCTTTAGGATATATTAGCAGTCCATACCTCCCAAGTGTCCCTATTTAGGAGATATTAAGGGCCCATACCTGCCATGTCTCGCTCTTTAGTAGAATTTAGGGCTCCATACCTCCCAAGTGTCCCTCTTTAGGAGATATTAGTGGTACATGGCTCTCAAGTGTCCCTCTTTAGGAGATATTAGGAGTACATACCTCCCAAGTGTCTCTCTTTAGGAAATATTAGGGGTCCATACCTCCCAAGTGTATCTTTTTAGGAGATATTAGGGGTCCATATCACCCAGGTGTTCCTCTTTAGGAGATATTAGGGGTCCATGTTTCTCTTTTGTTGGGACATTCCCTCTCTGAGTCTCCTAAAAAGAGGGACACCAGGGTGGGAAAGAGGGACAGAGGGATTTGGGTCTAAAAGAGGGATTATCCCTCCTAAAGAGGGACACCTGGGAGATATGCATTTTAATTGTAAGCTCTCTGAAATCACTATTGTAGCCCCATTTCAATTGTAAGCTCTGTGATGTCACTAGTGTAGCCCCATTCCAACTGCAAGCTCTCTGAAATCACTATTGTAGCCCTATTTTGATTGTAAGCTCTGTAGTGTAACTTGAGTAGCACCATTTCAATTATAAACTCTTCTGTACATTTTTAATATATTTAAAGCATTTATTTTTGTCTTTTATTAAGTTGATACTATAACTTCTAACCACAAGACAATGGTCAAACAGAGAAGTTTATGGTGGCAACCAAGTTGGGTTCACTTGACTGCTGAGGACGGACACAGGCCCCATAACAGTTTCTTAGCCCCTTCCACCCAATAACTACACATAACTCCTGTTTTGGTGAGAAGAGGCCACAGCATTTATTCTGAACCATAACAGTATGCCAGCCCCGGCAACAGGCCGGGGGCACGATCAAACAACACAACAAGAGTCTCTGCCCTCCCCGCGCCGTTAGCCAGCGGATGAGGGTCTAACTCCCCAAAGCCCTGCTGGGCAAGTGCCATTCTTCCTCTACTGGCGAGGACCCATCCGCCTATAGAAATTTGCTGTGACAATCAAAGAATAGGGAGGGAGGGAGGGGAACAGCTAGCCGTTATCCTAAAATGGCTGCCTATCAAGTGCCTCACACAGTAGCTGCTTGACAGTTATATTCCCATTCCACTCCCCCTCTTCCTGCACAACCAATCAGTTCAATTTTTCAACCCAGCATGTTGCCGTGTCCCCATCAGTCAAGCCCTCCCACTCCTATTGTCATGGAAGGTTACATTTTATAGGTCTCACGCAAAAGAGCGTGTGATCATTTCACTCACTATGTCACTGGGTCTCCCTATATCTGCTGCGTAATAACTCAATGCTGGCACTGCAGAAGTTAAGACATGGGAACATTTCACTTACTAGTAAGCCGCTGCGGCTTCTCCCTTTCTCTGCGTGCAGAATGACAGGGAGGAGTGGAGAACGCAGTGAAAGGGAGTGAGAGGCTGCAGCAGCTTACTAGCAAGTAAATGTTCCCATGTCTTAACTCTTGCAGCAACAGCATTGAGTTATTGCACAGCAGAAGGGGAGTGAGAGGCCGCAGAAGCTTACTAGGAAGTGAAATGTCCCTGTGTCTTAACTCCTGCAGTGCCAACATTGAGGTATTATGCAGCAGATATAGGGAGACCTAGTGACCGGCTGTAGAATTTTTCCATGCGACGTTCCGTAGGCGAAATGACAATCTTGCGCTGTCATGCAATGAGAGATTCTCATGTCACCATTGTTAACCAGGCAACATCGTTAGTGATAACCCCAAGCTGGAGGCCCCAATTTGTGAGCCTGCCTAGGGCCCTAGGCTGTACCTATGTACGTCAATCTGTTAAGTTAAGAGATGTTTATTCCTATAGGAAAAGTTTCCGTGTAATAACCAGGCCAGTCAATAAAGTACTACTGATGTAATAGTGTCACATTTATGCCGAAATTCAATGAAAATTATATTGTAAATAGTTCCCATCATGCTCTGCACCTGCTCACTGTAAATGTGTTTGTCCGTATGAGTGAATGCTGATAAAAATCAAGTAAATGAACCAATGCCAGCTCAGAGTAATGCAATCTGTAATATCTGTGACAGATGCCAGATGTAAGGAGAAAATTATAGGACTTTAAGTATTTTTACAAGATTTGATTTCAAGAAAATTCAGCTGTTGCCATAATATTATTCAGCTGCCTTACCATTCATTTACATTGCAAGTAAAAAAAAAATAGTATTTCAATACACAGGAACTACAGGAATTTAATTTGACAAACAATGTTATGTAAGTACCATGACAATACATACTAATGTCCCAGCTGGATCAGGAATTGATTTATTGTTGCTGCACATGTCTATCACTTATGTACTACAAGCTATCTACAATGCAAAATCTCTTATTTACACTACACCAAGGGTAGACAATTCAGGACATGTCGTTCCTCTGCATCCTGCTTACTACCTTGTATTAACCTTTTGGATGCCAGAGGGGTATTCGACGCATTGCGAAGCAATGCATTGCGTTCCCTTCTGGCACACAAAGGCTTAACAAGAAGGGTTACCAGTGTCAAACAGCAGTAGCAAAGGCAAACAAAATCCTGTCTTGAATAAAATGAGGTATCCAAGCAAGAGTGGATAACATTGTTTTGCCATTATACAGATCATTGGTAAGACCTCACCTTGAGTATGCAGTGCAATTTTGAGCACTGGTTATGAAAAAGGATATACTAGAACTAGAGAGGGTACAGCGAAGAGCAACAAAATTAATTAAGGGAATGGAGGACTTATGAGGAACGACTAGACAAACTTGGTTTATTTACTCTAGAGAAAAGACGACTAAGAGGAGACCTTATCACATTGTACAAGTATATGAGAGGTCAATACAAGGATCTCTGCGGTGAGATATTTATTCCAAGGTCTGATAATGTGGCCAGGGGACACCCCTTGAGATTAGAGGAAAGGAGGTTTAGACTTCAGCAGAGGAAGGGGTTTTTTACAGTAAAGTCTGTGGAATTGTGTTTATCAGTAGGCAGATCAGGAAGGTCTGATAAAGACTAACTTAATTGGTAGCAGGAAAGCTATAAAATTCTCAGTTACTGGGGTATGAGGAGAAGGTTGAACTTGATGGACTTGTGTCTTTATTCAACCTAATTTACAATGTTACTAAGAAGCAGAGGAATTAGGCATAAAAATAATTAAATTTCTACCATATGCACAAAGCTTGCCATCATAATTAGTTTAACAATGGTCCCATTTATAAATTGCTGAATTAACTAAGGTCTTAATGAAGAATGAGCACCTCCTAATAATACTATGGCCAGAAAATCCTAACGGCCCTTATATATTTTGACCTTGTACCTTTGTTCAAGGGATAACATCTTTATTCAGTCCTGAATTTCATGTCAATGGAGGCGGACATGACAATAAAATATAATTTTTCCCATAGTGCCAAATTGAATGAATGAATATGTTTATTTATATAGCACCACAAGTGTACGCAGTGCTTTATTGTGTACACCAGTCTAGCTAATGAACACAGTAGGAAATTCCATAGTTTTCACAGATTTAAGTGCATTTGTAATGGTGGAAATGCAAAAGAATGGCAATTTTTTTCATTTAGCGCCACCTTCTGTAAAAATTTGTATACACCAGGCTAGGGGTATGAAGGCAAGTGAAAACTCATTTGATGAAGTGGGATATCTACTTTCAGGAATATATGATTTTATATAGTTATTGAAATATTTTAGAGAAGTTTTACCTTGTAACAATGGAATGTGTATTTTAGTTCATAAAGTTGAAAACACCATTTTGTGCGACTGGTAATTAGGGTCATTACAGGCCATGCATGTTGGTAAAATTATACATGTTTAGTAATTTTTTACTCGGGATTCAGGGCTTTTAAAAATAAAATACATTTTCACAACCAACAAACTTTTCTGATATATAGTTTATGATACTGACAAAATAAGTGTTGTTATACATTTTTCTTTATATATCACAGCTTGCCACGCAATGCAAAATGTTGTTCTAGTGAAAAAATAATATATAGTTTTCCACATATTACTAGAACGTTACAGATTGGAATTATCCCTAAAGAGGTGGATAGTAAAAATGCTGAAAATGTGTCTTGCCAGAAGGGTACAAAAAAATTCCCCAAGCCTACAGCACTGAAGGGGTTAAAGGGATAGTAATGTTTCATAATAAAAGCAACTCTAATTAATCATCATAGTATTTGGACTTTGGAGAGTATTTCAATTCTGTCAGAGTTGTAGTTCAAGAGTAATTCAATGACAAAGTATCACCCTCCCGCCCCTTTTACTGATGTAACACTGCTCAGCCAGATCAGAAGGGAGGTGCCCAGGTAGACTGCAGAGAGGGACAATCTTCAATTAAGATAAGGGGAAAACCTGAAAAACTTGTCAAGGGGGCAGGGCTTTCATTGTTCTCATAGGAAGAAGATTGTCCCCTTCTGTTATCTGTCTGGTCTATGGACTGCATTCCACATCTGAGAAGAGATGGCTTACACTAGGTAAAAGGGGCGGGAGGGGAAACTTTGCTTGTGAATATCTCTCAAACCATAAAGGTTTGAGAGATAAGACTTATATCATTCTTCATGTTTTTTTAATGCCTACAACATAATATAAAGATGAAACAAAGTATTACTATCCCTTTAAGGACCAAAGGTGAGTGCAGCAACTGTCATCTTAGCCTCCATGGACATGACATCCGGGAATGATTGAAGTTGCGTTGTTAACCCTTTGAGTGTCAGACAGATATCCAATGCACTGCAATGCGTTGGATATCTCTCTGGCTCTCAACGGGTTACAGTTTCTTTCATTATACTCAGTACATGTGGAAGCTGCCAGACAGCATCAGACAAATCACCTATGGCACTTTGACAGCAGCATTCTGGGTATAAATCACTGTCCCAAAATCAAATTGAGTGAAAGGAGGAACTTGGATATGTAGGTTGAAATTTTCAGCAGATCAGGAGAACATATATATGTGACACCTGGATATATTGGTTGTCAGTTCATGATAATTATAGCAGTAGGCCAGCAAAGCAAAGTTCTTTTGCTAAAAATAAATGTGAGTCAGATCTGCAGTGTTCATGTCACAAGAAAAAGGACGTTTAACCCTTTGAGTGCCAGAGGGGTACCAAACGCATTGCTTTGCAATTTGTTTCCGTACCCCTCTGGCACGCAAAGTGATAAGACTTAACCCTTTGAGTACTAAAGGGGTGCAATGGGAAGCAAGCATGGGGGGTGGTTTCACTGTAAAACCCAGATTTAGATGAATAAATTAAATGATATTCCACAGGAAGTGAAGATGCTAAAATGATGTACTACAATATAAAAGGTGTGTATCTTTTTTATTGAAAAAAACTAGTTTTAAAGCCCTTGTACATGGGCCAACACTGGCAGCACTGCAGTCATGCTCAGTACAGACTGCCTGCGTTGTGGCTGGTACGAAGTGGGGGGCTCCGAATTCAGACTGTAGTCCTCTCTGCGCACCTTCCTGGGACTGTAACAGCCGTGGCGCTGGCAGACTCTACTGTGCATGACTGCAGCTCGCGCAGCCGTCTCTACTGTGCATGACGGCTTCTGACAAACATCCTTAGCGAATTATAATATAGGATGATAATATATTTTATAGCACTTTTTCTAGTTAGAAAGACAAAGTTATTTGCACTGTTGTGTGATGCTTAATTCAACATTTATAACACATCAGGATAATGGGGGAGATTCACTAAGCGGTGATAAATAAGTGAAAAAGTGCAGATGATGGAGGATATTCACTAAGCAGTGATAAAGTGGTGATTAAGAGGTGATAAAGTAGAGATGACGGGGGAGATTCACTAAGCGGTGATAAAGAGGTGATAAAATAGATAGGTCTTTTCCAGTGATATCACTTCTCCAGTTCCTATGTTATTCTATGGAGCCTATTCTCTAAGATAACCAAAGTTGGAGAAATCTTAGTGCATAGATTCCATAGAATAACATAGGAACTGGAGAAGTGATATCACTGGAGAAGATATCTCTACTTTATCACCTATTTATCACTTAGTGAATTGAACGTTTGCAGAGCTTTTCAGTTGACAGTATTTCTCCATAGGGACTCATTAAATGACACCACCTTGTGGCCTTTTTTTTTTTTTTTTTTTTATAATTTGTGTTTGTTCCCTATGGTGCAGTTGCTTTACTCCAAAATAACTCCATCCAACAGGATCCGGGGAGGGGGGGGGGGGTGAGCACACATGATGGGTGGAAGGATGAGTTGAATTTTGTCAGCACATGATGGTGGCTAAGTGAGGAGGCTAAGAATAGGAGGTTTGTGAGTTGAGTTTGTGGGTGAGTGGGCCGAGAGAGGAGTTTTCTGAGCGGTTTGTGAGCACACGAGGGGTCAGTATGTCTGCAGACAGAAAATGGAGGTGAGTGGCCCGGTATCCTTTTGCCTTGGAAGGTAGGAAATGGTGAGCGTCACAACGGTATGTTTAAAATTTCAATTGCATCAAAATGGAAAGTGTCTCCTTATTAAAACAGCATCTATCATTATGCTGCAGAGAGTCAATTTCAATTGAAAATAGGGGTGAGAACTTCTATTACTACTCGTTAGTAATATAGTTGACATGCACTTTATTAACAGGGATTTGGGGTAATTGGGATTTTGGGTTATGTTTTAGAGAATTTATTGGCTACTAGTTGAAGAGCCCGTGTACATGGGCCACAGTGCCACCCAGCAACTGCTCTGTGCAGTAGCGCTCCGCTCCGTATCAGCCACGGCGCAGGCAGTCTGGACTGCGCATGACTGCAGTGAGCACAGCCGTCTCTACTGTGCATGACGGCTTCTGACAAACTTAGCGAATTATAATATAGGATGAGTTTGGGATTATGAGTTATTGAGATTAGGGAGTAAGCATTAGGTATTTAGAAGTTTTGGAATATGTATATGAGTGTGCTGAATGATGATCTTTGAAAATACAAGCCTCGTAGCCAGCAAAATGTTAGATGCTGTTTTAATGAGGCAAAATTTTAAACACAACGTTAACCCTCTGAGTGCCAGAGGGGTACACAAAACATTGTTTTGCAATGCATTTCATACCCCTGTGGGACTCAAAGGGTTAAACATGCTATTGTAACATATGCTCACAAATCCGGAGCATTTTGTTACTGAACTGAGTGGCCCCAGTGGGCATGTTCCAGCAGTGATATGGGCAGGATTAGGAGAGGCTTCAACCTCTGTCCTTCTTGTCCAAATCACTGCCCCAGTAGGCATGCTCCTGCAGTTATTTGGCCAGAACTGGGAAGGGGAACCAAATCACTGCCCCAAAGAGTATGTTCTTGCAGTGCTTTACTAGTATTGCCTGGGGGAAGCCCCTGGCTAAATAACTGCCCCCTGCCATCTTAGGGTGACTGGGAGAGATGCAGGAACACTTTTAGCACAGTGGCTCAGTGGTTAGCACTGTTGCCTTGCAGCGCTGGGGTCCTGGGTTCAAATCCCACCAAGGACAACATCTGCAATGAGTTTGTATGTGCTCACTGTGTTTGCGTGGGTTTCCTCCGGGTACTCCGGTTTCCTACCACAATTCCAAAAAAACATACTGATAGGTGAATTTAGATTGTGAGCCCCAATGGGGACAGGAACCAATATGAGTGTAAAGCGCTTCAGAATCTGTGTGCGCTATATAAATAAAGGATTATTATTATTATTTTATATATAGCACTGAAAATAAAATGATTCCTATTAAACCTAACCAAAACCAGATTCCACACTTATTAATGATTAAATGGCTGATTATCGAACTTCTAGATGGCAGATTCATACCCTCAGTGTATATTACCTGGGTGCCTGTGAGGACGGGCACTGCAACCTACCAACTAATATCAAAGAGGGATCTTACCACACACACACACCAGTAAGTGAAATACAAAATTATGTTTTAAAGACATCAAGTTTTGAATAACCCCTTCATCTTGCCAATATTAGTATTGCATAAACATTGATGTCAATAAACTTATTTTACATTTTAAATACTGATGTGCTGTGACAGTGCTCTTCAAAATGGCTGATTAACTCTGAACCTGAACATGCAGAGCCTCTGCTAAAAGAGCTTTTAACAAAAGGTCATCCAGATAGGGGGAGAGAAATCCCTAGAGAATGAATGTGAGCATCCAAGGCTGCCAAGATCTTTGTAAAACTCAAGGAGCAGATGGCAGCCCAAAAGATGGTCTTGAAAGACAAACTGAAGGAAGTGCTGATGATGTGCATTGATGGGAATAAGAATATATATGTCCTTTATGGTTGGGAGGCTAAAAACTCCCCTGGACAGTTAGTTGCAATAATGGAGAGCTAAGATTATATCTTGATTCAGAGTGCGAGAACAAAATGGTTGAGAAGCTTCAAGTCCACTGGACTGCAAGTAACTCTGGACATGAAGATGCAATGTGGAGGAAGGGATCAGAAACCTATACAATACTGTTTCATGAACCCCTGCAAAACCATTTGCCATTATACAAATCATTGGTAAGACCTCACCTTGAGTATGCAGTGCAATTTTGGGCACCGGTTCTGAAAAGGATATACTAGAACTAGAGAGGGTACAGCGGAGAGCAACAAAATGAATTAAGGGAATGGAGGACTTGACATATGAGGAACGACTAAACAAACTTGGTTTATTTACTCTAGAGAAAAGACGACTAAGAGGAGACCTTATCACATTGTACAAGTATATGAGAGGTCAATACAAGGATCTCTACAGTGAGCTATTTATTCCAAGGCCTGAACAGGTGACCAGGGGACACCCCTTGAGATTAGAGGAAAGGAGGTTTAAACTTCAGCAGAGGAAGGGTTTTTTTACGGTAAGGTCTGTCAAATTGTGGAATTCATTGCCCAGGGAGGTAGTTATGGCAGATACAATGGATACATTTAAGAGAAGATTAGATACATTTCTTTCAAAAGGGAACATACAGAGTTATACTGTTTATCAGTAGGCTGATCAGGAAGGTCTGATAAAGACTAATTTAATTGGTAGCAGGAAAGCTATAAAATTCTCAGTTACTGAGGTATGAGGCGAAGGTTGAACTTGATGGACTTGTGTCTTTTTTCAACCTAATTTACTATGTTACTATGCAAAACCCACTGGTCTGCCATGGAAAGAGTCCACATATTGTGAAAGAGACACAGGCAATCTCTGATTGCCTGACACAGGCCAGACTCCTGAAAGTCATGCAGAGGTAAACTTGTCAGCTGGGGTATTTTGGGTAGGCTTCTTGCCTGTCCATCCTGTTCTAGATTCAAGGGAGGGTTCACATGGGCCAAGGTAGGAGGAGACACCCTGGGAACATACCCATACTGGGGGGAAGGTGATGAATAGAATGCATCTTCTGTGGAAAAAGGAACTCTTGAGGGTGAGCTACGGTAATTGTGCACTTTTACACCCAGTAGGATGGCTAATAAACTCCAGTTCTGGGCCAAAGAACTGCCTGTCCCCGAATGGTAGAGAGACCAAGAACTTTTATTCTCCTGTACGTATTTTTAGCAAAACAACTGCTAGTAAGCCTAGCAGAATCATAAGGTGCTTCAGTAAGATACACAGTAGACAATAAACAAAAAGAAATTCGGCACCACCTAGAAAGATAATATGAATAGGTACAAAGCTAATAAGCGAAGGTGCTAAGTAGTAAAATATATAAAAAAACAAAAAAGAAAAAGAGTAGACTACTATCGAGCAGCACTCTTAAGTACCTATAATTGTAACTGTTTGCCTCTGACGAAGCCCGTGTGTACGGGAGAAACGCGTTAGGATGTTTTTGTTTTTATTTTGATCCGAGTTTATGTAGCTATTATTGGGGCTGAAGTCTTTGATGGGATTGGTGAAAACCTTGGGCTGGCTGAACTTAGACAGCATGATGCTTTAGATCATTTACAATAGGGCTGTGTATTATATACAAGCCATTAAGTTATATTTTCACTATAGTGATGTGCTGTCTTAGTGTATACTATAGATGCTTGTATGCCGATTATACTACATATTAGCACTTTCTTGTTGAATTTCGATGGATGAATAATAACACAGGCAACCAATATTTATAGGGGCGATGGATAATATATAGGGTTGCTGGAGAGTTTATATGCAACTCCTGAGATTTCCATCGTTTACCAGTTGGTACCTGAATTGATTTGTGCTATTCCTATTTTTTTGATCTAGTTTATTTTACACAGGCGACCAACATTAATAGGGGCGATAGAATTATATAGGGTTGCTGGATATTATATATGCAATTCCTTTTATTGCTATCGTTTACCAGTTGGTGCTTGGTCTTTGGTTTGCATATGTATACCTTATAGACAATATGCCCCCATCTTGCTACTGTATGTTTATTATGTGTCAATAAAGATTTTTTGTTTTTATGTGATTTTATTTTTTTCACATACTGTCTAATGCCACTTTAATTTCCCTATATAGTTATGTTGTAACTAATCCATATTATATTAGTTACAATTATAGGTACTGCTGCTCGATAGTAGTCTACTCTTTTTCTTTTTTGTTTTAAGATACACAGTAGCCTCGTGGAACTTAGGAACAGCCAACAACATTCTCTTTAGGCACATCTGCATGGACAGCTTCTAAGAGTTGTTCCTCCCAGACAGCAATAGCCCTAAACACCCAAGCAACCATGAAGGTAGAATGTAAAGTGACACCAGAAGCCACAAATCTAACCTTAAGGAAACAATCCAGATGTTTATCTGCCTGATTTCTAACCCTTTGAGTGCCAGAGAGGTATCCAAGGCATTCAATCACAATGCGATAGCTACCTCTCTGACACTCAAAGAGTTAAGTGCAACGTCATCTGCAAGTGGCATTGCTGTAAGCTTAGAAAGGTTGAGAAGTCAGGGGGTCCACTGGTGGGAGGGACAAGATGGAAAGTTGTCTGTGATTAAATAATATGTTAACAGATTATTCCCCTTCCATCTGAGTCATATGATCATACCTGGGAACTTTCAAAATGAGCTGACCCTGAGACTGAGTAAATATTAACCCTTAAATGTCCCATAATATAGATTATTCGCGATATATCCCTGATCGCTGTAATTGAGAATCGCTCCAATCAGCATTAATACACAACTACTTACAGATATCACTGCATGAACACACACACGAAACAAACAGGACTTCTCCCTCTGCCTTTCTGGTACAAGTGGCACCAGTTTAGAGACTAAAGAAGCATTTTACTGGAACAAAACATATAACAGGTAGCACTGAACTCTGTCAAGCTGAGATTTTGGCTCTTCACCCTGAGACCCTGAGATTTGGGCCAAAACCCTGAGTCTCAGGGTCGAACCCTGAAAGTTCCCAGGTATGCATATGATCAATGGAATGATACAGGGGGAAACATAGCATCCTGCTAGTAACATTGAAAAAAATCTGGAGAAAAAGAATTAGAGCCGGAGGCTTCAGAACCCACTCATCAGTGGATGACCCAGGGTCATCCTCAAAGCCATTCCCAGGAGTAAATGAGGAAACAAACACCATTCTCATCCATTTCCCCATCTTCCTCAGACGAATCCTCTACATCTGGAATGGGGAGAAAGGGATGTCCTGGTTCCAGAACTCAAGGACACCTTTAATAGAGAAACCAATATTAATCATAGAATAAATAATGGCTGTAACCCATGCATGCACATGTTCAGGAGAAGAGGGGTCCAGGAGTAGCTGTGTACGGGCCACAGAACAAGTGGGACATAAACGTTTCTTAAAACACCAGTTTAACATGAGGAACAAATGGTTAATAGGAAAACCCCTGATGTCCTGGTGATCTAAGACTTGTCCATGTCTTCCATGATCTCAGAAATAGCCAGTAGATCCCAAAAAAAGAATGCAAAGCAGAGATAAATGATAAAATAATATCTGCCTGTATGGGGCTAAAGCCACATCATTAGGAGGGATGTCTCAGCCAAATAAATAGAAGAAAGGGAGGCATCGTACCTCCCCATCCTCTTCCCTGAGAGAATCTCCAACTCCAGAGAGCTTTTTTAGACAAGTGTCCTGCCCTCCAACTGGAGGATTCTTTACCCCATGGTTCATGTGTTCCACATTGGACAAAAGAGAAAAGACATTATTGAACTGGAAAAAAGTGCAGAGACATACAGCAAACCTGATAAAGGGATTGGAGGACCTTATTTAGAAAGAGAGACTAGCCAAACTGGGGTTTGTTTACATTAGAAAAGAGACATCTAAGGGGTGATATGATTACCATTCACATTATATTTGAGCTCAATACAAATAACTCTCTAAGGAACTAGGACACAAGGTCATCCATTAATACTACAGGAAAGGCTCTTTTGACTAAAACAAAGGCAGGTATTGTTTACAGTATGGGCAGTAAAATTAAAAAGTTATTTGCCTTGAGATGTGGTTTTTATATATACTATAGTTGCTTTCAAAAAAGTAATAGATACCTTTATAGCTCAGAACAATATTGAGAATTATGACAGTTGTTTTCAAAGCAGATAGGATGTTGATCCAGGCCATATGGAGTCAGGAAGGAACCTTTACACACTTGGGACTTAATTGGAAATGGCGTCAATAGTTCCTTTTTTTGCCTTCCGCTGGATCAACAGGGGTGATATGGCGTAGGCTGAACTTGTTGGGTGTAGATTTTCATTAACTATGTTATTATGCGTTTATGTTATCCCTTCTTTATTCCAAACTATACATTTGGAGATATTTAGCTTTATTTGTCAATTTATGTAAAATAGGTAGTGCTGGCTGCCACAGCCAGAAGTGTCAGACGCAAACATTCCACTCTCCCTCCCAACTGTCACTTTCCATCAGGAAGGACTGACTAATTTGCATAAACTACCAAATAAATTAAACATCCCAAACTACCAAATAAATGAATAAATAAATTAAACATCTCAAACTACCAAATAAATGAAGCCAAACATCTCAAACTACAGTTTTGATTAAATAATGTCTAGCCTAAATATAGATGAGTATAAAAGAGATTTAAAAATCAACCAAGTTATTATAAAGTGTTCCAGTATAAGCACAGCTTCCTCTCTTAATATATCAAACTAAAAAAGTTATTTGATTCTGTTAAACTGTACTTCAATTCCCCCTTTGAAAAAGCAAAATCCATTAACAGATTATTTGTTTTATCTCCTTTGAAAATGAACACATTTTGAATTGTCTCATTGTTCAAAACATTTTCATCATTCCATTCATGAGTTCATTTGCATTCTGTGAAGTATTTCATATAATATGAGTACAAAAGACTTATGCTAATTTACAAGAAAATTAATTTTATGTTTAAAAATATCATTATGAAGTTTAATTAACACTTTTTTAAAAGCAGCAATACAAACTCGACTTGGTTTTCTTATTGGTATTTTGTCTGAACAGATACAATCTTCAAAGCCAGGGCCTAAGTTGCTCGATATTCCAAATTTTTATCTCAGAAGAGGAAAACAATATAGTCACCATTATCAGCCTTTCCCATGGTTTACAACCTCTGCATTACTAAAAAAACATTATAAACAATAAAATGTTGTAATGACACCTTTTTTGATCTGCCATATTTTAATTCCACTGTAATTAAAAACATTCATTTACTTGTCCATTTATTACAGAACAGCAATCTCTTATTAACCCTTTAATTGCCAGAGGGGTATCCGACACCACTCTGGCACGCAAACGGTTAGGTCAAGAATGCTTTCTAAGAGAGTAGTGTTCAAAATAAAAGATGTGAGTTTGTATCGTGTTAGCCTTACAAATTCAGGAGCCAATTATAGTCAAGTTGATACCTTTACTGGCTAAGTAAGAAGGTTTAGGATGCAAGCTTTCAAGACCTCTTAGGTCTCTTCCTCAGGCATGTTAACATGCCTGAGGAAGAGACCTATGAGATCTTGAAAGCTTGCATCCTACATCTGCTTAGTTAGCCAATAAAGGTATCAACTTGACTATAATTGCCTCATGATCAAAATTATCTCCAAAGAAATGAAAGCCAGTTTCCTTTATATCCTTTAAAGGGATAGTAATACTTCATTTTATCTTTATTTTATTTTGTAGGCATTAAAAAAACATGAAGAACGATATAAGTCTTATCTCTCAAACCTTTATGGTTTGAGAGATATTCACAAGCAAAGTTTCACCCCCCGCCCCTTTTACCTAGTGTAAGTCATCTCTTCTCAGATGTGGAATCCAATCCATAGACCAGACAGTTAACAGAAGGGGACAATCTTCTTCCTATGACAACAATGAAAGCCCTGTCCCCCTTGACAAGTTTTTCAGGTTTTTTCCTTATCTTAATTGAAGATTGTCCCTCTCTGCAGGCTACCTGGGCACCTCCCTTCTGATCTGGCTGAGCAGTGTTACATCAGTAAAAGGGGTGGGAGAGGGATACTTTGTCATTGAATTACTCTTGAACTACAACTCTGACAGAACTGAAATAACACTCTCCTAAGTCCAAATACTATGATGATTAATTAGAGCTGCTTTTATTATGAAACATTACTATCCCTTTAAAAAGTCTAAAACAATCAGATCAGTGATCGTAATATATGCAAGATATGCAAAATAAATATAGCTAATGCTAACATTTATTAGTTATATATTTTCAGATTTTTTTTATTTATATATATATATCAAGAAATCTTTTGATTGATAATCCTGTCTGGTAAAATATGTTTACCCAATTTCTATTCTTATTTTTATTTTAAGAAGCAGTTATAACATTGTATACATAGCACATTTTATAGAACGTTTAATTGCAGACTGTGTGATTTCCTATATTTGAGTATTTGTATTATAATCTCAGTGTCTGATATACTATAGATCTTAAACCCTCATGGTCAGATTCACCATTTATTGTAAGATCTCTGATTGTATCTACGCTCTAATATTGGTCAGTCAGTTCTTTTATAGATCACACATGCAGAGTCTCAATTTCAGTATTGATTGCAAGCTTTGTGACTGTATATGTACTGTAAACTTTGTGGATCGATTCTCATATGATTACACATTCTAAGGGACTCATTTTTAACTGACTGAGTGCACTGTAGCTCAATTGAAATATATATACAGAAAACTTAGCAAGTCATATAAATTCTATAGATTACAAACTCTATGGGTTAGTTTCACTGATGTTTGCCAGAACTGTGGCTCGGGTTGTGTCATTACTGAAAACCCAGTGTGTCACAGTACTCTATACAAAAGATCTGTTAGTTAGTCGCAAGAACATCCTGCATAAAAAGAGGCATATATGAACCGGAGGCTAATATAATTCTTCCTCTAGATAAATCTATGGTAAGGCCTCATCTAGAATATGGAGTACAGTTTTGGGCACCAGTTCTTAAAGACATTATTGAACTGGAAAAAGTGCAGAGATGTGCAACAAAACTGATAACGGGATTGGAGGATCTGAGTTATAAAGAGAGACTAGCCAAACTGGGTTTGTTTACATTAGAGAAAAGACATATAAGGGGTCATATGATTACCATTTCCAAATATATTCAAGGTCAATTCAAAGAACTCTCCAGTGATTTATTTACTAATAGAGAGTTCATCCATTAACCTCTTAACGACAGATGACTTACCAGGTACGTCCCGCAGAAACTGTCACTTAGTGACAGAGGACGTACCTGGTAAGTCACGGAAGTCCACATCTCCGTGCGGCTGCACGCCGCTCGGAGACTCCAGACTCGTTTAAAAAAAAAAAAAAAATGTTCCTCGGGCGTTAAGGTGACAGCCGCGTACGAACGTGGCTGTCACTAAGGGGTTAAGACTAGAAGAAAGACGATTTTGACTAAAACAAAGGCACAGATTTGTTTACAGTAAGGGTGGTAAAGCTATACAGTTTTTTTGCTTTGGTATGCTGTGCTTGCAGATATTGTAACTTTTAAAAAAGTGTGTTGTGCTTTTAAAAAGTAATGAATACCTATCAAGCACAGAACAATATTGAGAATTATGACAGATGGCTTCAATTCAGATAGTTTGTTGATCCAGGGGACTAACTGACTGGCTTATAGAGTCAGGAAGATTTTTTTTTTACCCACTTGTAGCTTGTTATATTGGAAATTGCTTCAATGTTTTTTGTTTTTTTTCCTTGCTTTACTCTGGATCAACAGAGGTGTTTTGGCAAGGGTTGGACATGATAGACGCATGTCTTTTTTCAGCCTAATCAACTATGTTACTATGTTATTGATTTATGCACTGTGGCCAGTTTTGTCTGCACTGCAAATACTGTGGATTATCTATTTAGATTGCAAGCTTGTGTTTGTATAGAATATGCCCATAACATCTGCTTTTTTTTATTTCCTCATTCAGCCATACAAAGTGCACCCTGTTTTAATTTAAAAAAGGTTTGGACAATTTGTGCAACATATAATCAAAATGCTTTACTTCACAAAGTGTTAAGTAGTATATGTTTAAAATAAGGTGTTATTCTATGTTTTTAGATATTTTAATACGATTTGATAATAAAATATTATAATACTAGTTGAAGAGCCCGTTACACGGGCCACAGTGCCACTGCCAGCCGGTCACGGGGCAGTCATGCACAGTAGACACTGCCCGCGCCGTGGCTGATACAGTGCCAGCCGGTCGTGGGGTAGTCATGCGCAGTAGAGACTGCCCGCGCCGCGGCTGATACAGAGCTGGACGCTCCTTTAGTCATGCACAATAGAGACTGCCCACGCCGCGGCTGATACAGTGCCAGCTAGTTGTGTGGCAGTCATGCGCAGTAGAGACTGCCCGCGCTGCGGCTGATACAGAGCTGGATGCCCCGAAGGCACTGGCAGTCTCTACTGCGCATGACTGAAGCACTCACAGCAGTCTCTACTGCGCATGACTGCATAGTTACACATGTTTTAGCAAATTATTATATAGAATATTATTTCTATATGGCACCTTTTACAAATAAAGCAAAAAACAAAACAAAAACAAAACCACATAAATAAATACGAATAAATGGCCTGCATTAGGATATGAACTAAAAGACATTAAGCAAATCCTAGCAATCAATTCCAAATCGCGGATGAGTGTAATTAGTTACAAGTCATGCACTTATCACCAGGCTTCTAAAGGAAAGAAGAAATATTGAAGTAAACATTAACATTTTCACTGTGACATTTACCCTGCTTTCATCTTAAATGTGGGTTGACCTGTTTAGAGCCCAATTAGAAATTCACTGCAGGTTTCAATAACCTAATGAAGCATACATTATATTTCAAGCATACATAACCTAATTAACTCTGCATGTTTGTGAATAAACAGAAAAGGCACATTTTTGCATGGCTTGGACCTAATCTCACATTAATAACGTGTGTTTGTTTCACTGCAAATCATTGTAATTAGATTTTAAGGACCAGAGGAGTACACAATAGCCTTATAATATACTTCTAATAATGTACTTCTAATAGTTAAGATGTAAGACTCAGAGGTCTTCCTATATAATCAAAACAGCAATGTTTAAACCCCTTAAGGACTGGTATGCGGCCGCGCGGCTGGCACTTGAGGACCACGGGGCTTTTTTTTTTTTTGCAATTCCGGTTCAGGGCTTCTGGAGCGGAGTGCAGCTGCGCCGGGAGCCCTGAACTCCATGGTGTACCAGGACCGTCACTGGTCCTTAAGTGCCGGACCGTCGTGACGGTCCTGGTACGGCAATGGTCTTTAAGGAGTTAATGGACAATGGCTCACTCCCTTGATTTACCTTGTTGGTCTTGAAAAATGTTCAACCAGGGACCAAAACATTGGCAATTATCTTCATGGTTTATACTCTTTAAGAAGTCATCTGCATACCTCCCAACATTTCAAATGGCCAAAGAGGGACACTTGTTTTAGGGGGTGTGGCTGGGGGTGTGGATAGTGTGCAGGGCATTACTGATAATTTTTAGGTCATCTCATGACTTACTGAGATGTGACACCTGTAAATAAGACTACAATATTTCATTTACACAAACTAGTTTATAAATGCATATAATATTTTAACCATGTGAGTTTTATTACTGTGGAACAGTGACTACTCTGCAGTGAGAAGTACTTTTATTTTACTCAACGGGAAATGCACTACTATATATAACCCCTTCACTGTTTAAGAAGAGGTATCTTAAGCTTAAAACATTTATGCATACCTGGGAACTTCCAGGTGCTGATTCTGATATTGTTGAAATATTAACTCCTAAAGATCCTGAGAACATAGATTACTAGTTACAAAGCCCATATACACGGGCTGATCTGGAGCGGGGAGCTCCGGATGGCTCACAGCCTGTCTGTGCTCCCGGCTCTGGGGCAGCAGCGAAGGTGCTGGGTGACAGCTTGTCACCCAACGGCCTCCGCTGCTGCCCCGGAGCTGGGAGCACAGACAGGCTGTCAGTCCTCCAGTGCTCTCCGCTCCAAATCAGCCTGTTCGGTGAGTCCCTACTGCGCATGTGCGGTTACGCACACAGTGAGCAACGCATTCTAGGACTTTATGTTATAAGGAGGATAAGTGATATTGCCCTGCTTGCGCTAACCCAGTGGTGTTCAGTTGGCCCACAAGGAAACTTTAACATACTACAGCGTAGATATATAAACACCAGGACACACAACACAAGCAGGACCTCCCTCTTCTTTCCAGGTACAAATGGTACCAATTTAGAAAGTAAACAAGCAGTTAATTGGTTCATACCATATATTTGGAATCACTGAAGTCTGCCACCCTGAGAATTGGGACCTAATCTGGTGACCCTGACATTTGGCTGAAAACCTTCAGTCTCGGGGTCAAACCCTCAGAGTTCCCAAGTATGCCTATATGCATTAATATGATTTTACTGAACGTTTAACCCTTGGCACTGTTTTGTGACATATTGGCGACTTCTCCATATTAGCAAAAATATGGAAATTATCCAAACACTTATCTCAACCCTAGTCACACGTAGGCATACATGGGGGAAGATTCACTGAGTGGTGATAAAGAGGTGATAAAGTGGAGATGACTTCTCCAGTGATATCACTTCTCCAGTTCCTATGTTATTCTATGGAGCCAATTCACTAAAATGTATTCAGCTTTGGAACTCACAGGCTCTATAGAATAACATAGAAATTGGAGCATGATAAACTGGAGAAATCATCACCACTTTATCACCGCTTAGTGAATCTCCCCCAGTGAATTTTAGACGTCATTAGACTTTTGAGTTCGGCTTTTTTAGGCACACTGCAACTTTTCAACTATTAACTCTTTAGTATACAATCATTTTTTCCTTTTTTTTTTTTAAATCAAACATAGTTTTACTACAGTTTCGCTCACAAGATGGTGCGGCAGATACTTTAACACTTTGGGCCGTATGTTCAAAGGGATAACGACAAAACAATGTTGTATGAAAGACAAAAATTCATTGAATGCATGAACAACATATTTTCTATAGAGTATACGACAATAAACTAGTAATGTCCGTTGTGTACGACACAACTCCAGAATTGACAGGTAAAGGGGCGTGGCTAAACTATTCTCCAGTGTCGTATAGAGGAAAAGAAAATTTGTCGTAACTAACAACAAAAAAATGTCTTTCAAAAGACAAAATTTGTACGTTAAGAAAAAAGTGGAGGGAATGTGTTCTGAATGTGAGAATTTTTGTCTTTAGTTAAGACATTTTTGTCGTTAGTTAAGACATTTTTAAAGACATTTTTGTTGTTAAGACATTTTTTAAGACATTTTTGTCTTTAGTTAAGACATTTTTTTGTCATTCCATACGACAATTTCAGTCAGGACAAACGACATATTTCCAATCACAACCAGCACTCTCTGAAAATATTAACGATCCCAACGACACTGTACTTTGAAAAGTCGTTACAAACGACAAAAGCTATTTCGCTACTTCTTTGAACATATGGCCCTTTGAGTGGCAGAGGGGTACGTTGCAATGTGTTGCGTATCCCTCTGCCACGCAAAGGGTTAATATGACAAAAACAGAAAGCAGCAGATCAAACAAGTCAATATACAACTCACGGTATTGCTCCCATTGGAGAAGCCGTTAAAGCACACGTCAGGTAAAGAAAAATATTTATTATTGCCAATTCTCAGTGAAATTATCATTATTTTGCTGGGGATGGACCTAATGATCTGTGTTTGTGTAAGTAAGCACATTTATGTAATGATACAATGGACTCACATCCCAAATTACATCTTCAGTCATTTTAACCTTTGTGCAATGATGTGTTGCTAAATACACTGTACACATTTCTAATGCTCAAATGTTTAACCCTTTAAGAGCTCATGACGTTCCAGGCACTTAAGGACCGGTGACAGTCCTGGCACGTCATGGAATCCTGGGATGGCAGCGTGGGTGCACGATGCTCTGCCATCCCAGAAAACTATGCCAAAAAAAAAAAAAAAAGCTCAGTGGTTCTTAACAGCCACCTACTGTCATTAAGGGTTAAACAAACTATTAAAGGAGAACTAACCTAAGAATTTTCACCTTGGTCCAAAATGTGTACCATCTTTAATCCATCCTGGATATCATAACACGAAAATTGCTAGAAGGACAACTGAACCTCAAATGCCACGCAACATCCATGGTAATCTTATCACTTTAAAGGGATAGTAATGTTTCAAAACCAAAGCTGCTCCAATTAATCTCCATAGTATTTGGGCCATGGAGAGTGTTGTTTCAACACTGTCCGAGTCGTAGTTCAAGATTGATTGAATGATAAAGTATCCCACTCCTGTCCCTTTTACTGATGTAACACTGCTCACCTCAGTACAGAAAGGTGGTGTCTGGATGGATCACAGAGAGGGACAATCTTCAATTAACATAAGGGAAAAACCTGAAAAACCTGTCAATGGGGGCAGGGTTTTCATTGTTCTCAAAGTAAGAAGATTGTCCCTTGCTGTGAGCTGTCTGGTCTTAAAGGGAAAGTAATACTTACAAATTACTAATCTCCATATTGTAGACAAGCTAGAAAGAAATTCATTGCCCCCAGTGTCATCTCTCAAACCATTATGGTTTGAGAGATAATAGCTCACAAAGTTCCCCCCTCCTTCCACTTTCTCTGAAGTCTGTGTTGTAGCTGACTGCAGGGGAAGCCTGTTGTAAGACAGTCAGGCAGCTCGGCAGCAGAGCCGAGATTGCGTTAATAAAAAATAATTCTTTCACGGAAACGGTCTTCTACGTGTGGTTGGTTTGCAAGCACACGTAGAAGACCATTTCAGTGAAAGATTTCTTTTTTACTAACTCAATCTCTGCTCTGAAGCAGAGCCGCCTGATGCATGTAACACCAGATATCCCTGCAGTCATAGGAATATAGTTGTAGCCTGCACTGTCAGTCACTTCCTGTACCTTAGGGTACCATGCAGGAGACCGAGACTGACAGCGCAGGCGCGCAGATGTCTTTAAGCCAAGATGTCTGCACTGATCCCTGGCCATCAGTCTCAGAAGAAGTAGGATTTCTTGATAAGTACTTTTGCCGGATAATAGTACTATTTCTAAGCTTATCGCCATATGACTAATGATTGTGAGGGGACTTTATTTGGGGTGATAGTTCTGCTTTAACACTTTGAGTGCCAAAGGGCAAAGCAATGCATTGTGTAACCCTCCGGAACTCAAAGGGTTAAGGTATATGCTCCTTTAGGTGATCTGGGCTTTATGCAGAAAGCAGAATATTTGAAATTCTGGAGCAAACCAATTGCATCATAGTGGAGACCGCTGGATATTCCCCACATTTCCAGTGATCGTGATTTAAATAGGGGCTTTGCAATGCCTTGGATACCTCTCTCTCACTCAAAGGATTAAACCATTGAACGCTAAAGAAATCTTCAGTGCATTGCTTTACAATGATTTAATGACCTGTCTAGCATTTAAGACGTTAAAATTATTTTATTGCACCCCAGATGCAGTTGGTTTCTCTAAAAATGCTATTACTGCATAACATTTTAAATACCTGTTTTTACACATATCTAACAAAACTGCATAATAAAACACATTAAATATGTCCGATGAATTTATAGCAAGGTTGATGGAAAATGTATTTCAACCATAGCAGGAAATGTGTTTTCTTTAACGTATGTACAATCAAAATATTCTGTTTACTATGCATGGAACCTGTGATGGCAGATACATAAGATACAGGAAATAGGTCTTTTGTGGATCAAGAGCACAATCTGATTCTTGGAGTCAGGATTAAATTTCTTCCTCAGAACTGGAACATTTTTAATATCATTTTTTGTTTGCCTTACCCTGCATCAACAAAACAATAAATAAGTATTTATTTTTCTACTACACCTTTAGCAAAGGTTAAAGGCACAATGCAACTCTTTCTTTGGTGTGTGGGGGGGGGGAAGAATGCATGAATCCGCCAATGTCGCTCATTTTCTCCTCTTTGACATACTGTAGGCATAGGAATCATGTGCTTGCACTTCAGTGTATGAACAAGAGCAGTGCTGGGCAATGTCAGGCCCTCCAGCTACTGCAAGACTATAATTCCCATCATCCATGAATAATAGGTGTAGTAGTATAATTCTCAAATGATAGGAGGGAATTGTAGTATCATTCCCAAATGATGGGAGAGGGTTGTAGTATCATTCCCGAATGATGGGAGTTGTAGTATCATTCCACAATGATGGAAGTTGAAATATCATTCCCGAATGATGGGAGTTGTAGAATCATTCCCGAATGATGGGAGTTGTAGTATCATTCCTCGATGATGGGAGTACTATCATTGCTGAATGATGGGTGTTGTAGTACCATTCCTGAATCATGGGCATTATTGTATCATTCAAGAATGATGGGAGTTATAGTATCATTCCCCAATTATGGGAGTTGTAGTATCAGTGCTGAATGATGAGCACTGTAGTGTCATTACTCGAATGATGGGCATTGAAGTAAAATTCCCCAGTGACGGGAGTTGTAGTATAATTCCTGAATGATGGGAGTTGTAGTATCATTCCCCAGTGATGGAAGTTGTAGTATAATTCCCCAATTATGGGAGTTGTAGTATTATTCCCCAGTGATGGGAGTTGTAGTATTATTCCCCAATGATGGGAGTTGTAGTATAATTCCCCAATGATGGCAGTTGTAGTATCATTCCCCAATGATGGGAGTTGTAGTATAATTCCCCAATGATGGGAGTTGTAGTATTATTCCCCAGTGATGGGAGTTGTAGTATTATTCCCCAATGACGGGAGTTGTAGTATAATTCCCCAATGATGGCAGTTGTAGTATTATTCCCCAATGATGGGAGTTGTAGTATTATTCTCCAATAATGGGAGTTGTAGTATTATTCCCCAATGATAGGAGTTGTAGTATTATTCCCCAGTGATGGGAGTTGTAGTATTATTCCCCAGTGATGGGAGATGTAGTATAATTCCCCAGTGATGGGAGTTGTAGTATTATTCCCCAATGATGGGAGTTGTAGTATTATTCCCCAGTGATGGGAGTTGTAGTATAATTCCCCAATGATGGGAGTTGTAGTATCATTCCCCAGTGATGGGAGTTGTAGTATAATTCCCCAATTATGGGAGTTGTAGTATTATTCCCCAGTGATGGGAGTTGTAGTATTATTCCCCAATGATGGGAGTTGTAGTATAATTCCCCAATGATGGGAGTTGCAGTATCATTCCCCAGTGATGGGAGTTGTAGTATTATTCCCCAGTGATGGAAGTTGTAGTATTTTCACCAGTGATGGGAGTTGAAGTATTATTCCCCAATGATGGGAGCTGAAGTATCATTCCCCAATGATGGGAGTTGTAGTATAATTCCCCAGTGATGGGAGTTGTAGTATTTTTCCCCAGTGATGGGAGTTGTAGTATTTTCACCAGTGATGGGAGTTGTAGTATTATTCTCCAATGATGGGAGCTGTAGTATCATTCCCCAGTAATGGGAGTTGTAGTATTATTCCCCAGTGATGGGAGTTGTAGTATTTTCACCAGTGATGGGAGTTGTATTATTTTCACCAGTGATGGGAGTTGTAGTATAATTCCCCAATTATGGGAGTTGTAGTATCATTCCCCAGTGATGGGAGTTGTAGTATTATTCCCCAATGATGGGAGTTGTAGTATCATTGCCCAGTGATGGAAGTTGTAGTATTATTCCCCAATTATGGGAGTTGTAGTATCATTCCCCAATGATGGAAGTTGTAGTATTATTCTCCAATGATGGGACTTGTAGTATAATTCCCCAATGATTGGAGTTGTGTATTATTCCCCAATGATGGGAGTTGTAGTATTATTCCCCAATGATGGGAGTTGTAGTATTATTCCCCAGTGATGGGAGTTGTAGTATAATTCCCCAGTGATGGGAGTTGTAGTATAATTCCCCAATGATGGGAGTTGTAGTATTATTCCCCAATGGTGGGAGTTGTAGTATCATTCCCCAGTGATGGGAGTTGTAGTATTATTCCCCAATGGTGGGAGTTGTAGTATCATTTCCCAGTAATGGGAGTTGTAGTATAATTCCCCAATGATGGGAGTTGTAGTATCATTCCCCAATGATGGAAGTTGTAGTATTATTCCCCAATGGTGGGAGTTGTAGTATCATTCCCCAGTGATGGGAGTTGTATTATTTTCACCAGTGATGGGAGTTGTAGTATAATTCCCCAATTATGGGAGTTGTAGTATCATTCCCCAGTGATGGGAGTTGTAGTATTATTCCCCAATGATGGGAGTTGTAGTATCATTCCCCAATGATGGGAGTTGTAGTATTACCCCCCAATGATGGGAGTTGTGTATTATTCCCCAGTGATGGGAGTTGTAGTATTATTCGCCAGTGATGGGAGTTGTAGTATCATTCCCCAATGATGGGAGTTGTAGTATTACCCCCCAATGATGGGAGTTGTGTATTATTCCCCAGTGATGGGAGTTGTAGTATTATTCCCCAGTGATGGGAGTTGTAGTATAATTCCCCAATGATGGGAGTTGTAGTATCATTCCCCAGTGATGGGAGTTGTAGTATTATTCCCCAATGATGGGAGTTGTGTATTATTCCCCAGTGATGGGAGTTGTAGTATAATTCCCCAATGATGGGAGTTGTGGTATTATTCCCCAATGATGGGAGTTGTCTATTGTTCCCCAATGATGGAAATTGTAGTATCATTTCCCAGTAATGGGAGTTGTAGTATAATTCTCCAATTATGGGAGTTGTAGTATCATTCCCCAGTGATGGGAGTTGTAGTATAATTCCCCAATGATGGGAGTTGTAGTATAATTCCCCAATTATGGGAGTTGTAGTATTATTCCCCAATGATGGGAGTTGTAGTATCATTCCCCAATGATGGGAGTTGTGTATTATTCCCCAGTGATGGGAGTTGTAGCATTATTCCCCAGTGATGGGAGTTGTGGTATTATTCCCCAATGATGGGAGTTGTAGTATCATTCCCCAATGATAGGACTTGTAGTATTATTACCCAGTGATGGGAGTTGTAGTATCATTCCCCAATGATGGGACTTGTAGTATTATTCCCTAGTGATGGGGTTGTAGTATGGAAGCAGCTGAAGGGCCTCACGTTGCCCATCCCTTTATTTGAGACTATGAAAGATTCAGGACATACCGGCACACTCCCGCCCCCACCAATTAGACCTTTATCTGAGCAAACCTCCAACGACTCCCCCTATAGCATGACAGTAACATGGAGTATTCTAACGCCAGTCCTCTCTGCACCTTGTTACTACATTGAGGGAAAACAATGTGGAGAGTGAACAAATGCCCCCAAATGACCATATACTCTCAAAATGTGTTCCCGTTGTACGTTGTAGCAAGGGATGTTAATGAGAGAATTTTCAGATTAGATATCGTAGGGATTAGGACGGTGCAACACAGCTATACATTCTCTGCACCTATTTTAGCACAGAATCATATTGGTACCCCCCCCCCCCCACACACACACACACACCTTTTTATTATCACTGGGATTTTTGCATTCTTTTATCCCTTTTTTCTGCATTCTCTTACCACTGTGATGCTAGATGAATCAACATTGATTCAGCAATCTATGGCATTAACCATTTGAGTGCCAGAGGGGTGTGAAACACATCCCTCTGGCACTCAAAGTGTTAAATCATAAGCCACTGTTTCACAAATACGAATATACACTTTTTATGTGAATGCTCATTAAGTTTAGGCTCCATCTACAGAAATTAAACAGTGACAAAACTATATATGTTATTTATGCGAAAAATCACAGTAACAGACTTTATAATGTTCATATCCTAAAAAGAACTGGAGGAATTTTGGTGCAACTACACGATGATGAATAAATAAAAATTCCTGTTGATTTAAATGAACAGTAAACTTTTATATGGAAACGTATATGTTATAGGAATTCTCTTGCTGAGTACAACAAGGGTACTCCCACTGCTGTCAGTTGTTTTATTTGAATGTTATAACAGTTCAAATTATCTGGCAGTGAATGACAGCGCGATTACTTCCTGAGAGTTCAAAGTCACAGCATGATCCAGATTCTATGGAGAACTATTTGCTGGTGACTCATCTCTTGTACAGAATGCATCAGAATAACAGTGGAATGTGAACACTAGAGGGCATTGTAAAAAAACAAGAGTTTAAATTAAAACAACTCTGAAAATATGCATCTCTCAGTAGTCAAAGTATCCTTCTTTTACTCAGCAAGAAAATTCGTACAATATATGTTTTCAACAAAAAAGTGTACTGCGCCTATAAAATGGTATTTTAAAACCTTGAATGCTAGAAGTCTACAATGTATTACAAAGTAGCAAGCAAAAAGCGAAGGGAAGTCCCATATTTATATGAGTTTGGAATTTTTAAGAAATGACTGTACTGTGTACTCTAATTTACATGTTGCTGCAGAGAATTATGGGAATGCAGATTAAATATAGTAAAACTAAGAATTCCAGACTGGCCCCAGGTCATTTTGATCTGCTTCAGAAACAAACATGTATACATATCCTATAGAATAATTCGCTAAGTTGTGTGTAACACCTGACATGCGCAGTAGACACTGCTGCGCGAGCGGCAGTCATGCACAGTACAGACTGCCCGCGCCGCAGCTGATACACAGCTGGGAGCTCCGAAGGAGCGTCCAGCTCTGTATCAGCAGTGGCGCGGGCAGTCTCTACTGCGCATGACTGCCCCGCGACCGGCTGCCAGAGGCACTGTGGCCCGTGTAACGGGCTGTTCAACTAGTATTTATTATATATAAGTACATTATATCAATGGACTTTTCCACATAAGGTGCAGTTAGTTTGCTCAAGAAATTCTCTATCTCTAATTTGTACATCAAAATCGTCCTATATTTTTGTGAGCCATTCTTTAGTTAATCCCGTAAGGACCCATAATGGTCCAGGACCGTCATGGCATGTTTTCCGTTAAGGACCCATGACGGTCCTGGACCGTCATGGAATTCTGGGCTCCCCGTGTGGCTGCACGCCATTCAGAGAGTCCGGAATCGGATTCCAGAAAAAAAAATGGTCCATGGTCCTTAAGTGACGGACACGATCGTGCACGGCCGGTCCTTAAGGGGTTAAAACTATCAATTAACCCCTTGAGTGCCAGAGAGGGCATGCATACCCCTCTAACACTTAAAGGGTTAAGATATATTTTGCAATATTCATTTAATTATCCACGTTAGGCAATACTGGCTGGCACAGCCTGTTGTATCATTCCACTCTCCCTCCCAACTGCCGATTCTAACTAGCTAATCTGCATAACATGACCTATAAATAAAGCTAAGTATTTCAAACTATAGCTTTAAATAAAGTATCGCTAACATAAATATAAATCATTTTAAAAGCTCTTTCAAAATCTACCAAGTCATTATAAAGTGTTAGTTCCACTGTAAGGCCAAGTGCCTAAGGCCTTATTCATCAAGATAAAGAGATGCAATTCAGGGGCAAGCCAACAGCATCACAGGGAGGAAATTAAACAAATGGGAATATGCACGGTTCATTTTTGAATGATCTCATGCAGAAGAGCGTGCGACCATTCAACTGTTTCAGCAGGTCGCCTGGCTAAAAAGCACAATGTGACAACCTCAATGCACGACAGCGCGAGATTGTCACATCTCATAGTCAATGGACGCATTAAGCACACAGAGGCAGCTGGAGCGCCTCCGCTCAATGCAGATAATACTTTTCAATTCATTCTCCAGCTGCCTCCGTGTGCTTAACTTTACTAATCATATTGCTTCACCTGGTATCAGGACTGAAAACATATAAAAAGTATACATACTAAATGTATAAAGAATTCAATAAAGTGTAGAAAAAATTATTTTTTATACACTATCTATATATCCATTCAATCCTTCAACCTCCATTTTTTCAGGACGATATGACTACATAAAGTGGTTAATCTTCAATATACAGCTTCAGATGAGGGAGGGGATACCATTCATTTGCAGCACAAGGAGGCGCTCTAGCTGCCTCCGTGTGCTTAACGCGCCCATTGACTAGGACATGTGACAATCTCGAGCTATCATGCACTGTGAGATTGTCGCGTTGCGTTTTTTAGCCAGGCAACCTGCTGAAAGAGTTGAATGGTCGCATGCTCGTCTGCGTGAGACCATTCAAAAGGATACCATACGCACAATGTTCACCCCGCCATAATGGTGTAGTCGTTTTGTACCAGAATTGCATCACTTTATCTTAATAAATACCTCTTTTAATGCCAGTTGAGGAAAGGCAGAAAAGTTTATACATTTTAACCCTTTGCTTTGCACACCCATCTGGTCCTTAGCCCTTTGAGTGCCACTCAAAGGGTTAAATGGTTAACACTCAAACACTGGCCCATTGTACACATGTCAGAGGCAATTGTCTGCCTGACTTTTGAGAACAGGGAGATCACAGAACCCAATGCTCCTATTAACCAAATGTTCAGACGTTTCCAGACATAACTGTTGCCCTAAGGGTAGGACGTTTGTGACTCATAAGCCTCAGCCAGTCCAATATCACAGAACTACAGGCTGGATACGAACCACGCGGCATACCAGTTTAATTAACTGTGAAACATATTTCCATTGATCATTTCCCGCTGTTATCAACCAGCAAATATTCTCGGATAAAGATTGTCCTTAATTACATGAATTAATGATGTACGCTGGAAAACTCATTTACATGAATGAGCAATTATAATTATAATACTTCTATTGAGTTTTCATTAGAAGAAAAAGGTTTAATGGCCAATTTCACATTTCGGAATTAGAGAGAACTTACTGCACATATTTACCAAGTGGTGTTTTTCAAGTAAGATATAGATGTAGCACACTGAGTCAAATGCAAATTAATTTTTCCATGTTGTGTAGTATCAATATTATTTTGCTATAAGCTGAGATGATGTAGTCTTCTCTATAACTCAGAAGGGTAAAAGCCCCATTGTCCTAAGAAAAAAAATCAACTTTTCTAAATAAATATAGTATTCAAGGGATAGTAATACTTAAATTTAATTTTAATTCATCTTGTAGTCCTTAAAAAAACAATTTAAATGATCCCAGCTGCATCTCTCAATCCTTTATGGTTTGAGAGATATCCAATTTTTTTTTTTTTTTTTTCTTTCAAAATATCTTTATTGTGAATAAAAGAAAGTACAGTACAAGATAAAGCAATAAAGAAACATATCGAAAAAATATGTCACATTCCTTCTCATACATATGCCTAGTGTACAATAAAGAGAAAATAAAGGTCAATAAACAAAAACAATATTGTAATATCTTGTCTCCGTATCCTTGGACAGTGTACAATTAGCAAAATTTTCGTAACATTAAACAAGACTATCCGTTCTTATGATGAGGAATTAGTAAAAGGGAAACCCCCATTTTACTTCTAATAAAAAAGGTGTAACAGCATAACTGTATATAAAATGTTTGTGTGTTGGAGGTTAACTAAGGACAGATCTACCAATTGCAAAGGAACATAAGCAAGAGAGAAATGGAATGTGGGAGAGAGAGGGAAGAGGAAGAAAAGATATAAAAGTTGGAGATAAAGAGTGGGGAACTAGAGAATGAAAGCTTGAAGTTGGGTGCAGGTAGATGAGAGATATCCAATTTTAAAGTTCCCTCTCCCCTGACATCAGCACTCTAGCTGACTGCAGGGGAATCCTGTCCCTGAACAAGCGGCGGCTCTGAGACAGAGCTGAGATCGCGTTAATGAAAAATAAATCCTTCACTGAAACTGTCTTCTACGTGCGTCTACATTCAAGTGAAGGATTTATTTTTCCATAATGTGATCTCGGCTCTGCTGAAGAGCCTCCGCCGGTCCTGGCGTCGGATTCCCCTGCAGTTAGATAGAGAGCTGACATCAGTGGAGGGGGAACTTTGAAAGCGGATACATCTCAAACCATAAAGGTTTGAGAGATGCCCCTGGGCTCATTTAATTTGGTTCTTTAAGGGCTACAAGATGAATTAAAGTATCATTGTCCCATTAAGGGGGCTTATTTCTAACATACACTCCTGAGCATACCTCCCAACATTTTCCATGGCTAAAGAGAGACATTTTTGCATATCATCTAACATTTCTCATGGCCAAAGAGGGACACTTGTGTTTTAGGGGGTATTGCTGGTTGTTAGGGCATTTTCAAGAATGTTTAGGTTATTTCATGACATATTGACAACTCTTTGTGTAACTGAATAAATTATTTAGATCATAACCAAAGTATATTATTTGCACATAATAATTTATAAGCACATATTCTGAAGTTTCAATAAACAATTAATGTTAGATTTATTGCTGTGGAGCAATGTGATACACTTATATAAACACCAAACAATCTGATCTCCTAAACACAGGGACACCAGGGTGATACACTTATATACACACCAAACAATCTGATCTCCTAAACACAGGGACACCAGGGTGATACACTTCTATACACACCACACAGTATGATCTCCTAAACACAGGGACACCAGGGTGATACACTTATATACACACCACACAGTCTGAGCTCCTAAACACAGGGACACCAGGGTGATACACTTCTATACACACCACACAGTATGATCTCCTAAACACAGGGACACCAGGGTGATACACTTATATACACACCACACAGTCTGATCTCCTAAACACAGGGACACCAGGGTGATACACTTATACACACACCACACAGTCTGATCTCCTAAACACAGGGACACCAGTGTGATACACTTCTATACACACCACACAGTATGATCTCCTAAACACAGGGACACCAGGGTGATACACTTCTATATACACCACACAGTCTGATGTCCTAAACACAGGGACACTAGGGTGATACACTTATATACACACCACTCAGTCTGATCTCCTAAACACAGTCTGACACCAGGGTGATACACTTATATACACACCATACAGTTTGATCTCCTAAACACAGGGACACCAGGGTGATACACTTATATACACACACCACACAGTCTGATCTCCTAAACACAGGGACACCAGGGTGATAGACTTATATACACACCACACAGTCTGATCTCCTAAACACAGGGACACCAGGGTGATACACTTATATACACACCACACAGTCTGATCTCCTAAACACAGGGACACCAGGGTGGGAGAGAAGGATTTTGGTATCAAAGACAGACTGTTCCTCCTAAAGAGGGACACTTGAGAGGTATGCCTGAGTGACCTCATAAATCTAAAACATTTACAGGTAGTTTTTGATATTTTCACCATTTAGTCCATGCACATTTCTGTCCTTTGACTCTACACAAAGAGGGACATAAATGCATTGGCAGTTATCCTTGTGGTAGCTGCTTTAATTGCAAACATATGCATCCATCCACACAAATTTTTAGCCCAGTAACAGGCAAAGATTTAATTTTCAGACATTTTACTACTTGCCGGACTAACAATTGCATCTATGTCATCAAGTGTTCTTGTGACAAACTGTATGTTGGTCAAACCACTCTGATGCTTAAATCTAATTTGCAGAAACATTGATCTTTGATACATAATGCACGTGTGCATGTACAAGGGGCTAACACTCACCAAAGTTGCACAACATTTCTTGCAGAAACATGATGGACCTACAGAGGACTTGTGATTTTATGGGTTGGAACGAGTTAAATTGAACATCAGGAGAGGTATTACTACCAAATTATTACTGAAACGAGAAGCATGGTGGATCTATAATGCAATAGACATGCCACCGACTGGCATGACTGAGGATTTGTGTTTCTCAAATTATATTCACTATTCATGTTGTCCTGATTTTCATTATGAGAGTGATTTATCATCAACATTTCTATATATAAAAGATGACGTGATCTTGGACCCTGACCTTGAAAGACTTGGAATAATTCTTTTGAATTTATTGAACATTTCTGTTTCACATGATAGCTATTTTGTATTTTTGTTTCAATATGTACTTTATTGTATAAATAATTTGGAATATTTATTTCTGTTGGTCCTGAGTTTTTGGATCATTAGTTTGATTTCTTTTTCTTTTGAGTTTGCCATTTATGGATATAAGTTGTTTTTGCATCTCCAGATTTTCAATTACCATTATATTATTGTTTTTTTCTCTCAGGCCATTAAAACATGTTTTTCATATTGTATTGTGAACCAGTGCTTACTGAACACTCCTCATGCCATCACTTGTATTAATACTGCTTGTAAGCTTGTGAATGTTACGCTATGTATTAATATTAGCCTGCTCTAGTATTCTTCTGATATTGTATTATGTATCAAGTGTATCAGACTATGTAGATAATGTGAATATTATTGTGATCTGTCATCACATACAAACAAACAGATATGCTGTGAATAATGTGTACCCTGTAATGGGCATATATAATAATCCTTAGTAAATCTAAGTGAAATAAGTGAGAATTTTGTCCCACAAATTGGTCAATCCGTGTGTAAGCTTACCACCATGCCAAGGTATCTCACTATAAATGGAACATAGTTCTCTATGTAATCACTTTATTACTGTAGGCCCACATGAGTCCTGCACCAGGTAAGTCTTTCATCTACACATTTTTTTATTTTATTGTATGTCTGCTGTTTTTAATTGCAATGCACTGGGACCCACAAATAAAAACATCAAAATATCATTTAAAGGGTCCCCTCCAACGTGTTGCAAAATAACATCTTTCTTCAGGGATTTTTAATTTAGATAATATTTTGTAAGTGTATTAGGGTAGGAATTACCATAAAGTGAGACACCTTGGCGTGGTGGTAAGCTTACACACGGATTGGCCAATTTGTGAGACGAAATTCTCACTTATTTCACTTAGATTTACTAAGGATTATTATATATGCCCATTACAGGGCACACATCATTCACAGCATATAGAGGAGCGCAGATCTGTTTATTTGTATGTGTTTTCACTTTTGGGTCTAAGCCTAATGTCAAGGGGACTGGAGAACCCTCTCATTTCTAGTTGCTATCTATACTTTCATCTTTATACTCATATTTAATTTATATTTATTATATGGATATTTTATGATGAGTTAGCGCTGTGAGCTTTTTTTCTTTTTTTCTATTATTGTGATCTGTGACACATTGTCTCTACTCTTACCAGTCTTTTATCATCCCTATTAATAATTCATGGAAATAACACAAACAGGAGGGCGCCCAATCGTGCCTGTTATCCCAATAAAATCACTTTTACATATAAAGAGTGTAAATATACTCACAAATAAAGTTGTTACTCCGGGGCTTATACCCACAAATAACAAAACGCGTTAGCAGAGAAAATACCTGTCTCTGCTCAGGTCTCCCCGAGTGGTGAAGAAATTCAGGAACCGTGCTGTAGTCTTTGATTCCAAAAATGTTTTTAATGCAAAGTAGAATAAAAATTTCTTACAAATAAAACATGCTGTATCGAGCATTAAAATAATAAAAGAACTAACAATCCTTAAAAATCAGATTTGTTGGCTCTGTATGACGTTTCGTAGCTCCCTAGCTACTTTCTCAGATGCAGTCAACTCTCTGCATTCTTTGCATTAAAAATGTTTTTGGAAACAAAGACTACAGCACGGTTCCTGAATTTCTTCAATACACGAGGAGACCTGAGCAGAGACAGGTATTTCCTCTGCTAACGCGTTTTGTTATTTGTGGGTATAAGCCCCCGAGTAACAACTTTGTGAGTATATTTACACTCTTTATATGTAAAAGTGATTATATTGGGATAACAGGCACAATTGAGCGCCATCCTGTTTGTGTATTCTTTCCATATATCTACTACTTTTGAGTTGAAGTAAGGAGCGGCCCTGATCCTGATAAAATTTCCCTGAGAAAGTACCACTGCATGGGGGACAGTGGTGAAAGAATATCCCCTGAATACAATTGTCAGTGAACACAGAAGTGTTGCACTGACCATGTATTGTGTGAGTATCCTATATAATAATTAGCTAAAACATGCGTAACGCCGCAGTCATGCGCAGTAGAGACTACTGCTCGTGCTGCAGTCATGCGCAGTAGAGACTACTGCTCATGCTGCAGTCATGCGCAGTAGAGACTACTGCTCGTGCTGCAGTCATGCGCAGTAGAGACTACTGCTCGTGCTGCAGTCATGCGCAGTAGAGACTGCCCACGCCGCGGCTGATACAGATCTGGACTCTCATTCGGAGCGTCCAGCTCTGTATCAGCCACGGCGCGGGCAGTCTCTACTGCGCATGACTGCCCCACGACCGGGTGGCAGTGGCACTGTGGCCTGTGTAACGGGCTCTTCAACTAGTATTCTATAAAGAGGTGAAGGGTGGTGAATATACCACCTTACAAACAACAATGCACCAGAAGCGCCTTCTTCTTCTTTTGTCTTCACAGTATTAATAATTAATGCTTTGGACTTTGTGTTCACAATTTTCATTTGATGATTTATCATCTATATATATATTATTTATTTGTGCTTACAATTGTCCGTTTTAATTGAGATACATATACTTACCGAGTCCGTGAGATTTTATATGGCTATTATGCTGTAAATTTGGGGATATAATTACAAAAATAATAATTTTAATGATTATTCATACATGCATTGACTTATTTAAGATTATCTTAGGTGTTTAATATGCAGCTTATATTTCTAGCTACTCTTTGGGAGCCGTTGTGATCTCTATTAGCTGTGTCGCCTTTTTTCGAGTATGCGCCCGATCGTGATGTTACTTTATGGGGGGGTGTTTCTCTTTTTGATCTATTTGGTCTCCATTAGTTGCATAGTGTCCATTTTTTGGTGGATTTATTTGATCTCATGAGCCCTGACAAGTAGGTCTATCTTAAAGGGATAGTAATACTTCGTTTTATGTTTATTTTATTTTGTAGGTATTAAAAAAACATGAAGAACGATATAAGTCTTATCTCTCAAACCTTTACGGTTTAAGAGATATTCACAAGCAAAGTTTCCCCCTCCCGCCCCTTTTTCCTAGTGTAAGCCATCTCTTCTCAGATGTGGATCTGGTTGTAAGACCAGACAGATAACAGCAGAGGACAATCTTCTTTGTATGAAAACAATGAAAGCCCTTCCCACCTTGACAAGTTTTTCAGCTTTTTCCATTATCTTAATTGAAGATTGTCCCTCTTTGCAGGCTACCTGGGCATCTCCCTTCTGATCTGGTTGAACAGGGGGGGGATACTTTGCTTGTGAATATCTCTTAAACCATAAAGGTTTGAGAGATAAGACTTATATCGTTCTTCATGTTTTTTTAATGACTACAAAATAAAATAAAGATAAAACGAAGTATTACTATCCCTTTAAGAATGTATATATGTGATATATATGTACATTTCTATCTTGATTTTGTTGTGACCTTCATAAGCTGTGTCTCCCTTTTATTTGAGTATAAATAGTTTTATCGTGATATTATTTTATGGGAGGTCATTCTTCTGACTATTTACTAATAAGTCTCTGCATATCGATTTCTTATCTAGCAAGATATATTTTCTCTATGTCAACAATGTGAGCTGTTTGTAGTAAACATCTCGCAGGCATTTTTCAATCAAACAAATTACTTGAACGCACGATGACTGGTCCGGTGCTCCTTATGGATGCAGTTCATTGGGTCATGTTAGCTTTAACTTCTGTGAGCCATTTCCTGGCCTCTATCCCCTGACAAAGCCAAGTCTGGCTATACGAGAGGGGTTGGTCGGCTCTGATAGGAATGTGTTTCAGTGATTGCCTTTATTCCCCATCGATTGACTTGCTTATATTCTACGGCTGATAAGTATTTTTTTTACTCTTTTGCACTCGGTATTTCACTATTGCATACCCTTTAATAGGATGTGGATTACTTTCTTTGACTGATGTTTTAGTGTCACTTTAGCACAAGAATATAGTCCCTTAAAGGGATAGTAATACTTCGTTTTATCTTTATTTTATTTTGTAGGCATTAAAAAAACATGAAGAACGATGTAAGTCTTATCTCTCAAACCTTTATGGTTTATGAGATATTCCCAAGCAAAGTTTCCCCTCCCGCCCTTTTTACCTAGTGTAAGCTATCTCTTCTCAGATGTGGAATCTGGTTGTAAGACCAGACAGATAACAGCAATAACAGACAATCTTCTTCCTATCAGAACAATGAAAACCCTGCCCCCTTGACAAGTTTTTCAGGTTTTTCCCTTATCTTAATTGAAGATTGTCCCTCTCTGCAGTCTACCTGGGTACCTCTCTTCTGCTCTGGCTGAGCAGTGATACATCAGTAAAAAGGGAGGGAGGGGGATACTTTATCATTGAATTACTCTTGAACTACAATTCTGACAGAACTGAAATAACACTCTCCAAAGTCCAAATACTATGATGGTTAATTAGAGCTGCTTTTATTATGAAACATTACTATCCCTTTAAAGCCAATTATCTTAGGCTTCTGTTTGAGGCCCACTTATTTGCAGTCACTCATTGTGGTTACATATTTCAATTGAGTGTTATCTAGATATTGTTTGCCTTTTGGTAACTATATTCTATGTTTTGTTCACTAATATAGTTCTGATTTATAGGCTACATTGATATTTCTCACATTGTGCTTTTAATTGGTTTTATCACTGTTTGTGTCATTTCTTGTACGAATAAAGATTTATTGATTGTAATATTTTAGTGTCTGTACTGAGTGCCTCAGTGATAAGACTTTCTTTTCTAGGGGTTACTTTCTCTTTTTCCCACTGCATTTAATGTATTCCAGTTGCCATAGCAACACAATAACCTTGTTGCACTGATATTTAATAGTTTTATGTACATAATATCAGCCAAAAATAAAAACACAGATCTGATTTAATTTATTCCCTTAACATGTTATTGTAGTTATCTCACTTGTGTACTAGGAGACACCGCCCCTTTAAATCAATGTTAATTTCCATTTGACCTGTATGATATATTTGGCTTAACCCAGAGTTGCTTATCTTTAGCTTACTGTATACAAGAAATGAAAACAAAGGAACCAGAATGGATCAAAAAGCACTCCACTCCTCCAACACATCCCTTTTAAGTAAAGACAGAAAACTAGTATCCAAAAATTGGAAATTTATTCTTGCAAAATATATATAAATAATTCCTGTAGCCAGGCAGCCATACAGTGCCTAATTACCCCACCCTACCTTCCCCCTCAAATTCTCCTTATATACAGTCCAGTTAAAGCCTAACCCCCCCCCCCCCACCAAAAAGGCTAAAAGCAAACCTATCACTAGGTACTATAACAAACTTAAAGGGATCGTAATACTTCATTTTATCTTTATTTTATTTTGTAGGCATTAAAAAAACATGAGGAACGATATAAGTCTTATCTCTCAAACCTTTATGGTTTGAGAGATATTCACAAGCAAAGTTCCCCCTCCCGCCCCTTTTTCCTAGTGTAAGCCACCTCTTCTCAGATGTGGAATCCAGTCCATAGACCAGACAGATAACAGAAGGAGACAATCTTCTTCCTATGAGAACAATGAAATCCCTGCCCCCTTGACAAGTTTTTCAGGTTTTTCCCTTATCTTGATTGAAGATTGCCCCTCTCTGCAGTCTACCTGAACACCTCCCTTCTGATCTGGCTGAGCAGTGTTACATCAGTAAAAGAGGTGGGAGGGGGATACTTTGTCATTGAATTACTCTTGAACTACAACTCTGACAGAATTGAAATAACACTCTCCAAAGTCCAAATACTATGATGATTAATTAGAGCTGCTTTTATTATGAAACATTACTATCCCTTTAAGAATCATTTAATTGCAAAGCTCTCCAAGTACTAAAATAGAGCGGCACTATCTTGTGCTATTCTAACATATGAATAAATAATCTCTCGGTAGTGGAAGTACCCTTGTTTTTATCACCATACTCGCTCTCTTTATAAATAACTCTTCGATATGAATTGCCCAGGTGCACAATCCTTGCTAGAGGGTTGAACCAAAACGTTGCGTATATCTTTTCTTTAACAAGTCCCACTAGTGCTGCCTTGCATTTATATATATGTATATGTAGATATATACACGCACATAAAAAGCCTCTAATTTGTCTAATTTCAAGGGAAAATTTCCCCTTCATCTGAATCAATGTAAAGAGACAATTTTTTTTTACCAGAAACCAGTGAAAAAAAATCAAGTCATCAAGGTAACTTTTTTTTCTTCAGGTAGTGCTACCATGTACACATTGGTCAGTGGGGACTTTCAAAGTTGACTGAAGCATACCTCCCAACATTTCAGATTGCCAAAGAGGGACACTTGTGTTTTAGGGGGTGTTGCCAGGGGTGTGTCTGGTAGGCAGGGCACTACCAAGAATTTTTAGGCTATTTCATGACCTATTGACACCTCGTTGTGTGACCACACAGTCTGATCTCCTAAAAAGAGGGACATCAGGATGGGAAAGAGGGACAGAGGGATTTGGGTCTAAAAGAGGGACTGTCCCTCCTAAAGAGGGACACTTGTGAGGTATGCTGAAGCATTGCAGCATATTTGTTTGTTTTCAGTCAACCCTCTGACACTGAAATGCATTGGTTACCTCTCTGGCACTTAATGAGTTAAACTAATTAAAAGCCACTTATTCCAGGAGTACATCTCCCATTTCATTACTGGACATTTATGAAAGAAGCATACGGCAAGGCGGTATAGGAATCATTTCAGCTCTAGAGAAGGGTGGGCAAATCTTTAGGCACCCAGTTTTTTTACTCCAACTTCCCATCATTCTCTGCCAGCCAACAGCCTGTCTGAGGATGATGGAAATGTTAGTCCAACAAAAGCTGGACGTCGGGTACGCATGATGGGAGGGATAGTCAAACAACAGTTGCCCACCCAAGTTCTGTGGCTGTAATGGTCTCTATGCAACCCTGAGGCATGAGTCTTTCATACATAGCTGGTATTAAAGGGGAACTACACTCTGGGAATAAGTGTTTCTTCATTTGATTAATAGAAGGTGTCACTTATTCCGCAGTCAGTTTTATACATTTATTGTTTTGGTATTTTTTTAATCATTTAAGCTCTGCTATAGACATTAACTGAGTGGGGACAATTTACTTCCTTGATAATGTATGAAGGGCCCATGATAAGTGGGATTTTCTAAAGGCACAGCCCATACAAAGGGCTCTCCAAAGACCTGTTCATTATCCAAACAGTACAAAGGACAAGGGGGTCACCCACTTAGACTTGAGGAAAGGAGATTTTGTTTACAACAGCGGAAGGGATTCTTTACGGTAAGGACAATAAAGCTATGGAATTCACTGCCTGAGGAGGTGGTGCTTTCGAATACACAACATGCCTTTAAAAAGGGCCTGGATATTTTTTTTAAATGAGCATAACATAGAGGGCTATGTACGTTAGTATTGGGATTAATTTTATTTTGGGCCATTTGGAGTCAAGAAAGATTTTTTTCCCCCATTCAAGGCAGAATTAGTGAAATAGCAAATGCACCTAATGCAGTAAAATGCTTTTGCCAACGATTTTATACGTTTGTGTAGTTTTGATGGACGAGAGAGAGAGAGACTGCTCTTTGAATCATGGGCAGGGATGGCTAGTACCATAGCTACAGCCCCATCCTTTAGAATCATGGGTAAGGCTGACTAAATCCATATTGATGGACATCCAACCTTCACTATCATAGGTTGGCTGACTAGACCCAGACTGAGAGAGCGAGAGATCCAAACTTTAACATCATGGGTGTTGCTGACTAGACCCAGGCAGAGACATCCACCTTTTAGAATTATGGGCAGAGCAATAGCTAGAGAGAGAGAGGCTGACATGAAACCTTGCTGTATATATTCTTAACGTAGTACAGTGTTACCTAGGTACAGCATATATATAAGAATATATATATAATATATATATATATATATTTTGACTCCAAATGGCCCAAAATAAAATTAATCCCAATACTAACATACATAGCCCTCTATGTTCTGCTCATTTTAAAAAATATCCAGGCCCTTTTTAAAGGCATCTAGTGAATTCGAAAGCACCACCTCCTCAGGCAGTGAATGTGCGCATGCGCTGGAGGCATTTTTCATGTGCAGCAAGATATTGAGTATGTTCTAAAGCAGGAACCCATACACTGAACGCTTCTCGAATTGTGCATGAAAAGTTAGCATTTACGGCAAAACTACACAAATGTATAAAATCGTTGGCAAAAGCATTTTACTGCATTAGGTGCATTTGCTATTTCACTCAGACAGATTTGCTAATTCTGACACGCTCACAAAATAACAAGTGCGGCTGTTGCTAATATTGATTTTTCATCCGCTATTCAATAAAAACATGGCAAACCTATTCGCTAGTGGATTTCACACTTGAAATATCGATTGTGCATGTTTCCTGCATTCCATATGTTTCAAACTACAGCAAAGTTTAAATACCAGAAAAAAAAAACAGTAACTACATAGTAACATAGTAGATAAGGCTGAAAAAAGACATGCGTCCATCAAGTCCAGCCCATGCCAAAAACACCCCTGTTGATCCAGAGGAAGGCAAAAAAATAGCCCTCTGGAGCCATTTCTAATCTAGTCCCAAGTGTGTGTGAGTGGGGGGAATTATTCCTTCCTGACTCCAATTGGTAGTCAAATAGTTCCCAGGATCAATATCCTATTTGCTTTGAAGCCATCTGTCATAATAGTCAATATTGTTCTGTGCTAGATAGGCATCCATTGCTTTTTTGAATGCAGTTGCATTATCTGCAAGAACAACATCCCGAGGCAAAGAATTCCATAGCCTTACTGCCTTTACTGTAAAGAATCCCTGCCTATGTTTTAGCCAAAGCGCCTTTCCTCAAGTCTTAATGGATGACCTATATATAATAATATAATATATATAACTATACATAACTAACTTCTGTGTGAAAAACACCTGACCCCCTGCCTGAGGGAATGTAAACATTAAGGCAAGAAGAACAGACGCTCCTGTAAACATGCATGGGATAGGCATAAGTCTGTCCTGAACATAAGACAAGTCCAAGAACCAAATAAGGTAATAGTTTTTTACAGTACGAAAAACAGGCAGACTAGATGTCCTCACGGTTCTTATCTGCTGCTAAATTCTGTGTTTCTATGCCTTGGTAAGTCCTTTTGTTAACCCTTTGAGTGCCAGAGAGTTATGCAACACATTGCTTTGCAATGAGTTGCATACCCCTCTGACATTCAAAGGGTTAAACAGTGTCCCTTTCAAGCCAAAAGGAAACTGACCTTACTATACACTAGGTTTATGTCTAAATAGCCAAACAGAGGGCAAAGTTTTACAATGTATTAAGAAGGTTCTACTTTGAACTGGGAATTTAAAATTACATTATTTTTGCATTTCACAACCCTTGGCAGGATGTCACCAGCATAATGTTACAAAGTATGAATTAATAGTGTAAATTGCTGTTGAATGGAAACAGAACAGTTTGTACAGCAGCATTCTACACTCTGGGTTCCAAGAAGAAGCAAAAACAGTTCCCCGGGACAGATTTAAAGGAAAAGTATCCGGTATATTTTGGAACGTCTTTCCTGCACAATAAAGAAAGAGAAATCTAACTGCTTTTATATGTTTTGTTGAAAAGTTATTACATCTCAAAACTAGGTTTGCCACCTTTTCCTCAAAACACTACCGGCGATAGCTGTGGGCTGGTGAGGGCGGAGCCGCAAAAGGGAGGAGCCGCAAAAGGGGCAGAACCACTCAGTGTTGCATGACCCTACAAAATTGAGCTTGAGGCTCCTCATTACAGGTACCGGGTGCCAGGAGCTTAACGACAAGGTGTATTGAACTACATGCGTGGCAGAGTGTATATCCCACATCTGTGGCTTACGCGTACCATTAAAATAGTGGGGCAACTATTTTTCTTCTGAGAATTTCACTTTAAAGGGATAGTAATGTTTCATAATAAAAGCAACTCTAATTAATCATCATAGTATTTGGACTTTGGAGAGTATTCTTTCAATTCTGTCAGAGTTGTAGTTCAAGAGTAATTCAATGACAAAGTATCTCCCTCCCGCCCCTTTTACTGATGTAACACTGTTCAGCCAGATCAGAAGGGAGGTGCCCAGGTAGACTGCAGAGAGGGACAATCTTCAATTAAGATAAAGGAAAAACCTGAAAAGCTTGTCAAGGGGGGCAGGGCTTTCATTGTTCTCATAGGAAGAAGATTGTCCCCTGCTGTTATCTGTCTGGTCTATGGACTGCATTCCACATCTGAGAAGAGATGGCTTACACTAGGAAAAAGGGGCGGGAGGGGAAACTTTGCTTGTGAATATCTCTCAAACCATAACGGTTTGAGAGATAAGACTTATATTGTTCTTCATGTTTTTTTAATGCCTACAAAATAAAATAAAGATCAAATGAAGTATTACTATCAAAAGATAAAATGAAGTATTACTATCCCTTTATGTTTCTATGGTATAGAAATGAATGTACATTATTACCAAATGAGGTGCCTTCTTTTGTTGTTTTTACATATATCTAGCATTTGTGAAGTTAAAAGACCCATTTAATAAAATGGGAATATTTATTTGTCCCACCTGGTGCAGTTAAATTGCCTCAAAACTGTGTTGTATTTATACACAAGAAATGTTTGCTTTAGTTCCAAAATTATTTTTCCCATAAAATGAATGTCCCTTTAACCGTCTCAGCATTTAAAGTGCTACAGATTACAATTTTTTTATATGGATGTAATATTGTTTGTGATTATAAGCCCCTGACGAAGTATTTATGGTTAATATGAAACGCGTTGGGCATTGCAGCATTTTATATCGGATTTATCCCGTTGAGTGATTTGTATGATTTCCGTTAAATAAATTATTTGGAGCAAACCGGTTATCTTGGAACTTTGGAAGGTTTTCTGTACAAAAAAGCTGATTGAAAATCCAGTGACATTTTTGAGAGCGATATTTACAGGCTGACTATCTGGTGTAATCTGGTAAGCAGTTACCGTAAAATCTCAGGTATAATACGCACCTGTGTATAATACGCAGGTGTATATTATGCCCAAGATTTTAGGGGAAAACAAGAGTGCCTATGTATAATACGCACCCTTGTTTTCCCCTTTACTTAAAGAAAAATATTGCTGCCGGCTACCTTCCCTCCCTCCCTCCCCACACAGCGCGACCCAATTTAAAAAGAATTCTTACTTAGTTTTGCTGCGCTATAGCTGGGTGAACCTCTGTGCCATCTTCCCTGCGGGCGGGCGGCAGGCTTGCATTTGCCGCCCGCTTCCTTCAATGGACTGTCAGGGCCTTCCGCCTCCAGCCAATGATAATGCAAGTGCATTATCATTGGCTGGAGGTGGAAGGTCCTAAAAGTCCATTGCAGGAAGCGGGCGGCAAATGCAAGCCTGCCGCCCGCCCGCAGGGAAGATGGCACAGAGGTTCACCCAGCTATAGCGCAGCAAAACTAAGTAAGAATTCTTTTTAAATTGGGTCGCGCTGTGTGGGGAGGGAGGGAGGGAGGGAGGGAAGGTAGCCGGCAGCAATAAAACTCCGCAAAGAAAAAACTCTCGTGTATAATACGCACCCCCCACTTCACATAAGGTGAAGTGGGGTGAAATTGTGCGTATTATACCCGAGATTTTACGGTACTATATAGGGAGGAAGTGTTTGTATACCCCATTTCAAACGTATACAGATTTGCTCTTAGATGGGATTGTGCTGCTTCTTTTTCTTTTTCTGGCCCTAGTCTAGTGTCTACTATTAAAAACGTTATCACATTGAATCCAATTATCTTCACTGAATGCCAACAGATAATAATTTGTTGCCCACTTGAACTGTGCTAAGTTCATATGATTGCAAATGTAAGAAAAAGGTTGATGTGCATACACAGCCTACCCCAGTGTCAGCACTTCCGCAAACACGGTGCTGTATGTACCAGAAGGCTGCACCATTACACCTGTCTGTGGTCCCCTCCTGTTACCTGGAGTTGCAGAAACTCTTGCTCTCACAACATCATAAAAATAGACCCCACACAGAGCATATTACAGCAATAACAGTGACATAGGAACCCGGAAGCGAGGTCATGGTGCCTACCTTGCGTTCCAAGTGACGTGAACCAATGATGTCTTTGTACCGCGCTGATCTTTTGCACAGCTTTTTTTGGGGGGCGGCTTTCATATGAGTGGTGCAACTGTACTCCCCTTAAATGAGCACCAGTGCAAGAATATACATTGTTCCTCTTATATTTATAAAATTATAGGAATAATTGGTATTAAATATGAGTTGTAAAGGGTTACTTTTGAGACCAGATATGTTGCCTCTCCCCGCTCAGTCACCTCACTCCCATCTCTGCCCGGGCGCACACACATACCGGCTTTTCAGTTGCCGGTATAGTAGTTATACCGGCACTGGCTCCAGTGTGCTAATTATCTGCTGTGCCAGTAAAATACCGGCCAGGTGGCAACCCTACTCAAAACTTCCATTTCTTGGGTAAAATACTTCCACCATTTTGAGTGTAGTACTTACTGTTATTTTAACAGCTGGCCACAGAGTGGAGTAGCAACATTGACACCCTAAAACGGCAGACCATTTAAAGCGGAACTACCACCGCTAACAAACTTGCCCCCCAATAATTCCCCATCTGGCGACTAGCTGCTCAGTAGCGCTAGTCACCAGAATTATTACCGCGTTAACGAGAATTATCCATTGCTCCCGGGACTGACAGGCAGGAAGGAGCACAGACATCTTTCCATAGTGACGTCTGCGCACCTGCGATGTCATTCCCTTTTGAAGCCAAACGCTCCTAGCAACGCCTCCTAGAGCCGTCCAGGACTGACACCGCAGGCACACAGAGGTCTCTAATGCATTGCAAAGCATTCAGAGTGTTACAAGTCCAATTGAAATCAATGGGATCATTTTCTTTTTTCTTTTTTTTTTGGTCTCCTATGGTGAAGTTGGTTTGCCCCAGAATTCCTCCCTTTTGTAATACATATGGCCCCCAGAAGTTCACATCATAGCGTGCTGGTTTCTTGTGACACATACGCTCTAAATCAGTGGTTCTCACCCCGTGCCCTCAGTGGCTACTAACAGGCCAGGATTTTAGAATTTCCTTTTAAGAGCACAGGTGAGTTAATCAGTATGACTGAGCCTCTGATCAACACACTTGTGTTCTAGCAGGGAAATTCCTAAGTCCTGGCCTGTTAGTGGCCACTGAAGGCAGAGACCCTCTGCTCTAGATAGACTGATAGGACTTGTAATTATCACATGTCACTTTCAATAAGAGTGATAGAATGTAATAAAAATAAGGGGTTTCCCGCTGTTTGCAGACACATAAGAAAAAAACAAAGAATTTCACTTAACCCTTTGAGTACCAGAAAGGTATCCAATGCATTGTCACGCAATGCATTAGATATCTCTCTGCTAATCAAAGGGTTTTAACCCATTAAGGACCGCGGCAGTCAGTTAAGGACCACTGAGCTTTTTGTTTTTTTCAGCATTCTGTTCAGGGGTCCCTAAGCGGCGCGCAGCCACACAAGGACCCCTGAATTCCACGATGTGCCAGGACCGTCACCGGTCCCTAAATGCAGAACAGCCGTGAAGGTCCTGGCATGTCATTGGTCCTTAAAGGGTTAAACTTTCAATAAGAACCACATTTTATTTATTCTAATACATATGCTGAAATAACTGTACAAGTGTTTGTATTTTTATTCTGTGTTTAGACATTTTTGGTCTGTGGGATGCAGACTCTTATGCAAATTAGTTCTCCCACACACACACACACACACACACACACACACACATATACATGCACCACATACATACACACACACACACACACGTACACACACACAGAGGCGGATTGTAGGGGGATGCCAGCCCGGGCATTTTTTTTTAAAGCAGCCCACTAGCTGCACCGATGTCCGTATCGACGCCCCCTTGTGGTCTTTGTGTGGCATGGGAGAGCAGGCTCCAGGATATTATGACACATCCTGGCGCTCTGCATTAAGCCTTTGAGTGCCAGAGGGGTACGCAACGCATTGCTTTGCAATGCATTGCGTACCCCTCTGGCACTCAAAGGGTTAACAAGGAACACGAAGGCTGTCACAGAGAGTGCCTGTGGCAACACAGACCTCTCCATCAAAATATCGTGGGATGGTAAGGTGAGATCCTCTGATCTCCCCCACCGGCCCATGATCTAGCGGCCCATCAGGGGATACCCGATCCCCCGATAGGACAATCTGCCCATGCACACACACATACACACACCTAGCCATTGTCTATGCAGCTCTGTGTGGCTGCTGTAAAATGTAATGGCTGCCCAGGTATCGGTGGGACTTCGGCTTATTGTTCTTTAGGCTCTTATCTGGCGGGGGGCTACCATGGAGTTCACCAGAAAACAACACCTTTTACACTAGACTTTGCAGAAGTACGGGGGGGGGGGGGTTGCACTAACAAAACTGAATAAAAAAAGATAGGAATAATAACAAAACTGATTAAATAACCTGACTAGATTGATTACTGATATAGTCCAGTGCTGTATTCCTGTTCAATACAACATCAGTTTCCGAATCATATTTCCCCTTTAACCCTTTGAGTGCCCGAGGGGTACATAACACACTGCTTTGCGATGCGTTGCATACCTCTCGGGCACTCAAAAGGTTAATTAGCTAATTTATCCAAAAAAAAAAAATGTTCACATCAGACGTCTCAAACACCCTGGGGGACAACAAAAAATTCCCATTAATTTAAATGGAGTTTGAACGCTAGAGCACGCGAAGCAATTCACAGGATGCCACACTGGCATTGAAAAGGTTAAAATCCCATTTAAATCCATTAGAATATTTATTTTCCCCCTGGTCTGACCCAGAATTTCTCCACTTTTTCTCTCTACATATGGCCATGTGTCTCGTTGTTGCCCAGTTTATCTATCTCTTCTCCGTCATAACATTAATTAATATCCATTTTATAGCAATATGAGACTGTATGTATAAGAGTAAAGTGGTGCGATGTTAAGATTAACTAACTGTATTACTAAGGACAATTAAAAGTTCCCAAAATTCCCATTAATCTAAATTGTGCTATTTAACCCTCTTCCCACTGGAGATCTCTCCAAATCCTTGCATCCCCAAAAACTTGTAATACAATTCAAATACGTTGAAATACGACATGTCCATCAGCCCATCAGCCTTTGCCTTATCACTTTTGTGGATCCAGAAGGCAACAAAGAAAGTAAAAAGTAGATATAAATAAAAAAAGTATATCCTCTTTTTTAAATAAAGCATATTAGGTGAAACTTACCTTTAATAGTTGCTTAATGCTTTCTGACCTTGAAACCTTTCTCGTGTTCATCTTAGCGTTGCTCTTGCTAATGTAGCCTGTACGTACATTTGAGTTCTGTCCTAAAGACGATTGATGTCTGATGTCTCAAACAGCGGAGAGCTCCTAGGATGTTTTTTGAAGGGAGAGAGAGCGAGAGCGAGACACTCCCTGGCTCTTAATGCTGCTTCCAATAACCACAGAGAGCACAGCTCAGCATAAACTAACCAATAACTGAGTATGACATTTTAAACTCCAGAGAGACCATAAAGAAAGCAGGCCTATTTTAGAGCTAATGTACGTACAGCGGGCAACAAAACCACATATCAGTGTAACAAGCAGCAATCTCAAGATAACGTCAGTATTTTGTCTTTTTTTGGTATCATTGAAAGGAACAGCATTTTCTTTGGATGCTATTTTCTAACAGGCTTCCATTGAGCTATGACTGTAAATATATGGACAGTGTGTTGTTGTGTTTTACTGGAGAAACAACAGCAACTCATGCTACTATTTGTAAGTCTATAAAAGGTTATCAACTTGCAAACCACAAGCTGTTGTTGGATTACAATTCCAGTCCTCAGCTAGCTGTTGGCCAACTAAGGCTGATGAGAGTTATAGTCCAACAACAGCACAAAGGTTTTGCCCAACACTGATCTATTAACGGAGTATGGTTTTCAACAGAAAATAAAGTGTGGTTTTCCACAGAAAATAAAAGCATCAGTATTTTTTATTGTAGGAAAAAAAAGGGATAGCCAACCCCGTCCTGGGGCACTACAAACGGAACATGTTTTAACCCTTTGAGTGACAGAGAAGTATCCGATGCATTGTGTTGCAATGCGTCAATACTTCTCTGGCACTCAAAGGCTTATGGGTATCTCTGCCTGATTATGGGTGAATTAATCATCAGTGGCTCAGTTACTGTAATTGATCCATCTGGGGTTAAGTAGAGATATCCTGAAAATAAGCACTATCTTCAGGATTGGTGTTTGCTAGCCCTGTCCCAACGCCTTTAGCTGCTTAATAATAGAAGGTAATTCCTACTGCTGCAGAGGATCCATTGTAACAGTTATTAAACTCAATAGGTCGCAAAAGGTAGGACTGTTACTATCCAATTAATATGGAGCGTTTTAGCCGAAGACTCAGCTCTTCCAAGGAAAACAACAGAAAAAGCAATTTCCATCTTTAATTACTTTTCAACTAAGCATCTCTCATTAGTGGAAGTACCGTTTTTTTACGCAGTAGGGAAAGAATTTATGTTAGTAGCAGCTCTCTAACCCCCACTTCCCCCCCAAACACACACACACACGGTATTACCCCGAATGGTACACAGTTTTCCTACACACAAACATACACACACACACACATACCCACTTTGCTGAGCATGAGGCTAACTTCAGCACCGCGGACAGGGCTGAATCTGTGCTATCATAGATAGGGAATCAGCCCTGCAGTAGAATATTTATGGTACCAGCACAAACACATATCAGATAGCTCAGTTGATTAATATGGCAACTGTATTATGACATGTTCAAGGCTCAGGGTTGTAAGTTTTTTATCACCAGCAGGACTGGCTCAGCCTCTCATCCATCCTAGACTGATAAAATTAGTACCACTGAGTTGGGTAATGGTATCAAGTATTTATTAGCTGCCATCATCATCATCACTTTCAGCTATTGTCGATCCACTGCAAGATGAAGGTCTCCAGAGCAATTATATATATATATATATATATTATTGCATGCATTGAAATCTTTTATTTGGTACTTAGTACCTTTGATTGGGTGTTCACTGTTCAGACAGAAGACACCAAACAATCATTAGACTGCCTACATGATAAACATGAAAATGTTCCATATTGCAAGGACGCAAAGTGGTCTGTTTGCTTCTCCTGATAAAGCCTGTCTCACTAGCTGATCCCCTGGTGTATCACAGAGGTAAAAATCTGAGGAATTGGCTAGAGTGGGCTGACATAGGTGATGCAGATTAGGACACACTTGAATACCTTGATCTCTTCACCACAATTAAGACTGTATATGATCCCTCTAGTGCAAAGGAATCTGCTTAACAATGGCAATTATGGGCACCTTTGGCTGAAGTTACTCATGGACTTTACAACCGATACATAATTGCCTAGTCTCAATATCTGGAAATAAAGAATCAAGATAAAAGATAGTGTGTACAAGTGAATAAGAACTTTTATGAATCCTGTATGAAGAAATTGCCAACTGATCACACCATAATGGGATCAAACAGCTTTTATTTTATTATACAAATACATACATACATAGAGAAATATAAAGTATTTACATACACAGTATCTCCTATCATGGACATTGTAAGAGTCTATACTAATAAGATAAGCACTGGAATCAATTTATTGGTTCTGCTCCTCCCTCACACCTATTTATTCATCTGTCTACAGTGAAAAGTCTCCTCTTAGTGTCACTGCTGCCCAGTGAAGGGTCCCATGGAATTGTGTGGCATTTTGGGGGCTGACAATGACATGAAATTTAATATGACTACTACTATGACCACTACAAGCACTGGCCCTGCGGCCCGGGGGGGAAATCGCCCCCCTAACCCCCGGGCCAGCCCGCCCCTGTTTGGGGCATTCCTTTCCTCTGCTCCCTGTTTTTCAGTATGTAATAACAAATCACAGTGGAAATCTCAGTAAAAGAATGCATTTTTGATGCAGAAGAATTTGGGGTGTACGCATATTTAAACCCGGAGCGTTTGAGCTGGTATGCACTAAATCGATTATATGCTCTTGTACATGCCCTGAATTGCAAGCACATGCTTTTTAGGCTAGTGTGTAGGTGCAGCCTATTAGCTGCCATGGCAGATCCATACAGTCTACCATGTAAGTCAATGAAACGAGCTGATATGGACTTGGTATGACTTTAAAGGAGCAGTAAACTTTTTTTTAGAAAAAAATATATATTGTAGGGATTTTCCTACTGAGTAAAATAAGGGTAATCCCACTGCTGAGAGATTTATATTTCCAGAGTTATTACAGTTTAAACCCATGTTTTTTTACATTAGCAGTGCCCTCTAGTGGTCAAATTCTAAATAGATTTCCTGTTAGATTCTAATGGAGAGAAAAGTCAGAGATATACAGCTCTACATAGAATGTGATAGAAAGTGCCTGTCACTTCCTGTCAGTTAGAACTATCAGGAAGTAAACACAGTAAATTCACTTCCTGATTATTTAAACTTCTATAATTTTTGAATAAAACATCTGACAGAGATGGGATCAGCCTTGTTTTATTCAGCAGGAAAAGATCTATATAAAATGTGTTTTCATAAAAAAAAGTTTACTGCTCCTTTAAGCTTTTTTGCTCTCCCATGAAAAGGATTTAAAAACTTTTATGCAACAGGCTAAACAATGATTGTAGTTTTTTCCATTACATTTTGTTCTGTAGTCATATTGGTTCAAATATTAACGTTTGTACTTTTTTTTAATTCTATCATTCTTTTGTATTTATAGTAGAAGCCTTGAGTGTCTCTATTTGGGAACAAGACCATAAGCCCATTCCCTTATCTGTAGAACATTTTGGCCTCACATTTGCAGTGCTTATCTACATGACATTACATTTGGTCACATCTTCCTATTTGCAATAATAAACATACACTTTATGGTGGCAGTCAGAGAAAACATTTATTGAAAAACACGAAACAAAATTTTGCTAATGGACTAAAGACAATAGCATGGTAACAGTGAAGTACATCAAAGATGTGTACGTGAACGAACACTCTTTTTTTCCATAAGAACACGTTAACAATCAAATGACCATGAAGACTAATTGTTATTCTTTGCAATTGAATGAAAACATTTTAGTGTGCTAAAGGTTAAGTTATAATAATGTTTTAGAGAAAGAAAAAGTGACAGTGTGCTAACATAAAATACAATAAAAACATAAACATTCTCCTTCAGGATAAATTGTATGTTAAAAATAAATAAAAATGTAAAAAGCCAATAGAATGAAATACTGTTTAATGTAGTTTGGTTAGAAATGCAGAACACTGTGGTCACGTTGTGTCGGGTCCCTGCTCCAGGTCAGCACTTCCCCCCTCTCTCTTTCTTCTCTCTCCCGCTGCCTAGGGTGACCACACGTCCCAGAATGCCCGGGACTGTCCCTTATTGGGGGTCTGTGTCCCGTGTCACCCCCCACCGGGACAACAAAGAGTTCCAGAATTGAGCAACATGCACCAGTCCAGCCAGCCAATGAAATGTATGTGCTATATGGTCCTCATTGGTTGGCTGAGCCAGCCAATGAAGACCATATAGCAAATACATTTCATTGGCTGGCTGGACTGGTACGTGCGAGACAGCTGGGGTGGAGCAGGTATGCTGGTGCTGCAAGTGAGACCCGCGGCTGAGGCTACCGCCGGCGCTGACCATCTTTCTGAGGCTGACACAGAGTAAAAGTTCCCACTGGGAACTCTTATTATGTCAGCCTCAGAAAGATGGTCAGTGCCGGCAGGAGCCTCAGCCACGGGACTAGGGTGACCACATGTTCCGGAATGGCAGAATGGAAATGTGGTCACCCTTCCCACTCTACCTCTTCCCCACTACATTTCCTTTCTGATCCAGGCTGTCAATGCACTAAATTGCTCAGCCACTTATTTCTACGGATCTTTCCCCCCTTTTAAGGGGAATCAGTTTTTGATGTATTTCCCATTAGCACATTGTGTATTCTATTATCTTGACTATAGATTGTATTTCCCAGTATTTACCTATGTTAATTCCGTTCACTACCGTTTGGTGGATTTATTTTATTTGTGTATCTTTGTACTTTTATTCAATAACGTATTATTAAATTAAAAAAAAAATGCAGAACACTGACAAATAGTATGGAAAAAAAAAATAACATTTGTTTGCAGCTACACTTTAGGACGGCTTCCACCCCTGTCCTGCGGAGATTACAAGTACCCGGTACACTGCTATCCTGGAGAACACAGCTCAATAGTGGCAACAGTCTGTGACACCTCACTGGTCTCTCTTTGTGGCCACCTCAATGGTAATCTGATCCTCTACATCTCTGTTCACTCCTGGCTTGGAATGGTCTCTTGCCTCGATTGCCCCCAAAAAATTGAATCCCCAGACAATGAAAGTTAGATCCGACTCCGACATGTTTTATCCAGACTGGGTTTATTATTATTTCTTACTAGCAACATGGGACAGCGTTGCCCGTCATGTTATGACCATTGGGCGCACGTGTTTGAAATGCAGACACACTGATAAACACAGACATATGCAGCATACAGGCAGACACATACCATACATCCCAAGTGTCCCTCTTTAGGAGGGACAGTCCCTCTTTGAGGGCCAAATCCCTCTGTCCCTCTTTCCCACCCTGTTGTCCCTCTTTTTAGGAGGTCAGACTGTGTGCAGGGCCGGCTCCACCTATAGGCGAGGTAGGCGCCGGCCTAGGGCGCACACGTACTGGGGGCGCAGGCATGCAGCGGAGAAGAGGTGCGCCCACACACCACGCCAGGAACCACAACACAGTCAGGTCTGTGTTGCTACAGCGCTCCCTCATCTGGTCGGATCTTTAGTAATGCAGAGCGCGCTGGGAGTCATGATCTCCAGCCGCGCTCTGCATTACTGAAGAGAAGACTGCGCGGGAGATACAGGTATGTGATGGGGGGCAAGTTGGAGCTGAGGGGGCATAGTGGAGCTGAGGGGGCAAGTTGGAGCAGATGTGGGGCAAAGTGGAGATGATGGGGGCAAGTTGGAGCTGTTAGGGGAAAGCTGGAGCTGAGGGGGCATAGTGGAGCTGGTGGTGGCAAGTTGGAGATGATGGGGGCAAGTTGGAGCTGATGAGGGTCAAAGTGGAGCTGATGAGGGTCAAAGTGGAGCTGAGGGGGGGCAAGTTGGAGCTGAGGGGGGGCAAGTGGAGCTGAGGGGGGGCAAAGTGGAGCTGGTGGGGCAAGTTGGAGCGGATGGGGGGGCAAGTTGGAGCGGATGGGGGCAAGTTGGAGCTGCTGGGGGCATAGTGGAGCTGATAGTGGAAAGTTGGAGCTGAGAGGGCATAGTGGAGCTGGTGGGGGCAAGTTGGAGCGGATGGGGGCAAGTTGGAGCGGATGGGGGGCAAAGTGGAGCTGATGGGGGTAAGTTGGAGAGGATGGGGTCAAAGTGGAGCTGATGGGGGTAAGTTGGAGCTGAGGGGGTAAAGTGAAGCTGAGGGGGCAAAATGGAGCTGGTGGGGGCACGTTGGAGCTGATGGGGGCAAGTTGGAGTTGATAGGGGCAAAGTGGAGCTGGTGGGCCAAAGTGAAGCTGATAAGGGGCAAGTTGGAGCTGGTGGGGGGCATCTCTTACAGGCATCTCCAGAACAGGGGCAGAGTGGCTCAGGGGGCAGAGAGAGGACAATCATGAAAAGAGGTTGGGTATAAGTAGGCAGGGTATAAAGGGGTGGGACACAAGGGGCGGAGCGAAATGGGCGGCAAAATTAGGTTTTGCCTAGGGTGGCAAAAATCCTTGCACCAGCCCTGACTGTGTGGTGTGTATTACTTTGCTCTACAGCAATAAAGCAATAAACTTCAGTATATGTGTGTATACATTAGTCTGTGCAAATAAAATACTTTGGTCTTGAACTAAATCATTTATTCAGTTACATAAATAGCTAGTAATAGGTCATGAAATAACCTAAAAATTCTTACTAATGCCCCGCCCACCAGCCACACCCCCAATAATATTACCTAAAACTAACATGTCCCTCTTTGGCCCTGTGAAATGTTGGGAGGTATGCACATACACACAGTGAGCGGCAGAAACATGCAAAAGACATGTACACACAGACACACTGGAGATGCACATATGGACACACATATGTAACAGAGATGTACACACACAGACACGCAACATATATGAGCAGAAACACATGTACCCCTCTGGCACTCAAAGGGTTAAGGTATAGAGAGGCATGTCAGAGTTAAATAGCAGTGGGAAGTGTGTTCATACCTGGGAACACTGACTTGTGAAGTCCCTAGAGGGGACTGATGTGGTGCTGATGTGGAGAAACAAATGGGGCAATCTGGGTTAAAAGTGGGTGGGGCTTAATCGCGAGTAGGGGGCGGGGCTTAACATAAATGTGAAAAAGTGTTAGTAATAGGCTGGGGAAGGAGGAGAAGTGGGAGAGAAATGCAAGTTTACAGTGTGAGGGGTTTGAACACACTCCATGAGGGGTAAAACTTGATACAGAACCCTGTGGCAGTCAGTGGGTTAAGTGTGAATCTGATGGCTGTCTGTCCTGTGTCTTGCATGGCAAATGGTGACAGTGAAGAAGTAATTCAGCAATGAGGGCCTACCTTAACCCTTTGAGTGCCATTTTGTTCCCCTGCTGATGCAGCACCATTCAGTGGCTTTACTACAGGTCCTGCTGAGGCCACTGGGAGTCAAGGTGAGTGACTGTGTGTCAGCCATCTTTCTTTCTGGCTTTGTGTGTGTGTATGGGTATATGGTGCTGTGTGAGTGGGGCATGAGTGTGTTATACCTGGGAATTTTTACTTGTGGAGTCCCTCATGTGGTGCTGATGTGGAGAGAGCAATGGGGCAATCTGGGTTAAAAGGGGGCGGGGCTTAATCGCGAGTAGGGGGCGGGGCTTAATCGCGAGTAGGGGGCGGGGCTTAACATAACTATGGAAAAGTGTTAGTAATAGGCTGGGGAAGGAGGAGAAGTGGGAGAGAAATGCAAGTTTACAGTGTGAGGAGTTTGAACACACTCCCTGAGGGGTAAAACTTGATACACAACCCTGTGGCAGTCAGTGGGTTAAGTGTGAATCTGATGGCTGTCTGTCCTGTGTCTTGCATAGCAAATGATGACAGTGAAGAAATAATTGAGCAATGAGGACCTACCTTAACCGTTTGAGTGCAATTTTGTTCCTCTGGTGCTGCAGTACAGGTCCTGCTGAGGCCTCTGGGAGTCAGGGTGAGTGACTGTGTGTGTGTGTCAGCCATATGTATTTCTGGCTTTGTGTGTGTATGTGGTGTATGTGGTGCTGTGTGTGTGAGTGTTGGCATGTCTGCTTGGTACTGTGTGAGTGGGGCATGTGTGTGTGTTTGTGTGGTGCTGTGTGAGTGGGGCATGTGTGTGTGTTTGTGTGGTGCTGTGTGAGTGGGGCATGTGTGTTTGTCTGTGGTGTAGGAGCAAGTGGCGGCCATATTGTTTTTTTCTGACTTTGATAGTGGTGGGTGGGCTGCATAGTGGGGGCGGGCCAACTCCCTGCATGATTGAATCACCCAATGGGAACAGTAACTCCTCCTTAATACCACCCCTGGGTGTGTTTTGGCAGGCACAAAGTCTTCTTTTATATATATAGATTATCATAATTTATCACTTAATATGGGGAGTTTTAGCATAAGATCAAAAGCAATAGGAAAAGCAATTGCCATCTTGAAAAACTTTTCAACTAATTACCTCTTAATACTGAGAGAACCAGTGATTTAATTAGTAGGAAAAGATTTATTATATTTAAGCTTAGAGATGCTTAGTTCAAATGTTATTACTGCTCAGGTCAGACCATATAATTCACTTTTTTGTTGGCTTTAGAAAACTCTGAGTTTCTGACTTTAATTCTCCATAGAAAGCAACAGCAAAAATGCTGAACAGTGCTGACTTTTCACTAACCGAATTTTGATATAAAAAAGTATTTAAAAAATCAAACAAGTATGACCTGTAATACTTTTTGAATTAATTATCTTCCGAAGCAGAATTTTTAAAATATATTTCTATTTTATGAAACAAAATTGAAAATCTACGGTATTAAAAAAACTATTTATGTTAGATGAATTGTTAATAGCATTTACATTAAATTTCAAAAATTGTTAAAAATAAATATGAGAATAAATTAGATACAAAATTATGGACACCAAATATAGGCACTATATATATATATATATATATATATATATATATATATATATATATATATTTGAAAACAATTTCACAGCTAAAAGGATAAATATTGAATATGCAAAAAAAAAAAACAGCAATTTTTTAAATATGAATTTCTTAGGTTAACTTTTAAACCCCATGGATTCTGGAGACAAATCCAAGTCATTGGACATTACTCTACTCCAGAGGTTATCAAGTGCGGCCACCATGACAAATGCTGAAATGGTGGCCGCATGCAAGTTGTGGTTTTTTTTTTTGCCGGAGCCTGCCCCGCTGCATCGTTACTGTGCAGACTGCAGATAATTTTTTTTTCTTGTTAAAGCTGCATCTGACTGGCTGAGGCTTCACGCTTGAAGTATCTCAGGCAGAAAATGATTTTTTAAGCCCACTCCAGCCTCAGCTCAGTATGAATGCGCACCTCTGTGGACAAGCACGCAGAAGATTGGACTGGAGTCAGAAAAGAGTAAAGTAGGGATCAGTGGCGGGTGACCAGTTGGTTTACGGACAGTGGGTGTGTGGGGCAATCTGGTGGGGCAATGTGAGTGAACAATGTGAGGTGGGCAATGTGAGTGGACAGTGTGAGGTGGGCAATATGAGTTGGGCAGTGTGAGGTGGGCAATGTGGAGGGGCAATGTGAGTGGAAAGTGTGAGGTGGGCACTGTGGAGGGGTAAAATGAGGTGGCCAGTGTGAGTGGACAGTGTGAGGTGGGCAATATGAGTTGGGAAGTGTGAGGTGGGCAATGTGGAGGGGCAATATGAGTGGACAATGTGAGGTGTGCAATATGAGGTGGGAAATGTGGAGGGGCAAAATAAGGTGGGCAATGTGAGTGGACAGTGTGAGGTGGGCAATATGAGTTGGGAAGTGTGAGGTGGGCAATGTGGAGGGACAATGTGAGTGGACAGTGTAAGGTGTGCAATAAGAGGTGGGCAATGTGGAGGGGCAGTGTGAGTTGACAGTGTGAGGGGCAATATGAGTGGGCAGTGTGAGGTGGGCAATGTGGAGGGGCCATGTGAGTGGACAGTGTGAGGTGGGAAATGTGGAGGGGAAGTGTGAGTGGAAAGTGTGAGGTGGGCAATGTGGAGGGGCAATGTGAGTGGAAAGTGTGAGGTGGGCAATGTGGAGGATCAGTGTGAGTGGAGAGTGTGAGGTGGGCAGTGTGAGATGGGCAATGTGAGTGGACAGTGTGAGGTGGGAAATGTGGAGGGGCAATGTGAGTGGACAGTGTGAGGTGGGCAATGTGGAGGGGCAATGTGAGTGGACAGTGTGAGGAGTGCAATGTGGAGGGGCAATTTCAGGTGGGCAATGTGGAGGGCAATGTGAGTGGGCAGTGTGAGGTGGGCAATGTGAGTAGGCAATAAGATGTGGGCAATGTGTGGTGTGCAATGTGAGTGGGACAATATGAGTGGGCAATAAGAGAGGGACAGTGTGAGTGGGAAATAAGAAGTGGGCAATGTGAGTGGGCGATGTGTGGTGTGCAATGTGTGGTGGGCAATGTGAGTGGGACAATGTGAGTGGGCAGTGTGTGGTGGGCAATGTGAGTGGGCAGTGTGTGGTGGAAGAATGTGAGCAGGACAATATAAGTGGGACAGTGTGAGTGGGCAATATCCTTATACCATCTGTTCATGTAATGTCATAGTGGGGCCACTGTGACAAGGCTGTGGCCACAGTGCGGCCACCAGGACATGATGGTGGCCACCAGAAAAAATACCTTGAGAACCACTGCTCTACTCTATACGGAAGAGCCCCAGGGCCAAAAAAAAAAAAAATTACAATTTTAACTTTTAAACTCAAAATTTTGACTTTAAAAGTCAGAATTCTGGCTTTAAAAGTCGAAATTTTGACTTTAAAAGTCGAAATTTTGACTTTAAAACACAAAATTCTGACTTTCAAAATTCTGACTTTTCAAAAGTCAAAATGTTGACTTTAAAGGGATAGTAATACTTAAGTATTACAAATCCCTATATTAAAGCCCTAGTAAAAAAAAAAAAACGTATTGCCCCCCGTGTCATCTCTCAAACCTTTATGGTTTGAGAGATGAACGCTTCTAAAGTTGCCCTCTCCATCCCCCTTCCCCGTAGTCAGCGTTCTAGCTGACTCAGGGAAATCCAGTCAGAGATCATCAGGCGGCTCTGCAGCAGAGCCGCGATCGTGTTAACTAAAAAAAAACTTTCACTAAAATGGTCTTCTACGTGTGCTTGCAAACCAAGCACACGTAGAAGACCATTTCAGTGAAAGTTTTTTTTTTAGTTAACGCGATCAGGCTGTGCTGGAGAGCCGCCTGAAAGTCGTACGACTCTGTTCTCTGCAGTCAGCTAAAATGCTGACTATGGGGAAGGGAGAGGGAGAGGGCAACTTTAGGAGCGTTCATCTCTCAAACCATAAAGGTTTGAGAGATGACACTGGGGGCAATAGTTTTTTTTTTAACTAGGGCTTTGTAATACTTAAGTATTACTATCCCTTTAAAAGTCAGAATTCTGACTTTTAAAGAATTATGAGTTTTAAAGTCAAAATTATTTTCAAGTCATAATTTTGACTTTTAAAGTCAGAATTTCGAAGTTTAAAGTCAGAATTCTGACTTTAAAAGTCAAAATCAGATTTTTCATTTTTTTTTTTTGGCCCCATGGCTCTTCCGTAACTTTAGGAAGAGTAAAACTGATCTAGTGCAGACCTTCTATTATTTTTGTGGAAATATGTTCATGGGGTTAAATAAAGCTTTTTTGAATGTACTTCCCTGTTAAATAATATTAATATTCGGTAAAATATGAGCTGTGAAATGAGAATCTTTCACAGGCAAATTTTTTGGCATTTCTCTGGAGTTGAAGTAGGTGCCAATATCAGCAGGGAAAGTAACATTTAATATGTGCATGGAGAAAAGGCAGAGAAAAATATCAAGTGGGATGGGTATGATTTAAGCCAGCTTAATGTCTCTATACGCAGCAGTTCTGCAATGTGATATAATTCTACAATGTGCTTCAGCCATCTGTTGTGCTGTCATAAAAAGGCTCAACAAGACTGGCAGCAATTCCATCATAATATTAGTATTTTTCATCATTTATCGTGTGTGACCAGGGCTGAAAAAGAAAAATGTGTTAGTTGTGTGACATCACAATTCAAATCTGGGATGACTTGAGAGCAAATAACAAAGGGGGAGATTCACTAAGCAGTGATAAAGAGGTGATAAAGTGAAGATGACTTCTCCAGTTTGTCACGTCTCCAGTTCCTATGTTATTCTATGGAGCCAATGCACTAAGATTTCTTCAGCTTTGGAGATATCAGTGAATAGGCTCCATAGAATAACACAGGAACTGGAGAAGTGATAAAATGGAGAAGTCATCTCCAGGGTTATGTCCTAAGAAAGGCAGCAATTCTGGGAATTTGCAGAACAGAATTGCTCTCATTTCCCCTTTTTGTAAAGCCGAGGTCTCCTGTTAGAAGTGAGATCAAGTTCTGATCATTAGGTCAGCAAATAAGAGCATTCTGGGTCATAAAACAGAACCACTGGCGGTTTTTCTTTGGAGCCAATGCACTAAGATTTCTTCAGCTTTGGAAATATCAGTGAATAGGCTCCATAGAATAAAAGAGGAAATGGAGAAGTGATAAAATGGAGGAGTCATCTCCACTTTATCACCTCTTTATCACCGCTTAGTGAATCTCCCCAAAGAGTTTGATGTACCAAAAAAGTGGTACAATTTTGAAGCAATGCAACTGCACCAGAGGGAATTAAAACTCCTCCGAATCCTATCGATTTAAAGGAAAAGTAAACTTTTTTTATTAAAAAACATATATTGTAGGGCATTTCCTGTTGAGTAACATAAGGGTGCTACCACTGCTAACAGATTCCTATTTTGGGAGTTATTACAGTTTAAACCTGTGTTGATTTACATTAACAATGCCCTCTAGTGGTCAAATTCCAATTAGTTATCCTGTTACATTCTAATGAAGAGGAAAGTCAGTGACCTACAGTTCTCCATAGAATGTGATTGAAACTGCCAGGTCACTTCCTGTCAGTTAGAACTATCAGGAAGTAAACACAGTAAATTCACTTCCTGTCAGTTAGAACTATCAGGAAGTAAACACACAGTAAATTCACTTCCTGATTATTTGAACTTTTATAAATTCTGAATAAAACAACTGACAGCGATGGGAGTGACCTTGTTTTACTAAGCAGGAAAAGCTATATAAAATATCCATTTTCATAATAAAAGGTTTACTGCTCCTTTAAATGCTGGAGACCTCTCTAGCATTTAAGTGATTAAAAGCCATATTAACTGTTAGAATGCCAGAGGGGTGCACAATACATTGTTTCACACCCACTCTGGCACTCAAAGTGTGAATGGCATAGAAATATTTCTTTTATCTCCTGCTGTTAGTTGCACCACTTGTCCTAAGCTCATCAGCCCCAATAAGTGTTATTTACAGAGAAAGCAAATATCTGTATTGTTGAACTGGCAGGATGAAACATATGAAAGCTAAGTAGTTCAACTGGCGGTAGAAAGAACTTACATTATCATTACTGGTGCAAGTAATAATTATGGGTTCTCATTCCTCTATTGCTGTTCTGCTCATACCGAGTGCTGATTTAGTCTGTAAGTGCACTTAGAATGCAAAAAAGTTCCATTACAAAATTAGTACGTACTTTATCATCTTCAAGTGGATTGTCTTTGAGTCTTACTTGCATGAAAAAAATATTTTTATATTGTAAGTAGAATTGAGATTTCAATTTGTAATTATATGTATTCAAGGACTACACTTAGAAGATACTAATTTCGAAAGATAGCATTGTGACACCCTCTGCATTAAAATGTCACTGGAATATTGCTTATGTAAAAGAAGGGAATGTTCAGTCATCTAGCACAATGAAAAAATTATATGTTTATTTTAGACACAATCATAAATACATTTTATAAAACAGAAAGCAGAATTACAAGTGCAACATACCCAGTAGTTTTGCCAACTTTACACAGCATATTTAATGCCCAAAACTAAAATTGCAGTAATTATGAAAAATTATTGCCCATCATCAATGCTGACTGGCTTCACTGGCGATAGTCGATACTAAAATACAGAATGTTGTTGTTAAAGGAGTTATAAACTTTTTTATGGATAAACTAGTTGAACAGCCCGTTACACGGGCCACAGTGCCTCTGGCAGCCGGTCGCGGGGCAGTCACGCGCAGCAGAGACTGCCCGCGCCACTGCTGATACAGAGCTGGATGCTCCTTCGGAGCGCCCAGCTCTGTATCAGCCGCGGCGCAGGCTGGCTGTACTGCACATGACTGCCACACGCGCAGCAGTGTCTACTGCAAATGTCGGGCGTTACACACAACCTAGCGAATTATTATATAGGATATTTTATAGCATTAGCGATGTTCCTGCTTAGTAAAATAAAGATATTCCCACTACTTGGATATTTCTCAAGAAACATGAAACATTTTTTTTAAATTAAACTTCAATTTTTTGTTCTGGCCACTGGGTGGCAGTACTCATCAATTACTGAAAGTAGTAGTCAGTGACTACTAGTAAGTGATAGGAACAGTAGTAATCAGTGAATCAAAACTCTTACATGGAGTACATTTAACACAAAAATCCATTTGGACACAAGTTTAAACCAGAAATTAACTGGCCATGCTGATTTTGATTTATTTAGGTATATAAAAGGGTTATGTCCTAAGAAAGGGCAGCAATTCTGGAGTAAATCATCTGAGAATTTGCAGAAAATAATTGCTCCTATTTTCCATTTTTTGTTAAGCTGAGGCCTCCTGTTAAAAGTGAGATCAAGTTCTGATCATTGGGTCAGCTAATAAGAGCATTCTGGGTCACAAAACAGAACCACTGGCGTTTTATTACGTCTGTTCTCTATATTATGTTTACTGAAATTATTTAATGGCTAGTTCAACAAAGGAAAACAATAAATAAGTATAAATGTAAAGAGACACTCACAAAAAGAGCTATATCATTCTTGAGAAAAGGCTCAATGTAGCCTGAAATGTTTCAGATGCTACAAGTTGCTCTTTTTTCAGTTCTATTTAAAAAAGGTGCAAAAGAATTAGTGAACATTGTTTACTAGAAAAAAATAAACAAATCTGATAAAGAAAGCTCACAGCTATCCCCTAGCACATGTTTATGGTTCTAAGTATAGTATCAAAGGCGGAATGTAAGAAAGTGGAACATTCACTATTTTGTGATTGTCATTAAATATATTGGCTATTTATGATTGCTGAACTTGTTTCTGTACAAGAAACATATTAATGCCCTGATACTGAATAGAACTTTCAGACTTGGAATAAAAATCAGCCCTGGAAAAACTGGAATACCAGCCTCACATTGAATCATGGTGCAACAAATTGATATTAGAGAGCTTACAAAAGAAATACAGTTGCATTACTGATACTACAGATCTTACAATCCTTTGACTACCAACACATATTCATAGAACTGTAAGCTTTGTTGTATCATTAGTGTAGCTATATTTCAACTGGGGGAAGAAAGAAGGCAAAAGGGGAAGAGGAGGGCAAAGGGGGAAAGTGTACCATTTTTGGAGTACTTATTTGGACACTAATGGGGCATAATAAGAGAAATTAATTACCTAATTAGTTATTCAAATTAGTTACCCAATGGGACCCACTGCTGTCAGATGTACCTCCCTGATTTCCCACAAGACCATATACTGTGAAGTTTGAGAAAACTTTGGGGGATCAAGATAAAATTGGGCAAACAAATGGAATATGAAGTTTAATGTGAGAGTGTAAAGTCATGCATTTGGGAAGAAAAAAATCCCAATGCTACTTATGAACATAATGGAATCATTTTAGGGTACTCGTCACTAGAGAAAGACCTGGGAATCCATGTAAACTACAAACTTGTAAGCAGTGACCAGCGTCAAACAGCAGTAGCAAAAGAAAAGAAAGTCCTGTCTTGCATAAAAAGGGGTAATGAAGCGAGAATGCAGGGCTCAAAATTTCCACTCGCCACTAGCCAATGGTGAGTGAAAATTTAGCCCTGGTGAGTAGAAATTCAGCCCTGGTGGGTATGATTTGGCTTGCAGTGGTGAGTAACTTTTCAGGTCTGGCTAGTAGCAAAGGACTTAAAATTATAAATCCTGCAATAGTGCATAACATCATTTTGCCATTGTGCAAATCGTAAGTAAGATCTCACCTCGAATATGAAGTGCAGTTTTGGGCACCAGTTCTGAAAAAGGATATACTAGAACTGGAGAGAGGACAGCGAAGAGCAACAAAACCAGTTAAAGGAATGGAGGACTTGATGTATGAGGAACGACTAAACAAACCTGGTCTATTTACTCTAGAGAAAAGATGACTAAGAGGAGATCTTATCGCAATTTACTAGTATATGAGAGATCAATACAAGGATCTCTCTGGTGAGCTATTAATTCCAAGGCCTAATCAAATAACCAGGGGCCCCCACTTGAGATTAGAGGAAAGGGAGATTCAACTTCAGCAGAGAAAGGGTTTTTTACAGTAAGGTCTGTTAAATTGTGGAATTCCTTGCCCAAGGATGTGGTTATGGTACATACAATGGATACATTTTAAAGAAGTTTAGATACATTTCTTTCAAAAGGGAACATACAGGGTTATACTGTGTACTGATAGTCAAAACAGGAAGGTGTGATAAAGGCTAAAATATTTTGGCAGCAGGAAAGCTATGTAATTCTCATGCCTCTGGGTTATGAGACAAAGGTTGAACTTGATGGACCTGTGCCTTTTTTCAATCTAATTTACCATGTTTACCAGCCATTAGCTGTCCTACCCAAAGTGTGGAATGAAAACAAAAATCTTTCTGCGTTGCCCTGGGGTACCTCCCATTCTCCGAAGCTGGTCATGAGAAAGGGACATCTGGCAACAGCAGTGGATCACATATGGTAAATAAATAGTCCTACTGCTTGAGTGAGCCTATTTCGTATCCAAATGTATGTATATGCACTTATGGATTGAAGACCTGATATGAATAATGAGGGCCTGGTGACCCTGGATGAGGAGAATGACTCTCAGTTTGGCAATTTAAGATTATCAGATTTACCAGCACTGAAGCTAATTTACACCAGTCTGGACATGGTGGATATACAAGCAGTGTATGTAGCGTTATCCTTTTCCTGGTCGTCAGACCTGGCCAACCAGTGCTGTACGAATTGGAATAACACCAAATCAATATAGTTATGTTTCTACCCACTCTGCCTGTGTAAGGCCCCCTACTAAAGTCTGAAGCTGGTGTTTCATTGGATGACATTCAGGGGAGGTTTGGCAACTTTTGTCTTGAGGGGCAAGTATAATCAAGTGGCCCATTTCTAATTTCTCTCCAGCCCACCTCCTTTTGTAAATTTTTTAATGATGTAAAATAAGGCAAGGAATACTACAGAGCTTACAGGTGAAATGGAACTACACTGGTTATACCGCAGAGCTTAAAATTCTGATAAAAATGACAAAATAGAGCTAGCAATCTATAACGTGAAAAACAAATCACAGCAGAGCTAGCAATTGGTCACGTGAGGCACAGAATATACTCAAATTTAGTTGAAGGCCACATACACAACATTTCCCTTTATGGAAGGCAACAACTTTGGCTACTGTTGTTTCCCTGAAACAAGCAGTTTGGCAGCTAATAGGACATCAAGGCTTCAAAAGTTCTCCTAGCAGGGAAGCAGGGATCGAGACACTGATGTGTACTGTACTTGTCTGATATTATGTGAGTAATGGGAACATAAAGTATTGTTGATTTTATGAAGATTTTGTAATAAAGATTGGAGTTTTATCTATGTTCTTGCTTTGTGTGGAGTTACCGGGTGCAACCTTTCAGTTTGATACTGTTGTTTCCCTGCCAACGTTCAATTTTGATACTTTGGCATGCAGATACCCAGGGTGTGTGTGTGTGGAGGGATAACAGGGGTGATTTGGCCTGGGCTGGACTTGATGGACACATGACTTTTTTTTTCAACCTCATCAACTATGTTACTATGTTATGTTACAACTATGAAAAGCAAAGATGGATGGGAAAAGGGAAAGAATGTAGGACAGGGGTGAAAAGATGGGTATGGAATGGACAGAGGAAATAAAAAATAGAGAGAATAGGGAATCTGAGAAAGACAATGGGTGGCAGTAGCTAAGAGAGGATGGGAAGCAATATTTATTGCTTCTTTAATCCCTTAAGTACCAGCGGTCCAATGAAGTTATGTTCCCTTAAGGACCGCTTTGATCTTTTCCGACACGCCGGTACACGTGACGTGTTACGCGTACTGGCGCACCGCTTGGAGGCCTTAGAGAGATCGGTAAGTAAAAAGTATGTGACGTGCTATGACCGTCACTGGTCCTTAAGGGTATAAGGACCGTGACGGTCATACCACGTCACGTAGTCCTTAAGGGGTTAATACAAACCTGAGTATTTGGAGCAGTTAGGCTGGATTATGGTTGAAAAGTTATATTGGAGACCTATTTAGCATCCAAAGGATTAAAGGAAGTTTACTGCTAAAATACAGAGAGTCCGTTTAATGAAAGAACAGAAAATAAATAAAAATAAGTATGCATGGAGCTGTTCCTAGCACCAATGAACTGGAACAATCCATTTTTCAACCACCAAGAGCCATCACTGAATTGTAAAGGACTTTATCAGTAAGTCTGAGAAGAAGAAAGTTTCTTTGGTCCATCTGTTTGAAGTCTGCATGGAAAACAGTTCTGTTCTGTTTGATGGGGTGAAGAAAGTCAGAATAAGCAGCTGGGGTTGCCATGCCAACATCAATTATAATAATAAAAAAATAGTACAAATCAGAAAAAAACAGAAACTCATCTGCTTTGAACGGCACCAAGTTGAAGTCAATTTCTCAGAACTTAACTTTTCATTTTTAAACATTAAGTGGGAAATGTAAAGATCTAGAAATAGATTATGATTCATATTATAGACACAAAAGACATAACATTATGCTGAAAAAATATAAAAAATAGAAAAAAGCCAACTAAACAAAAATGCCTATAAAATATTCTTTATGATATTCCTCTATTCTTCCATTATCTACATACTGATATCCAGAAACAAGTTTTAAAGGGAGAGTATTGTCTCATTTAAAAACATTAATCTTGTAGCTACTGAAAGAACAGTCTACAAAGTGTGCTTGGTTTGCAGGCACACTTTGTAGACCATTCCAGTGAATTATTTCTTTTTATGTCTCTCAATCTTGGCTCTGATGAAGAGCCTCCACAGGTCCCGGGACCGGATTCTCCTGCAGTCAGGTAGAGCACTGACGTCAGGGAAAGGGGTGGGAGGGGGGAACTTTACCTACGAATATCTCTCAAACCAAAAAGGTTTGAGAGAGGGGACTGGGGTCATTTAGTTTAATTTTTCAATAGCTACAAGATTCATTTTTTTTTTTAAATGAGACAATACTATCGTTTTAGACCATTCCAATGAAGGGATTTGCGGTAAATAACGAGATCTCGGCACTTCTCAAGCGCCCCCGTGTCGGCCGACACGGATCTCCTGCTGACAACTTTACAGCTGTCAGTAGGAGAGATCAAACTTTAAATGCCCGTATCTCTTAAACCATAGCGGTTTGAGAGATACGTTTTTTTGCATTTAGCTCAGCTTTTTAAGCTCTTCTAAATGCAAAACCTTTTTTGTGGACATTATTAACACTTTAATCGGTTCTGTGTGGACTTTTTCTTGAAAACTAACTTTTTATTAGAACTGGATGCTATATCCAGAGACAGATACTATATGATCCTGTTTTTGAAGGAATCCAGAACTTCAAACATGTTTTTTTTGGGAAGCCTTCAAGTAGGAGGAGTTTGAAGTCCCAGTGTTCCGCAACAAAACACATTTCTGCCTGCATCAACATGATATCCATTATTCATAGTGGTCATAAGGATTTTCTCCCCAGATTAAGGCAAGTGGGGGATTATTAAAAAAAACCTTTTGTCTTTCGCTCTGGAGATTCTCAGGCATGACCTTTAACCCTTTGAGTGCCAGAGGGGTACGGAACGCATTGCTTTGCAATGTGTTCCGTACCCCTCTGGCACTCAAAGGGTTAATTCTCACATAAGTCGGGTGGTGGATGATGATGAGACCTGTGGTAACCCCTCCCCCCCCCCCCCACACTTATTATCTCACTTCCACTGAACTAACATATCTTAACAACATAACCACATCTTCACATTACCCATGTTAGGATTATAGAGTTGTACCATGTTAAATTTGTTATTTGGTATCACTCATGTATCTTCTCCAATTGTAACTGTTGATACAAGTTCTGCTGTGTACATCTTTGTAAAGATTTTTTTGCTCAATAAACTTTATTTAAAAAAAAAACACACACAAAAAAAAACAAAAACCTTTGAGTGCCACGGGGGTGTGCAGTGAGTTGCTTCACAATATATCGGATACCGCTCTGACATTTAAAGGGTTAACCCTCTGAGTGCCAGAGTGGTACGGATTGCATTCCGTACCACTCTGGCACTCAAAGGGTTAAAAGATAGGGTTAGGGGTTTTTTTTAACTACAATATCCTTCATCCTCAGCTAGTCTGGAAGCATCCTAGAATTTTTTTTAGCTATACTATTTTATCTTAAGGGCCTGTACCTATATTTTAACTCTTTGAGTGAAAGAGGAGTGACCACTGCACTGCAAAAGCAATGCTTTGTGCACCCCATCTGGCACACAAACAGTTAAAATACTTGGCAAACTCTTTAAGAAATCGGAAGAGCGCTGATGCGATGAGTCACCTGTCCTTTCATTTTGATTGGTTTAGTTTATCTTGCAGTAATGTATGTCAATTTGTTTGTCGGATGTGAGAGTACTTAAAAGTGCAGGGTGACATTGAGCAATCACTGCCGTTTTATTAAATAATGTCACTTAATTAATCTAAGTCTTAACATTCTGTTCCGGTGTCTTGTGCCTTAGGCACGTAGATAACATGGCTGGTTTAAATCAATAGTAAATATGACACAAATCTCCTTCCATGGCCTTTTTATCACCTTTATAAATTGGCAAAAGTGGGGTTACTTTGGTTTGTTAAAGTGTGAAACATAAAACTATTGATTTAACCCCTAGGATGCTAGAGACTTTTCCAATGTACTGTGAAGCAATATGATGGCGATCTCTCTGAAATAAAAAGGGGTTAATTACGTACCAATAATCCTTAAAGCGGAACTTTCACATAAGATAGAAACTTAACCATTTGTTTTAATCCTTCACACAACATTAGCACTGTGTTTGTTTTTTTAACTACTCACCTGCTAGTGGAGATATTTACCCTTCAAAATTGGGCACTTCCGCTTTCTGCTAAAAAACCAAACACAGCGCTAATGTTGTGCGAAGGATTAAAACAAATTATTAAGTTTTTATCTTAGGTGAAAGTTCCGCTTTAACCCTTGAGGTTGATACCGCTCTGGCACTCAAAGGGTTATAAGAATGTAATTATTTGATACATAGTTTTTTTAGAGTTTTGATACTAAAAATGTATAATGCCCTTTGTGTTCATTTACATTTCTGAAACGCATCCAAAATTGTGTCTCCAGCAAAGAATTAAAAGATTAACCCATAAACGACCACCCAATCTGGGGGTGGGCGGGCATTAAGGACCACAATGAATTCTGGGATCGCAGAGTGGTGTGCAGCTGGGAATTCTATGATGTACCGGGACCGTCACATCCACAGTGACATCCTGGCATGTCAACGGTCCTTAAAGGGTTAAACTGTTTAGATTGTATTGATTTGACATGTTTGAGTTTATCATTTGCACAAATGTGGTGCATTGACTCGTAGGGAAAATTTTTCAAAAAGTTGCTATAACTGAAATTGTATGCAGTCAGTACGAAAAGGTTCTTATGCCATGGTCCAGTGGTTCTCAATCTTTTCATGCTCGGGGTACCCCTAATATACAATCTTGAGTCTGTGGGGCACCCATAACATTTCATGTCATTTGTCAAGGTCACTATGAAGGTTTCATATAAGTAATATACAATTATTCTTAGACCAGGATAACAAAAACAACATATTGTACATAAAAATTAACATAAATGCACATTTGAAACTCAACAGTCCCATTTTATCAAAGTCTTCATAGAGAACATGGAGAACCCTAAGTGGATGTCCGTGGCACCCAAAAGTGCCACGGCACCTTGGTTGAGAATCACTGCCATGGTCAATCAGTTCTCTGACATTTTACCACCATTTTTTGCATTCAATTCCACCATCTCTATCAAAGGCGAAAAAAACAGTCTTTCTGCTCTAATATGATGAATAATAGATTCTACATTTATTCTTGAATCCCTTCAAGTATTGTATCACTGTCTTTGACCATTGTGCGACTTGAATAAACTTGTCAATAAAGTTATTTTAAAATGTAAAAAAGCAGTCTTAAAAGTGGGAGTGGTTTAATCTACAGAAATACTGTAAGGTATTTTCAGAAAAAACTTTTAGCAGTCACTTTTTTCATATTTTTCTGACAAAATAAAAATGGTCTTAACTTAGAGAAGACAAATTAACATACTATTAGCAGATAGTTGTAAGAATCAGTAGTTTGGTGTTAACTGGTAAGCAAAGTGTATTTGTTTTGATACTTTTCATTTTAAAGACACAATTAAAGACGCATTTAACATCAAGATATTTAACCCCTTAACGGTCAGCCGATTGGAGTGGCGTGGTGAGTTAAGGACCACAGAGTTTGTTTTTTTTTGTTCTTCCGGTTCCGGACTCCGCAAACGGCGTGCAGCCACGGGGGGAGCCCGGAACTCCATGACAGTCATAGTACATCATGGGTCGTTCAGTCGGAACGACCCATGACGTACTATGACCATCAAGGGTCATTAAGGGCAACTTTTTACAATCTTGAGAATGTTCACATGGCTCTTAATAAATGTGGGTGGGGATCTCATTCCCTATGGGTCTTCTCAGCCCCACCCATGATTCTAAAGGGTAATGTCAGCATCCATAAGGTAATAAAATGCCCTGTTCAATTACAGACTATGCACAGTTTAATTGCAAAAATAACCAAAAAAAACAAAAAAACTGTAAATAGATATAATTGACATCTGTAGGAAGAACAGCTACCTAGGTAAGTCTGTCTGTTAGAAGCAGTAAGTATTTAGATATAGCTGAGTGTTGTATGACACATGTGTACTTGAGTGTTATATGAGGTAAGTCTTTCTGTAGTACACAGTGATTCTATAGATATATCCTACTGCTATTCGATTGACTTCTACCCAGGTGAGTCTTTTTGTTATACACAGTAATTATATAGATATACCTGACTGCTGTATGATGGACTCCTACCTAGGTAAGTGCATCTGCTACACACAGTAATTATATAGATGCACCTGACTGCTGTATGATGGACTCCTACCTAGGTAAGTGCTTCTGTTACACACAGTAATTATATAGATATACCTGAGTACTGTATAATGGACTCCTACCTAGGTAAGTGTTTCTGTTACACACAGTAATTATATAGATACACCTGACTGCTGTATGATGGACTCCTACCTAGGTAAGTGCATCTGTTACACACAGTAATTATATAGATATACCTGACTGCTGTATGATGGACTCCTATCTAGGTAAGTGCATCTGTTATACACAGTAATTATATAGATATACCTGAGTACTGTATAATGGACTCCTACCTAGGTAAGTGCTTCTGTTACACATAGTAATTATATAGATGCACCTGACTGCTGTATGATGGACTCCTACCTAGGTAAGTGCATCTGTTACACACAGTAATTATATAGATATACCTGACTGCTGTATGATGGACTCCTATCTAGGTAAGTGCATCTGTTATACACAGTAATTATATAGATATACCTGAGTACTGTATAATGGACTCCTACCTAGGTAAGTGCTTCTGTTACACATAGTAATTATATAGATGCACCTGACTGCTGTATGATGGACTCCTACCTAGGTAAGTGCTTCTGTTACACACAGTAATTATACAGATATATTTGACTGCTGTATGATGGACTCCTACCTAGGTAAGTCCTTCTGTTACACACAGTAATTATATAGATATACTTGACTGCTGTATGATGGACTCCTACCTAGGTAAGTGCTTCTGTTACACACAGTAATTATATAGATGCACCTGACTGCTGTATGACGGACTCCTACCTAGGTAAGTGCTTCTGTTACACACAGTAATTATATAGATATACTTGACTGCTGTATAATGGACTCCTACCTAGGTAAGTCCTTCTGTTACACACAGTAATTATATAGATGCACCTGACTGCTGTATGATGGACTCCTACCTAGGTAAGTCCTTCTGTTACACACAGTAATTATATAGATGCACCTGACTGCTGTATGATGGACTCCTACCTAGGTAAGTGCTTCTGTTACCCACAGTAATTATACAGATACACCTGACTGCTGTATGATGGACTCCTACCTAGGTAAGTCCTTCTGTTACACACAGTAATTATACAGATACACCTGACTGCTGTATGATGGACTCCTACCTAGCTAAGTCCTTCTGTTACACACAGTAATTATACAGATACACCTGACTGCTGTATGATGGACTCCTACCTAGGTAAGTCCTTCTGTTACACACAGTAATTATACAGATACACCTGACTGCTGTATGATGGACTCCTACCTAGGTAAGTGCTTCTGTTACACACAGTAATTATACAGATACACCCGACTGCTGTATGATGGACTCCTACCTAGGTAAGTCCTTCTGTTACACACAGTAATTATACAGATACACCCGACTGCTGTATGATGGAATCCTACCTAGGTAAATACTTCTGTTACACACAGTAATTATATAGATACACCTGACTGCTATATATAAATACCTGACTGTTATGTGGATGATATCTACCTAGGTAAGTGCTTCTGTTATACACAATAATATTTTGTATATATATACCTAACTGTTATATGCATGATACCTACCTAGTTACATCCTTCTGTTTAAGAAATTAAGAGCCACTTACTCCTACCCAATGTAAGCTAAATAAAGATTAAACATTTAGACAACTCCTTTACATACATAGCTTCTAAATCCATTAAGACAGGGCCACTGGCAGAGTTACTTGTGGAAAATCCAACGGGATCATTAGCAATTGGCTAGGAGTCTGCTTCTAAGTTCTATCCAATTTAGGAGAGTGAATAGATGACAATTGCTCAACCCCTTTAGGGACAGAATACTTCAGTGCAATCTCTTTGATGCCCAAAGGTTCAAATAAATTTGCAGTAAAAAAATGAGTAAAAGCATCAAAAATAACTGCAATATTTATGATTATACAGTATGGGTTTAAGGACACTTCTATTTAATTTCAAATCATCATTCATTATCTGCTGTGTGATTTTAAACTGCAATATAATCATCCTTGGATGCATTTTAATTTTTAATTACCATTCATATTTTGTTTTGTCAAATTATACCCTCAGTCCAACCAATATTTACATCTGCAGCTCATTATAAATGACGAGTCTCATAATTATGAACTTACTACAATGACTAATCCTTTCTAATATTACTAAGCTTCCTTGACTACTAATCATAATGTTCCTAGAAAACTCCTCTTGTGTTACAAGAACATTTAGTTTATTGGAGATGAACTTCCATAACTTGTGTGTAGTATCTGAGTTCTGTTAAGTATAAACGTAACTCTCGATAGATAGATAGATACTGTAGCTAGATCCAAAAATGTTATTGGGGTGTGGTATGTTTAGATAAAATAGATTAGCGAGGAACTTCCACCAGAGTTGGATTAGGGCCTCAGGGCAGAAAAGATTAGGGAACTGTAGGAGTATTGCTGTCTGGTATGTAAGAGCCTAAGGGTGATTACTAGATTGACCATTTTGCCTATTAATTCTTACACCTGCCAGATTAGTATAACATACCTCCCAAGTGTCCCTCTTTAGGAGGGACAGTCCCTCTTTGAGACCCAAATCCCTCTGTCCCTCTTTTCTACCCTTTTGTCCCTCTTTTTAGGACATCAGAATGAGTGGTGTGTATCACATTGCTCCACAGCAATAAAACATACATAAATGTGTTGTTAATTGTCAGTATATGTGTTTATACATTAATATGGGTAATTAAAATACTTTGGTCTTGCTCTAAATCATTTATCACTTACAAAAAGAGGTGCAGATGGGTCAAGAAATAACCTAAAAATTCTTGGAAATGCCCCGCCTACCAGCGACGCCCCCAGAAATGTCACCTAAATCAGAAGTGTCCCTCTTTTGCCATTTGAAATGTTGGGAGGTATGGTATACTGGCATCCCACCATTATCATAGTCACAATAGACAGAGCCGGGCAGCCAAGATCAATACTGTAAAAGGACATTATAACCATCATCAGATTGTCACCAAAAAAAAACAAAACAGTTCATATCAATTAAAATGTTACATACTCCAAGTCACGTGTTTTTTTTTTCTAAAATCTTTCAAAATTAAGGTATATAGGGGTAAAACATGGCCATTGTTGCTACATCCATTATTAGGCTTGTTAAGAAAAAAAATAAAACCATAAACAGAGATACTTGTTTTGATATTAGAACCCATCCAGTTCAGCTCATGGAAACTTGTACATCAATTATGCCATGCATTGCATATGACTCTATAGGCGCTTGTATAAACAAATGAGGGTGAAGTGGTCATACATGACTGTTTACATATGAATCGGAAAATACTTTTAGAACATATATTGAGGTTTACATAACTAAGAAAGAATTTTTACAAATGCTGTCTAGGGATATATAATGTTTGAAAGGATATGAAACCTATTCACTTTTGGATAATAATATCCCTTTATCCCATTAAATCATTTAAGTGCCAGTTGGTATGTGTATATTAAGCACTGACTTACAATGTGCTGCACAATGCTTTAACTCTCAAAGGGTTTAACGCCAATGAAGTTTCCAGTGTATTAAAGGACCTTTCTCAGGGGTTAATGAACCAAGAAGCTAATGCAGAATATTTCATATGAAATATAATGAAAATTACCTTGTTCCTTCATTCAATTTACAAGCAATTGAAGATATTGTATTAAGAACTGGATCAGTTCTGGAACAAACCATCTGTAACGTAGGTGACAAATAAAAACATTCCTACAAATATCAACAATTTAAGTGGTGATTTTTTTAACCCCTTGAATGCTGGAGAGGTCTCCAATGCATTGCAATGCGTTGGAGATCTCTCTGGAATTCAAGGGGTTAAAACTCCCATTTAAATAATTGGACATATCTCTGGTGTTGGTGCGCTCTAGAATTGCCTCGGTTCTTCATAGTTCATCAGCTTCACTGTGCTCTTAATTGGCAGCACAGGAAATAGAAAGGAATCATTAGAGATTTTTGGGATAGAAATGAAATTCATTATAAATAGAAAGTAATTCTACATAAGAATTAGCTCATTCAATCATGCTGAACGACACAGCCTGATATAGGAGCTGTCCACCAGGAAGTGCTGAATACTGGGTTCTGTGGGTTTAAGTAGCAGAGAGATGGAATTCCAACATTTCCCTGGAACCACAGAATTATTTAAAGTGGAACTGTCACTTTGAACAACTACCGTCAAATCTCAGGTATAATACGCACCTGTGTAAAATAAGGAGGTGTAAATTATACCCAAGATTTTAGGGGAAAACAAGAGTGCTTATGTATAATACGCACCCTTGTTTTCCCCGTCTATTCACAAAAAAATATTTTTTGAGGGGGCTGATTCCCTCCCTCCACCGGGCACAATCCTCCCCCAGCTTCCACTCATCCCCTCCAGAGTCGACTGTGACCTCTACACAGGGGTTAGCATGTTTGCATTTGCTGCCCACTTACAGCAATACTGTAGATCCAATGCACAGAAATCTATGCATTGGATTAACGGTATCGCCCTGAGAGGACCTTGAGGTCCTCAAACAGCATTACCATTGGCTTAAATGATAAAGTCCTAACAGGGCATTGCTGGAAGCAGGCGGCAAGTGCAAGCATGCTGCCTGGTATGTAGAGATCACAGATGATTGCGGAGGGGGTGAGTGGAAGGAGGGCAAGCTGGGAGCAGACTGCAATTGGGGGGGGGGCAAAAATAAATATATGGTCTTTTTTTACTCCTGTATAATATTCACCTCCTACTTCACATAAGGTGAAGAGGGGCAAAATTGTGCATATTATACCCAAGATTTTATGGTGATTCTGAAAGAGCTTTCAAAAGCAAACTATATTTAAATTATGCATTTTTGTATTTACAACAATAGTGTATAAGATGTGAAGCCTCTTTTATTTGTCAGTTAGAGCAAATTCTACATGCATGCCTGGAGGACTCTAACATTCCAAATAGCTCTGCATTACCAACTGTCATTTTCTACTAGGAAGTACTAGCTCAGCTGCATAAACTGACAAATAAAAGAAGCAGAACATCTCAGAAAGCATCCTTTGAAATTAAAAATGAGTAAATAATAAATATGGATGATTTTGGACATTCTTTTCAAAATCCCCTATTTTTTTTTACAAAGTAACAGTTGCATTTTAACCTACAGAATAAGACTAAAGAGATGTTGCTAGCAAATGGAACCAGCGATGTTTGATGCTTCAAATATAATAATAGCTATTCATCAATGTATTTGGTACATACAATATAGAAAAAAAATCATATACATAAGGCTGTATTCAAGAACAGGATCAATTCTGGTGCAAACCAACTGTATCATAGGGAGCAAAGAAAAGTTTCCCAAATTCCCATTGATTTTATTATATTTATGTACTTAGTGGCTTGCATTTTATTTAAAGGGCTAGTCACTGCTCTCCCAGACCCTAAGTAGTAAATATTATAATGTTATAAGATTTAAAACTATGCATTACTTGTTTTTAAAGCTAAATAAAATAAATACAGTTTGCTTTTTTAGTTTGCTGGTCTGCCACCCTTTGTAGGATCCTTCAGGGAGGGTTTGGGGTAGGGCAAAGGTTGCAGCACACTCCGGGCACCACCCCCTCCCTGTGTGACATCACAAGCTGCTCCATTACTAAGAAGCTATGTGAGGCTTTTAACTAATTTTACCACCATCTGAATGTAGTGAAAGGCTGTCTCAGCCAGCCCTAGCATCACATTACATTTAAAGTGGAACTCTCACCTCTATTAATGTTGTTCTTATCTTAATGTTCCCTTTTGACTGAATCTGTAATCCATTGTCTTTTTTAATTTAATGTTGTATTGCCCGAGATATTAGCTTGTAAAGATAAGCCAGTGACGTCAGTTCAGGATAGGCTACTGTACAATGCTGTACCACAGCCTGTCAATCTTTGTCTCTTCCCCTCCCCAGCTGTTCGCCTTTATCTCCTCCTCTGATGGAGGAATCCAGCATGCTAGTCAGCAGGGGCTGTCAATCTTTGTCTCCTCCCCTCCCCAGCTGTTCGCCTTTATCTCCTCCTCTGATGGAGGAATCCAGGATGTGAATTAGAGCGTTCTCTTGCCAGTGATTTTTTTACCAACTTGGAGGTTAATTGGAAATGGCTTCAATCGGGTGTTTTTGTCTTCCTTTTGCATCAACAGGGGTGATATGGCATAGGCTGAACTTATATCTTTTTAGCCTCATCAACTGTGTTACCATAATTCCCCAGAGTTCCATTGAGTTAAATCAGACTTTTAAGCCCCTGAATGCCAGGGAAGTCTTCAGCAGATTGCATCACAATTCATTGTAGACCTCTTCGGCATTCAACAGTTCGGAAGCCCCACTTAAATCAATCCCTGCCTGTATCTGTCCCTTAATCATTCTTAAGGTGGAATTGTCACTTTGTAACAATATATATCTTTCAAAAGCACCTATATTCTACTTCAATACAAGATATTCTGCAGCTTGGACCAATACTTCCTGGTAGGAAGTGGCAGTTGGGATAGGGAGCAGTGTGTCTGTGCATTGCAGATTAACACTAACTGACAAATAAGTATTCCAAACTATAGTTTTAAATCTAAAAAAACTATATACATATACTGTATGTTTTGAAAGTTATTTAAACTATTAAGTGACAGAGGCGTATCCAGCACTCAAGGGGTTAAATCTGCCTCAAATTATTAGACACCATCTAATCCAATATTTTATCTGCTTGCTTTAGCAATATACAACACTTTGACTTTGCATAAATCCCGAGAAATTATATGCGCATTGTGGTTAGTTACCTGGGAAATGTGCTCTCATTTGCTGTATTTGTATTTATGGCATTAATATAAACTATGCATAAACTCAAGAGGCTAAACGACTGCATGATATTGCTGCCAGCGCACTTTAATCTTGGCAGCATCTGTCACACTTATCTGTGATATTACCTAGTCCTGCCCACTATAGATTTTTTTACTCTGTAGGACATTAAAGAAGAACAAGGATTTGATTTCAATAACCTCATCATCCGTCTAGCTACTTATTCATAATTACCAGGGATTGTTATTGACCTCTAACAGGTAATGGTTGTGTGACAGGGAACCTTTGAAATGAAATCCTGCAATTAAAAGTAGGGTTATTGGATTAGGATAAAAATTACCAAAGTACTTTAGTTCTAAAATGTCTTGCTGTGTATAAACAGAAATGAATATCTTCTTATGGTGTCAATAGTGCTTTTAGGCAATATAGGGAAAAAAATTGAAAGCAGCTTTGTAGTGTAAAATATGGAATGAAAAGTTTACTGAAAACATAAAACATAACATTTGACAGCAGAGGAGAAAAAATTAATCCGGTTCCTCTGCCCATTTCTCTATCTAGGCCGCTCAGACTTATTTCATTTGTTAACGCTTTGAATGCCAGAGGGGTACGCAACGCCTTGTAAAGCAACAAGTTGCATACCTCTCTTACTCTAAAAGGGTTACTAGCCATATAGCTATCCCAAGTGTTGTTGGGGGTCAGGGCTCAAAATTTCCACTCGCCACTAGCCAATGGCGAGTGAAAATTCAGCCCTGGCGAGTAGAAATTCAGCCCTGGTGGGTATGCTATGGCTGCAGTGGCGAGTAACTTTTCAGGTCTGGCTAGTAGCAAAGGACTTAAAATGATAAGCCCTGTTGTGGGTGATTCACTAAGCGGTGATAAAGAGGTGATAAAGTGGAGAGGACTTCTCCAGTTTATCACTTCTCCAATTCCTAAGTTATTCTATAGAGCCTACGTGCTAAGATTTCTTCAACTTTGGAGATCTTAGTGCATTGGTTCCATAGAATAACATAGGAACTGGAGAAGTTATATCTACTCTATCACCTCTTTATCACTCCTTAGTGAACCCCCCCTTAACCCTTTCGCGACACAGGACGTACATGTACGTCCTGTGTGGCTGTCACTTAGTGACAGAGGACGTACATGTACGTCCTGGAAATCCGGCTCCCCGCGAGGCTGCACGCCGTTCGGGGACTCCGGATTCTTTTAGACAAAAAAAAAAAATGTTAGACGGGCGTTAAGTGACGGCCGCGTCTGCACGCGGCCGTCACTAAGGGGTTAAATTCATTTACATTTTTAGCCCTACCCATTTCTACCAGGAGGCTTTTCCATTTATCTTTCACACTTTGCATAAAGTAGTTATTTTCTTTCTTTTACTCTCAATTTCCCAATCTACAATTTTAGGGTATGTGTAATAAGTGCTGCTCCATATCAGAAGTCTGTATACACCTGGATACATTTTTTCAATTAAAATTTCCAAAATTACCAGATCATTTTATACAGTATAAGGCTATACATTCTCACTGTAAGGAAAATGAGACATTTTTGTACATTTTTGCTTTGGAATGTTCTGTGTTCTCCTGTAGGAGTAAAATGCTAAAGGCTGAGCCATACACACCCAAAAAGGTTACAGTCACAGGGATGGAAAAATGACCCCCTTGGTTGGAGGTGGGGGGGCTGGACACCAACAGGAAATGCACATCTCAAAGACATAAGGCCCTATGTTCAAAGGGATAACGACAAAAAATTCTCGTATGAAAGACAAAAATAAGTCATTGTATGCATGAACGACATATTTTCTATAGAGTATACGACAAAAAACTAGTAATGTCCGTTGTGTATGACACAACTCCAGAATTGATGGGCAAAGGGGCGTGGCTAGGGTGTGGCTAAACTATTCTCCAGTGTCGTATAAAGGAAAAGAAAATTTGTCGTAACTAACGACAAAAAAATGTCTTTCAAAAGACAAAATTTGTACGTTAAGAAAAAAGTGGAGGGAATGTGTTCTGAATGTGATAATTTTTGTCTTTAGTGAAGACATTTTTGTCGTTAGTTAAGACATTTTTAAAGACATTTTTGTTGTTAAGACACTTTTTGAGACATTTTTGTCTTTAGTTAAGACATTTTTTTGTCGTTCCATACGACAATTTCAGTCAGGACAAACGACATATTTCCAATCACAATCAACACTCTCTGAAAATATTAATGATCCCAGCGACACTGTACTTTGAAAAGTCGTTACAAACGACAAAAGCTATTTCGCTACTTCTTTGAACATATGACCCATAGACTTCATCAGTTGCTTCTGCAACCCACAGACAAAATCAGTCACTGGCATTCTATAAATGTGATGCCCAACCCAAGAGCTAGGGACCATTTGTGGTCCTAAGATATAGAAAGAACTTTCATGAAAAGTCTATTTAACATCTTGTACGCTAGCAACATGGCCAATGCAATACATAGCATACAAGGGATTAAAGCATGCTAGCTTTTAAACTTATAAAATGTATCTAACAAAACTAAATTTATATTGTATTTTCTGTTTTTCAGTTTGTTTCAGTGGGTAGTATAGGATCAGAAAAAGTACATTTTTGTTGAAAGGACAGCTCATAACGGAGCGCATTAGTCACTGTTGTGTCCTCATTACTTTATCATCTTTACTCTTCCAAAGTTATTGTATTTTATTCAAGCAGGGTGATGTCACAAATAGCTTTGGTACTTATGGGATATCCCCATAGAGCCCATTGTAATCCTGTGTCTGTGACTCAGATTTTCATAACAGATGAGTGTTGGTACCATGTTAACCTTAGAAATGCAGGAGGGAAATATAGTTGTTGATACCTTTATTGGCTAACTAAGCAGATTTAGAATGCAAGCTTTCAGGACCTCTGAGGCATGTTATACAGATAAATATGAAAACATCTCTCTTATATACAAATACACACTGCATTGTTTAGAATGGAAATCAGATAGGAAAACACAGTTCAGACCCAGATACTTTGATCAGTCAGTGGTAAATTGCAGCCTTCCTCTAAGGAGTTGGAGGTATTTACGATCCCAGTGGGATTGTTGGAAAGGTTAATCCACAATGTTTTTCATAGGCTCAGATAGTAACAACGCAAAGCATCTTGTGGTTATCAGAAGAATGCCAAGTTATATTTTTAATAACTTTTGAAAGAAATATCTCCAGGCCTTGGGAGCAACCATATTTAGTTGTATAAGCCCTACAACACATTTAATTTTCTCATAATTAGGGTATTCTGCCCCTTTTAAATAATTTTGTGTTTGATAATATAATCTCAGCAGAGATTTGTTCTTTGATCTGTTTTACTGTTGGGAGGACTTAAGTCATACAAATTTGACCTATTGAAAAATATATAATAGTTATCTGATCTTGAGCACGGAGATACTGCTGAACAGATCATGTTTTGTACCAAAATATAATATAAACAGTCTATTTTTCAGTTACATATAATAGTCAGTATAGACTTTAATTTTGGGCATGTTTCGGAGAATAATATATATATATATATATATATATATATATATATATATATATATATATAAAAGTCTAAGTGAATCTGGATATGGTTCACTGTCGGGAGGGTGGCTGGAAAACACTGACTGGCGCTGAGTAGGAGGAAGGCGGTGTAGCTGCCACCCTTTGGTTGTTTTTTAAAACTCAGCCATGCTTACAAAACAAAAAGTCAGACCTCGTGGTAGGGTATCAGGACCCCTCCTTTTGCCCCCCAGCTATTGATCTCTCAGCCAAATAGACTAGGAGATCAATAGAGGCGATGCAGGAGAACAAGAGAGCTGCCCTGCTTCCATTCTTCCCGGAGTAACTGGGTACGAGTGATGGGATCAGGAATGCCTCTCACGTCAATGAGGGATAGCCTCCATCATTGACGTGCAAGGGCTTGCCACTCCTGCAGAGGTACTCTGGGTAGAATGGAATCAGGGGAGTTATATTGCTCACCTGTATCGCCTCTATTGATCTCCCAGCCAATTTCACTGGGATATCAGTTGCTAGGGGGCATCAGAATGGGTCCTGATACCCTACCACGAGGTCTGACTTTTAATACACTAGCACTCAGAGGGTAAATGTCATTATATTATTTAGAAGTATGTGGTCCTCCATTTGTTGTTTATTTCCTCAAGGAAGCCCTTGAGGGGAAAAAGTTTGGACATCCCTGGTCTGTTGAGATGGTGGTCATGCCTCAAATCAAGCCCCAAGTAACTCTGAACATTTGAAATATAATATAATGAAACATTACTAAAATGAAATTCCACATATTTTGTGATAATAAAGCAATTTCATATTGCTTGTCATGAGGAATCATGAACGGCAGTGTTTCTCCATCTGTGTTCCATGGAACTCTAGAATTCCCTAAAGAGGTACAATGGGTTCCACAGAACAAATTTAAACCTTTAAGGACCACATGACGTGCTATGACCATGACACAGTTTTTACCTTAAAGCACCAGTGATGGTCATAGCACGTCACATACTTTTTACTTACAGCACTCCTGCGGGAGCGCTGTAAGTAAAAACGGTCTATCTCAGACCAAAACTCAGTGTGCCGGTACAGGCAACAGGTTAAAGTGGTCCTTAAGGGAAGGTAACTTCCCTGGACCCCTGGTCCTTAAGGCGTTAAGTAATGGCAGACAGTGGAACAAGACTAGGTTGTTCATTAGAGTGTGTGTGTGTTTGTGGTTCTGTGACTACCAGAAGATATGTGCCGGTTTATAAGTATTGAAATCTAATGTCTTCTAAAGGAAAAAATATTAAATTATCAGATACAGATACCTAACAACTATCATCATAATAATTTATACTGACGTTATGAGTAAATACGTTTAATTTAGACATAATTTTAACCATATTGCTGTTAGAAAGGCCTCCAGTGCATTGGGTAGTATAAGTTGAAGTCCTCTCTATTATCCAAGGGGTTAAAAAGTTTGATTGTTAACTCTTTGAGTGCCAGAGGGGTACGCAGTGCATTGCATTGCATACCCCACTGGCGCTCAAAGGTTCCAGGAGAGCTTAATTGGAAACCAATTGTTTTCAGCATTGCAACAGGTTTGAGAACAACTGATCCACTGATACAGTAACTTCATCAAAAGCATATTCCAGGAAAATCCATATAGAGTTCCGAGTACAGAGCGTGGAACAGGGTGATTCCATAAAAGGTTCTAACGCAACTGATAACTGGGACATCCTGACCTGTGTAAACTGCTGTAAGAATTGACCTAGACAACCTGCAAGAGCTTTCATTCACACAGTCCATTTGTACAGCACAACATTATTTATTTATATACATACAATAATAAGTCAGATCACCTTAACAAAATAGCCTACACTATGGTAAAGAAGCCATATTATAGATTATTTTTGATGGTGCTCTGACCTTTTGACCCAGACTCTATCAATACTTATTAGGCTTGTGGTCATACTTCAAAACCGGTGTACATCGATGAACAGGAGCGATTATGGGGCAAACCAAAGACACCACAGAGAACACATAAAACATTCTATGGAGGCTTTTAAAACCTTGAATGATAGAAAGGTCTCCCAAGCCTTAGAATCTCCATTTAAAGTGGAAGTGCTCCATTTCAAGTGGAAGTAACATCTTATGACAACTTAAGTTCATTTGAAAATGCTTTCAAAATCATGTGTATTATGTAAGACTTTTTTTTTTTAAAATATATTTTATTAACAGATCACTCCATACACATACAAAGAAAAATAGTGCATATAATATCTGTCAAGTACAACAAGAATATGCAACATGTATAACAGATAAAGGAAACAGATGCATAGTAATAGGGCGTAAAGAGTCAGCCTGAGGTTTTTATCGAAATTCAACCCAAACTCCAAACATCTAGCCAAACTAAGCTAAACCTATACCCCCTCGATCCCAGTTCCTATGTTAAACTTTTTTTTAAATTAAAATAATAGTTTTTGAGACATTTAGTTTTATTTGTCAGTTTATTCACATGAGACAGTACTGGCTGGTGCAGATGTGTGCCAGATTTTAAAGAGACAGTAATGTCAAAAAAAGAAAATCTGTATAGGATGGTTCAATTAAATTTCTTTATAATGCATAGTATCTTTTACAGTCTCTTTACCTTCATTTTCTTCTTGAGTCAAAAGTCTCCCCCTTCCGCCCATTTCCATCAGGTCATGCAGAGTTCCCTGAGATCTGAAAACCGGTCGATTTGACGGACAGATCGCAATGAGGGACAATCCTGTGTGTGTCAGTGTAAGGAAAACTCTGCTCTGCGTGACAAAGGAGGGCAGGATTTTCCTCATACTGGTACTATATTGTCCCTCGTTGCGATCTGTCCAGACCAGCTTTCGGATCTCAGAGCACTCTGCATGACATGATGGAAAGGTGAAGGAGTGGGAAAATTGTAACTTGATTTTCAAGAAAAATATGATGGTAAAGAGATTTTAAAATGATAGTAATGTTTCATAATAAAAGCAGCTCTAATTAATCATCATAGTATTTGGACTTTGGAGAGTGTTATTTCAATTCTGCCAGAGTTGTAGTTTAGGAGTAATTCAATGATAAAGTATCCCCCTCCTGCCCCTTTTGCTAATGTAACAATGCTCAGCCAGATCAGAAGGGAGGTGCCCAGGTAGACTGCAGAGAGGGACAATCTTCAATTAAGATAAGGGAAAACCTGAAAAACTTGTCAAGGGGGGCAGGGCTTTCATTGTTCACATAGGAAGAAGATTGTCCCCTGCTGTTATCTGTTTGGTCTATGGACTGCATTCCACATCTGAGAAGAGATGGCTTACACTAGGTAAAAGGGGCGGGAGGGGAAACTTTGCTTGTGAATATCTCTTAAACCATAAAGGTTTGAGTGATAAGACTTATATCATTCTTCATGTTTTTTTTAATGCCTCCAAAATAAAATAAAGATAAAGCGAAGTATTACTATCCCTTTAAAAGATATTATGCATTGTTACATATCTGGTGGACATGTCCTTTTATTTCCTCTTACTGGTCAGAAATTGCACAACACATTAATGTAACACATAACTTATCTCTCCCTACTGACCCTCTATTATTTCTCTTTCACTACACTAGACAAATTCCTTATTTCAAAACACCTAGTAAATGGCACTGTATACAAACCCTACTGAATGCTGCAAAAGCATTAATTCCCTTATATTGGGGTGTTCAAACAATACCAACTCAATTAGAATGGATCAAAAAGGGAATAGAATTTGCTAAGTTAGAGTACCTTCATGCAATGAAAGAGGATAATAATAGATGAGAGTTGGTACCGTGTTAGCCATAGAAATACAGGATGCAAATTTTTTGTAAAGTTGATACCTTTATTGGCTAACTAAACAGATTTAAAATGCAAGCTTTCAAGACTTCTTAGGTCTCTTCCTCAGGCATGTTATACAGATAAATATGAACACTTCTCTCTTAAATACAAGTACACATTACATTGTTTATAATGGAAATCAGATAAGAACGTTAGTCCAGATACAAATTCTTTGATCAGTCAGTGGTAGAGTATGTGATTTAAATCGCAATCTTCCTCTGTGACCAGGTATTTATGATTCCAGAGGGACTGTCGTAAAAGTTAATTCACAATTAAGTAATGTGACAGAAACTCTCTGTCTCTATTAAAGCCATTGGTCAAAGAGTCAAATTGTAACATTAATTTTACCTCCCATAATTTTCTGTCCCTCTGATTGTGAAATTGTCCCATTAGTTCAGTCAATTTAATGTCCCTGACACTGTGCCCACTTTGGCAAAAATGTTCTCCCACTGGTGTCTCTGTCTTTTTGTTATTAATGCTGGATCTGTGGGAATTAAACCTCTTATATAATTTCTGTCCCGTTTCCCACACATAAAGAACTGTTGGGCATTTTGCACGCGTGATAAGGTTGATTCCCTTTTCTTTATATGACACTGGATTGCACCTAGTATCTCTAATTTCTGGAGACAATAATGATGAGTTGAGATACCTCGTTGGGCGTGTTCTTTTCTTTTCTTTTTTTTTTACTTAGTAGATTTTAAGGTTCCATTGTTCAGACCAGTGTGACTCTCCTTCTTCTCTCTATCTCTTCTCTTCTTTAATACTCTACTTCCCAACTTAAAAGAAGGGGTAAAGAAAAAAAAGAGAAAAACTATATCCCCTCCATAAACGTAATTGATATAAAGGAGTTTAACACAAGATTCTTGACAATTTGTATTCTACAAATGCACCTTCACTAATTAATGAGCACTTTATCTCACTGATCTTCACTTTCTCAGATCAAACTGAGATCCAGTTAGTAGTCAACATTAGATGAGTATTATTAATCTCATGACTGTCACCTCATATCATTAGTATACAAATATTCATTCTTTGCACAAATTAGATATGATATATGGTTCACTACAACTCGCTAAGCAGTTCTTGTAATGTTTTTAGATTTATGTTATGTGATTTTATATCTTATGTTCCTATACTTATATGTAGTATATTGAATTTATTTATTGTAATATCACTTTTTATTTAAATAAAATAAATATATAGTAAAAAAAGATATTATGCATTAGAAAAAACAATCTTATACAGATATTATTTTTTGAGATTGCTATCACTTTAACAGTCTATCTTGCTCTCCCTCCAACTGTCACTTCTTCATGTCTTCTCCTTCCTTCCTCCTTCTACTCCTACATTTTGTAGTAACTGCAGAAGGTTGGGTTCTAAGACACTTCTTTATCCTTAACCCTTTGAATTCCAGAGTGGTACAGAATGCACTGCAAAGCACCACCCTGGCACTCAAAGGGTTAATCCTTTGAGCACCAGATCATGAGGGAATGGCAGTGGAAGCAGAGGTTGGATTTTAGCACTTGGCACACAACTGTGCCAAAGAGTACAGTCTAACTTGCCTAAATATTTCATAACTATTATTTTAAATTAGAAATGGTGAACATAATATACAGGTGGGCTTGAAAGCTTTTTTATCATAAATAGTTCCAATCTAAATAATTCGTTTTGTCCCTTTGATACAGTTAGTTTTGCCTCAGTATTGTTGCAACGGGAGATGCACTAACATTCAATTTAATGGTGAAATGTGCCCGAAATGGCAATGTGTGGAAAGAACTTCCCCTTGGAGAATTAGACACACTGTGTCATATGAACCAAGAATTATGTATGCAAGGGTAGAGGTAGAGACATTGATCATTAACATATCATGTTGGCATCAAGCTGCCAATGTGTGTAATTGCAGGTCAGAAAAGCACTGAATTTTATAGTGACATTCAACCCCTACTTTTTCATTGTAAACAAAATAAAACAAAACATCCTAGTGGCTACTCATCAAAATAACCAAATCTTCTACAATTCCAAGCCTGTGGTAGCCCATGGTTGGAAACAGAGACACCTCAGTGTGAGGTTCCGCTCTGCAGACTCAAATCCACCAATCAGAAGTTTTAACAGGGAGCTCAGCAGGCTCCCAAACACTCTGCAAGGTACACAGTGCTGCTCAATGTGCTCTTTATCTTCAACTAATAGCTGATTAGCAGCTTGCAATCTGAAGGGCAGGAACTCTGACAGAGGCTTCTCTGTCTATTTCCTAGGGCCTGGGACTGTGGAAGTTTTTACTATTTTGAATAGCCACTTGGCTGTTTTTGTTTTAATTTGTGTTTAAAGGGATAGTAATAGTACGGGATAGTAATACTTTATTATTACTATCCCCCATATTGTACATATTGCCAAATAAATTAATAGCCCCAGGTTCATCTCTCAAACCTTTATGGTTTGAGAGATAATCAAAGGCAAAGTTCCCCCCTCCCTCCTCCTTCCCTGAAGTCAGCATTGTACTGACTGCAGGGATATCCGGTCTGCAGCAGAGCCACGATCGCTTTGGCGAAATAGAATTATTTCCCTGAAATGGTCTTCTACATGTGCTTGCAAACCAAGCACATGTAGAAGACCGTTTCAGTGAAATAATCATTTTTCACTAACGGGATCTCGGCTCAGCTCCAGAGCCGCAAGCCTGTCGTACGACTGACTTCCCTTGCAGTCAGTACAACGCTGACTTCAGGGAAGGGGGTGGGGGGGGGGGACTTTGCCTTCGGTTATCTCTCAAACCATAAAGGTTTGAGAGATGAACCTGGGGGCTATTAAATTATTTTACAAATATGTACAATGTGGGAGATAGTAATAATAAAGTATTACTATCCCTTTCATATACTTTCAGTGTATTAGTTGTTTCACCTATATCCTTCTTTTGGTTGGTGAGGGGGTGAGAAAAGGATGGCAAGAGGTGGGGGCACAGTGCATGCATTCACTCTCAGACTTCAGCACCAAGAACAGCATCAACCCTTCCTTACTGAACTGATGATGCTGTTCTAGTTGATACATTGATTCATGACAGAGGGTGGAGAACTATTAGATATGGTGACCTGTAATCTGGGGCGACATAGAAAGTTATGGCAAAATACCCAATTTTCCAGCATGAGGCAGGCAAATTTGCTTCTATGAGCTCCAATAGCTTTGTCAGCTATCAGACTAAGTGGTGAATAGCCACACTAACATATAAACACACTGTCAAGAATACGAAGATGGTTCATTAAAACAGATCTCAATATGCAAGAGAAATATTGAGAAAGTAGACACAAATATTGTAAGCCTGTCAAAAGAATGGAGAAGGCATGGTAATGCAGTAGTATTTGAGGCATAATTACAGGGATATGATGGAGAAGACACATTAATGTATACCACTAGATGGATTCAGGTCCAATATCACCAAACAGGACCCGTACTGAGCTTTTGTGCATCCTGTTCCCAGTTTTCATTTGAACATAATGCCTTACATCTGACAACATTCTATCTTACCAATATAACTAAGTTATGAGATACCTTGAGCTGTCCTTCAGGATCTGGCCTTGGCACCTAACATGTGCGGAAGAAAAACAAACCTTTTTATACCCTCATTCAGTTTTTCTCTTAAGATCAGAACAAAATAATATATTTTACAAAAAGATTCTTGATGCAATATGTCCGCTCATATAATGCACACTTTAGTTGAAGGAACATTCAGAATGATTTCAGAGGAAAAATGTTACACTATTAGAATTATATAAGTTCTCCTGCCCTCATCTCAAGGGCAGCAAGGAGCAGCTTGGCCCAAGGCTGACCTCATTATTTCCATCCTAAGCAGAACAGTTACAGAACTGCAAACAGCCCAAATCAAATAGCTACAGAGGACAGCAAACTGAAGTGGTATAATGAAAAAAAGATGTACCGTGGGATGAGCTCATTAAAACTTGCTTTTACTGTTAACTATAATCTCAAGAAATATAAAGTTGAAGCTATTATAAAAAATAATGATGTTATTTTAAGGGACATATTAATTTGTGGTTACTGGTATTCTTATACACAATACAATGTTATAGTTGGTTATTGTAATCTGAGAAAAGGTGCATGTACAGATTCTTGACATTTAATGTGCATGGGGTTATAAGTGTATTGTGTTAATTGGCCTTATACTTTATTCACGAAGGCTTATCTCTGACATCATCCAAGTGAACGTCACTTTCTCTTTCAGGGTTATCAGATCTACTGCAGAAGGGAAAGGTGGGGAATTATTGATAGACAATATTATTTGAAAACTGGAGAAAGGTGGACCTTAGGATGTTCTTCAAATATGAATGTTTGATGAACAATGTGGCCATTAAATGGAAATCCAAGCATGTTAAATGTACAGTGCAATCCTAGGATAAAATTAAGATAAGTATGACATCATGTTAATTGCAGAAAATAAATCAAATCTATGTTACTATTTTTGTCCTCATATCTCTTACTAATAATAACAAGCTTCTCATGTTGCTATGGCAACTGGAAAATACTTTACTCTCAATTTCTTCTACTCTGGTGATGTCATCAGGTGTTCAAATCCCACTTAACACTTTTGGGTTATGCAGTTCCTATGCATTTTCTTCTATGTGGTTGGCTTTTGATCATCAGTTGGAGGTTTAAAGGAAGAAAAGGCAGAAAGAGGAAACCAGTTAAATTTAGAGAGCTCAGAGAAATTTAAAAATTATGAAAATAAAAAAAAAATTGGAACATTTTTTAGTATTGTAAGGTAGTTTCAGGGACCAGCTCCTCAGCGCTGTATTTATTAAGAAAAATATGCCCATTAAACATGTTGGATGCTAGAGAGATCTCCAGCGCGTTTTAAAGCAATATGTCAGAGATGACACCAGCATCAAAGACGTTAAAATAACTTAAAACAGGAATAGTCAATTGTTGAACCTCTAGCTGTTGAACACTAAAACTCCATCATCCCCAACCAGACAACAGCTGGCTCTGGATGATGAAATGAGGACAATGGAATTTATAGTCTCCAACAGATGATGGCTCAATAATTGACGACCCCTAAATAAAGTAATATTAACACCTTACCTTCATTTTTACATAAAATCCTAATGACCAATACGAATGAATTCTACATGGACTGGTTTTCCAAAATTAATTTTAAATAGTGTTTGATAACAAATCCATGGGGGGTGGATATGATTCTTTATTGACTCAAGAAGTTTACACTCTTCTACTTAAGTCTACTTAGTGGTGATAAAGAGGTGATAAAGTGGAGATAACTTCTCCAATTCCTACGTTATTCTATGGAGCCTATGCAGTAAGATTTCTTCCACTTTGGAGATCTTAGTGCATAGGCTCCATAGAATAACATAGGAACTGGAGAAGTGATATCACTGGAGAAGTCATCACCACTTTATCTCCTCTTTATCACCTCTTAGGGAATCTCTCCCTGGAATACATCAACCAAGAATCCCATCAACCTCAATAAACATGATGCCGAGTACTATTTAAATGTACATTTTGAAGAACAAATCTATGCATAACTAAATCATAGTAGCAGCTAAGGTTTTTCAGCCCAGATTAGAGTAAGTAGAGATTTTGTTATTTTGGAGCTATTAGTGTTCTTTTAACCCTATGAGTCCCAGAGGACTATGCAACATATTGCTCTGCAATGCATTGTACACACCCTTGGCACCAAATGGGTTAATGTGGTACTCACTTGCAAAGTCATCATTAGTAAAAGTATCTGCGTGCTGAGGGTGACAGGTTATTACATCCAAGTCATTATGTGTCTAGATGGGAAAGGTCCCCCCTTAGACTTGTGTGATTTTAATTATTCTCCCTAGATCTGGGAGAGATAGGGTAGCTGCTAGATTCCCAGGACTTGGGCCTATCTGATGCGTATACCATATAGTCTAGGGGTAAGCAACCACTGTTACTGAATACAATTCTCATGATCCCTTACCAGCCAAAGGCCAGTTCCTATAGGAGACGTAACTCCTTGGTGACAGGGGCTTTTTACACTAGTGGAAATTTTGGCCATTTTGACATGTTCTTGTTGAATCAAATTTTCCCTCTAATTCCTTTAATACACCCACACAAATTAAATACAGTTTTCTGAAGGATAAGTAGCACTTTCTTTTTATGCCATATTTCTATGTGTAATCCATCATTTAATTTGATCATAATATAATAAAAGTGAAAACAAATAAAATAACACAACATTTTTATAGTTTTCCTATGAGGATATGGACTCAATTAGTGCAATTTTTTAACAGGGACTGGATAAAAAGTATGAATGTTCATTCGCACCTCCCAAGTGTTCTTGTTTAGGGGGTATGGACCTTCTGAGACAAGAATCCCTATGTCCCTCTATCCTACCATAGTGTGCTTCTGCTTAGGTCAGGAGGAGATCAGACTGTGTGTTGTGTATATAAGTGTATCACATTGCTCCACGTCAACAAAACTAACTTTATTGTTTGTTTAAACTACAATATATGTATATAAATTAGCCCGTGTAAATAAAATACTTTGATCTTCATCTAAATGAGCAATCACAGTGCACCCTGAGATGCACTATGATGATTAACATGCAACACGCTAGGACCTTCATCCGTCCACAAAGGACGGAATTGTGTGATAGCATGTTATGTGGTGTTAAGGGGTTAAAGAAAGGAACATTTTCGAGCCCATTTCCTATATACTCATTTTTTAAATAGATTGTTCCTGTTGACAGAGATATGAACCATCCTGAAATTCCCACAAACTGCCACTCTACCCACCCCGTGGCACAAAGTGTCCATTTAAAGCTCCACAATGTCATATGCATTCAGTGTGTTAAGCCCAGTTTAAATCAATAGGTATTTCTATTTCCTCCCTACGACTTGGTTTGCACTAAATAAAATGTTCTTAGTACATTAGCCTGAGAGTATGTTAGGATTATAACAGATTAACAAGAACTATGACTCACACACTGCTTTCCATCTATACAGTCAGTAAATTATTAGCAACCCTTTAAAGGGATATTAATGTTTCATAATAAAAGCAGCTCTAATTAATCATCATAGTATTTGGACTTTGGAGAGTGTTATTTCAATTCTGTCAGAATTGTAGTTCAAGAGTAATTCAATGACAAAATATCCCCCTCCAGCCCCTTTTACTGATGTAACACTGCTCAACCAGAGCAGAAGGGAGATCCCTGGTAGACTGCAGAGAGGGACAATCTTCAATTAAGATAAGGGAAAAACCTGAAAAACTTGTCAAGGGGGGCAGGGCTTTCATTGTTCTCATAGGAAGAAGATTGTCCCCTGCTGTTATCTGTCTGGTCTATGGACTGCATTTCACATCTGAGAAGAGATGGCTTACACTAGGTAAAAGGGGCGGGAGGGGGAAACTTTACTTGTGAATATCTCTTAAACCATAAAGGTTTGAGAGATAAGACTTATATCATTCTTCATGTTTTTTTAATGCCTACAAAATAAAATAAAGATAAAACGAAGTATTACTATCCCTTTAAGTACCAAAGGAGTATGCAACGCATTGCAGAGCAATGCGCTGCGTACCCCTATGGCACTCAAAGGGTTATTGTAAACAGCCTGATAAACACTATGCACACATTCATAATAAAGACACAAGGAGGAAATACATCACTATGTACATATTCCAGAATGGCTTGATCACACATTAAATGTGCATTAGGGGCTAGATTTTATTACAGGTGCTAATTTTATCACCTCTTTTATCTCCAGTTTTCCCCCATAGACTTCAAAAGGAAAATGTTTGATAAAACGGGTGTTAATATTTAGCACCTATAATAGAATCTATCCCTAGATGTGTTATAATGCTATGGCTTACAAAATCTACTTTAAATTAATAATAATACTTCTATTAAAGTGCAGCTCAGAATCTTCTTTATATTTTTTTGTAACACGTAGAGCAATATTTAATGACTTACAGTGCTGTAGTTCAAACGCTATTCAAGCTGAAAGGATCCCCCTTCTGGCTGTCTCCCATTAGATCTGGAATCCGGTCGTAGAACTGGACGGATGCAGCGAGGGACAATCTTCATTCAGGAAGTGTAAGGAAAACACTACCCCACCTTGATGAAAAAGGCCAGGATTTTCCTTTTGCTTACTGAATATTGTCCCTCATTGCGCTCCATCCAGACCAGACTGAGAGGCTGGGTGACTCTGGGAAAGGGGCAGGAAAGGGATCCTTTCCTCTTGAAAAGCACTTGAACTACAAAACTGTAAGTATGAAATATAGGGCTACATGTTAAAAAAATACAAAAAAGACTCAGCTAATCTTTAATAGACATATTACTATCCCTTTAAAGAGCTAAGGAAGAGTTAACTTCTTTCTATAACCGATAATTGTCCAGTATGATGTATTATAATCCACACAATAATGAAATGATTGCCGAAAACGCAAAACACTTTAAGATGAAACCTTGGAGGTCTCCATATCTCTATCAGAAACTATTAATTTAGTCCACTTAAAAGCTATCAACAAACATTTTTCTACTTGGGAGCACTACAGACATATAAAAACATGACTTACATGTTAATAGCAAAAGCATACCTCCCAACATTTCAAATGGCCAAAGAGGGACACTTGAGTTTTAGGGGGTGTTTCTGGGGGCGTGGCTGGTGGGTGGGGCATTACCGAGTATTTTTAGGTTATTTCATGACCTATCGACTCCTCTTTCTGTAACTGAATAAATGATTTAGAACAAAACCATTTACTTATTATTTACACATACTAATTTATATACTCATATACTAAAGTTTATACAAGCATTAATGTGAGTTTTATGGCTGTGGAGCAATTTAATACACTAATATAAACACCGCACAGTCTGATCTCCTAAAAAGAGGGACACTAGTGTGGGAAAGAGGGACAGAGGGATTTGGTTCAAAAAGAGGGACTGTCCCTCCTAAAGAGGGACAGATGGGAGGTATGCAAAAGAGAAAAAAAATCAAGCAGGGCCATTTTAAATATAGGGAAAAAAGAGCAAGCTGATCAGGGACCACTGCTTCCTACTTGAGAACTCTCTAGTATTTGAGGGCATAATGTGAACCTGTCCTGTCTAATGCAATGTGTTACTTACAGGTAATGGCATAGGAAGCCTAGTAAACATAAGATGTGCTATTGTTGCTGAAATCAATAAAAACCGAGAATGGAAATATCACATTTTTGTCTCCCGTTTTTTTTCTGTGTGTAGGACTTTAAGATACAGTGTCTCAATATAGTATAATGCAGCAGGAATGCTCACTGAAGATTGTCCCTCTCTGCAATCCATCCAGTCAGTCTTGCTTCTCTCAGGTAAGCAGTGTTACATCCATAAAAGGGGTGGGAGGGGGATGCTTTATCATTCAATTACTCTTGAACTACAACTCTGACAGTATTGAAATAACACTCTCCATGGCCCAAATACTATGAAGATTAATTGGAGCTGCTATTATTGTGAAACATTACTATCCCATTGAAAAAACAAATAATACCATCCATGTCTCAAATCCCAAACTTTTACAGTTCTTTAGCAACTGCCATTTATAATTTCCCCCTTCCTCCCCTATTACCTACGTCAACTCTCAAGCTCTAAGAAAAGAAATCTGGTTGTGGGACCATAGGGAGTTTGTACAGGGAGGAGATACAGCAATACAGCTGCGGTAAGACATGCCCAGCCATCTTGTCATCACCATGACATTTTGTAATGCACTTCCCTTTTCTCTGAGCTTCATGTGGTCACATGTCAACTTTCCCTACTCATAGTGCATTGCATCAGCTTGTTTGTCCGACAAAACACTGAGTTTCTGAGCAGAACCATTCCAAACTATTACTGTGTTGTAGGTTATTTGTATACCCCTCTGGCACTCAAAGGGTTAAGAGCCCCATCTAAATTAATGCGAGGCTGGAGAATTTTCATTTCCCCTATGATAGAGTTAGTTTGCATCACATCTGCTTGTCATTTACTTCTTAAAGAAGACCACACACTCTGAGAGTCAGTTTGGTGCTTAATGCATAGCAAATTATTTTAGAGTTATAAAATTCTTTTTTCGAAAAAGTGAAAAGCAGTGTCTGTGATATATTAAATATCATAAATCATTACTCATTCTCCTGTTTTTGTCATTTTGTCCTGACTTTGCCAGCATTTTGCCTTCAGGGTTTTTTCACACTGCAAAGAGTAAAGTTGGAAAGTGATTCTGAAGAATCACTGAGCCGGCTGTCACAGCACCTGCTAAATACTTGAGCACTGTGGCCTGTAGCATTTATTAACCTACACCCTTGGCCCCATGTCCATCTACTTTCCAGCTGTCTGCAGTTTTTCTATCTGGTTATCTTCTAGCTGTTTCTCCTAGTACAATAATTAGAAGAAGGAGACACAGCCGCAAGAAAGCCTTTTGTGTTTGGATGGAATCCAAATTGAGAAAATGATGAGGGCCGAGGGGAAACTTTTAGACAACGGCACACTCATCTCCCCTGTATAATTTAAAGGGATAGTAATGGTTAATTTTAAGTTGATTTAATACTGTTGACATTAAAAAAGGTTAACATCTATGTAAGTCTTCTCTCTCAAACCTTTATGGTTTGAGAGATATAACTTGCTAAAGTTACCTCTTCCTGTCTGTTTTACTCAAGTCTGCCATCTAGCTGACAGCTGCAGATTCCAGTCATTTGACCAGACAGAGGCTCTTCAGCAGAGCTGAAATCACGCTATTTAGAAATAAATACTTCTTTGGAACAGTCTACAAAGTGTGCTTGCAAACCAGGCACACTTTGTAGACCTTTCTAAATTAAGTATTTATCTTTAGATATCGTTATATTGGCACTGCTGAAGAGCCGCATCTGGTCAAGCAACCAGAATCTGCTTCTGACAGCTTTACAGCTCGTCAAGCAGAAAGGGGAGGAACCAGATAACTTTATTTTCCTATATCTCTCAAACCATAATGGTTTGAGAGATACGAATAAGTGCAAGTACTCTCTTTTAATTGTATCTACCATATAGTTAATACTTTTTTCCTGACACTACTATCCATTTAACCCTTTAAGTGCCAGAGGGGTGGTGCTTTTGTCAAATGTCAAAGGAGAAGCAATTCTCTTTATATCATTTCCTTCATTTAACCTTCACTAACACTCAAATTGATGCTGTAAAGACAGTAAATTATGATTTTCTCTCTCTCTCTCTCTATATATATATATATATATATATACAGGTCTTATAATTTTAAGTCCTTTGCTACTAGCCAGACCTGAAAAGTTACTCGCCACTACAAGCCAAAACATACCTACCAGGGCTGAATTTCTACTCACCAGGGCTAAATTTTCACTCGCCATTGGCTAGTGGCGAGTGGAAATTTTGAGCCCTGTAATATATATATATATATATATATATATATATATATATATATATATATATATATATATATACTTCTTTCAGTTGAACATAAGCACTCACAGGACTCCAGAAGATCAGTTGAATTAAAATTTAACTTTAACTTTATTTACTGTAACATGTCAGCCTTCCTCAGGATGAAGAATATAACTGCATCAGCACTCAGGCAGCTGTCTAACCGTAAACGTGAGTAGTTCCTAATCTCTACATAAAGTCCTAGAATGCGTTGCTCACTGTGTACGTAACCACACATGCGCAGTAGGGACTCGGAGAACGGGCTGATCCGGAGCGGGGAGCTCCGGAAGGCTGGCAGCCTGTCTGTGCTCCCGGATCTGGGGCAGCAGCGGAGGCGGCTGGGTGACTAGTATATATATATATATATATATATATATATATATATATATATATACACACACACATCCGACGTTTCAGCCAAAAGTTGTGGCCTTTATCAAGAATGGTTCATGATAAAGGCCACAACTTTTGCCGAAATGTCGGATCAATAAAAACACTGAATATTTCTCTTTGCAAAAAGTTCCTGAGAGTGTCCTCTGTCGTCACTGAACTGTATGGAAACCTTTATTATTTGGATGTGTACCCAGGTCTTACAGGAGTTACAGTGAGTACATCTCATAACTGTATATTTATCCTGTGAAAACCTACCTTCTTCCAATATTCTATAGCGACATGCATTTATACTATTTCTGTTATACTTTTTGTAAGGGAATCCAGGCATTCTACTGCTTTTGTTTACTAATTCTGTTGATCGTTGTATTTATATGTATTCCATTTGTCTTTTACTGTTTTATTTACTTATCATTACATTCTCTTATTAAAAAAGGATTTTACAGGAGAGTATTCAAAAGGCAAAAAAATCTAAGAATGCAATATTGCATGGTTATATTTCCCTGTTCATATACAGAAATGCACACATATAAAATGTACTGCAGTTAGTCATTTGTTTTATATAAAATTAATTGTACTTCGTGTTATTACAAAATTTGAATACATAATTATAGACACTTAGTATGATGTTATGAAGACTGATGAAACCTGGGGAATATATAATGTGGTACTGTTGGGGTTCATTAACCCCGAGGAAGTGGAGGTGCAGTCCTTGACATGAGATGCTAACAGTGCACTCTAGACTCTAATTGTCTGGTCTGTCCTGTCTCCCCCCCCCCCCATAGGAAAGTCCATATCCTGCAAACAAATCCCACTGCAGGTTAATATCAGAGACCAGTCTTCATTACGCCATGTCCCATAAAAAACTAAATGAGAAACCTCCATATTGCAGGACCCAGTTGGTCCTATAGCAAGCATCATTAGCTTATTTTTAAATTCGAGACCATGGTACATTGCCAGATAATTTATTCTAAGGAACAGGACATTGAACTGTGTATTTGTTACATAGCAGGACCAAAAGAAGGGATAGATGGGAGAAAAGAGAGGACAGTGGGGCACAGCATTATACAGACCGGAAAGGAGATGTGCAATTGCATATTCTGGGGTCTGTAACTGTATGCATAACCTTAGTTATGAATTTTAAAATAAAAACTTTTAGATTTATATTTCTTTTCACTTCTTTATTCTAGATATATTTATCATCAAAATTGAAGTGTCAGTGGTGTCTCCATTTGTGTGAAAAATCATTTAAGTTGCGTTTAATGGTCAATGTTTTCGTACCAACTGGGAGTCTAAAGGCTTCCGTCTGGAGTTTAAACATTGACCATTAAATTCACCTATGTTCAGTTTTCATAAATCCTTTGTGACAGCTCTTATACTCAGCCAGGGCTTCAGTACAAAACAAAGCATAAGACAGCACTCAGATGATAAATGTATTGTATTTCCAACAGCCAACCAAACTTTTTGGCCAAAGCAGACTTCCATTAGGATTGGATGTAGACTGCTTATTCACTCTGAGTGCTCCCTATTGATTTGTTCTGTATTAAAGCCCAGGCTGAGTACCTTTGTACAGGCCTCACTGGATACTTCTCTGGTACTGAAAGGATTATTACATACTCCTCATTTTGTTTAACCCCTTAAGGACCGGCCATGCACACACAGCCTGCACTCCCTGAAACGGATCCATGTGATCTGAATCAGGGCTCCCCAAATGGCATGCAGCCACGTGGGGAGCACTGAAATTCACAACGGTCCTGGCATGTCATGGGTCCTTATCGCATGTTGGACCTATGATGTGCCAGGACCTAGCATTCAGAGGTTTTAGCCCTTTAAAGGGATAGTAATACTTCATTTTACTTTATTTTATTTTGTAGGCATTAAAAAAAACATGAAGAATGATATAAGTCTTATCTCTCAAACCTTTATGGTTTAAGAGATATTCACAAGCAAAGTTTCCCCTCCCGCCCCTTTTACCTAGTGTAAGCCATCTCTTCTCAGATGTGAATCTGGTTGTATGACCAGACAGATAACAGCAGGGGACAATCTTCTTTGTATGAAAACAATGAAAGCCCTTCCCCCCTTGACAAGTTTTTCAGCTTTTTCCCATATCTTAATTGAAGATTGTCCCTCTCTGCAGTCTATCTGTGCACCTCCCTTCTGATCTGGTTGAACAGGGGGAGGATACTTTGTTTGTGAATATCTCTTAAACCATAAAGGTTTGAGAGATAAGACATATCATTCTCCATGTTTTTTTAATGCCTACAAAATAAAATAAAGTTAAAACGAAGTATTACTATCCCTTTAAGAACCATGCAAAGCATTACTTTTGCAAAGTGTTACACAGCCCTAAAAGGGTTATACGCTAACATCCCTTCTAGAACCACAATGAGGGTTATTCACTAAGGCGTGATAAAGAGGTGATAAAGCGGAGGTGACTTCTCCAGGGACATCACTTCTCCAATTTCTATGTTATTCTATGGATCCAATGCACTAACATTTCTTAAAGGGATAGTAATGTCAGAAAAAAAGTTTTAACTATATGGTAGACACAATTAAAAGAGAGTAATTGCACTTATTCGTATCTCTCAAAGCGTTATGGTTTGAGAGATATAGGAAAATAAAGTTATCTGGTCCCTCCCCTTTATGCTTGACGAGATGTAAAGCTGTTAGAAGCAGATTCTGGTCACTTGACCAGATATGGCTCTTCAGCAGCTCCGATATAACAATATCTAAAGATATTACTTAATTTGGAACGGTCTACAAAGTGTGCCTGGCTTGCAAGCACACTTTGTGGACTGTTCCAATTAAGTATTTATTTCTAAATAGCGTGATTTCAGCTCTGCTGAAGAGCCTCTGTCTGATCAAATGACTGGAATCTGCAGCTGTCAGCTAGATGGCAGACTTGAGTTAAACAGCCAGGAAAAGGTAACTTTAGCAAGTTATATCTCTCAAACCATAAAGATTTGAGAGATAAGACTTACATCGTTGTTAATCTTTTTTTAATGTCTACAATATTAAATCAACTGAAAATTAACCATTACTATCCCTTTAAGTTTAGGAGGCCTTAGTACATTGGCTACATAGAATAACATAGGAACTGGAGAATGAATATCACTGCAGAAGTCAACTCGCTTTATCACCTCTTTATCACGCCTTAGTGCATATCCCCCAATATTTTTCATATCCAGTAGTGAAGTAGTTTTAGAAAGAATACGTTCCGAAAAGAAAGTTGAATATTTTACTAAAACATCTGTGCATATAAACCAATTAAGGAAATATGGGTTTTCATGCTGATCCGTGAGCCATTTTGCCAGAATGAAGTACATTTGCACACAACTATTATCAGAATTAGAAATATGTATGTAAGTGGAGCTGTAAGAAATAAATCTGCAGGTACAATATGCTCAACATGATTTATGAAATCGTTTTTCTTACACTACAGGAGTTACATAAATATGGTGGATTAAATTACATTAAAGAGTCTCCATTTAATTCAGTAAATTTTTAATCTCACCGATAGTTGCAATTACAGTGCAGTCGGAATACAAATGTCAAACGTTTTAAATCTTCAATTACGTTTTAAAAAGAATTTAAAGTTTAGTTAAATATGGTTGTTCTGATCGATACCTGTACACTGTGTTGTCCCAAGCCTCCAGAGTTCCACTAAGGTCTTGGGGGTGGAAGTGTCGGAACGATGCGATCCATATCAAAAATGAAGGGTGCCAACTGGGATGCATTTGATTGGGAGGAGGGGAAGTGGGGTTTGCGCTTAAAATGGGCGGAGAGTGGGAAGAACAAGGAGGAGAGTGACCGGAACTAGCAGTGAAGTGGGCGGAGTTACCATGGAACTCCCTGATCCCTAAGAATCAGTCTTTGTCCCTGAAGACCTGATAGTGAAGTATAAAAAAAGTCTCTATGGATCTGATCTCAGTGCAGCCCTGAAATATGCATATATCATATGTGTCCCCAGTTAACCTTTTGCATGCCAGAGGGGTAGCCAGCTCATTGCTTTGACTTCTCCAGTGATATCACTTCTCCAGTTCCTATGTTGTTCTATGGAGCCAATTAAATACGATCTCTCCAACTTTGGAGATCTTAGTGCATAGGCTCCATAGAGTAAAATAGGAACTGGAGAAGTGATATCACTCGAGAATACATTATCACCTCTTTATCACACCTTACTGCATAACCTGTAGAAATAAGTGGCAATTTGTTTAACCCCTTAAGACTGGGCTGACCACGGAGTTTTCCCCTAGAACACCAGGGCCATTTTATTTGGAGAGCTGGCACATGTGAGAGATCACATGTACCGCCTCACCAAGAGAGGCTGAAGCTGACTGCTCTGGTCTTGAAGCAGTCAGTTTTAGACTCCCCACATGATTACAGCACGCCCACAGGTGCGCTTTGATAAAAAAAGAACTCATGACATTCCAGGACCATCACCAGTACTTAACAGACTGACAGTCGTGACGGTCCTGGCATGTTTACAGTCCCAAAGAGGTTAAAGGATCAGTAAAGTTTTACTGCAAAACACATACTATGGGGGTTATGCAGTAAGGTGTGATAAAGAGGTAATAACGTATTCTCGAGTGATATCACTTCTACAGTTCCTATTTTATTATATGGAGCCTATGCACTAAGATCTCCAAAGTTGGAGAGATCTTATTTAATTGGCTCCATAGAACAACATAGGAACTGGAGAAGTGATATCACTGGAGAAGTCAAAGCAATGAGCTGGCTACCCCTCTGGCATGCAAAAGGTTAACTGGGGACACATATGATATATGCATATTTCAGGGCTGCACCGAGATCAGATCCATAGAGACTTTTTTTATACTTCACTATCAGGTCTTCAGGGACAGAGACTGATTCTTAGGGATCAGGGAGTTCCATGGTAACTCCGCCCACTTCTCTGCTAGTTCCAGTCACTCTCCTCCCTGTTCTTCCCACTCTCCGCCCATTTTAAGCGCAAACCCCACTTCCCCTCCTCCCAATCAAACGCACCCCAGTTGGCACCCTTCACTTTTTGATATAGATCACATCGTTCCGACACTTCCACCCCCAAGACCTTAGTGGAACTCTGGAGGCTTAGGACAACACAGTGTACAGGTATGGATCAGAACAACCATATTTGACCCCAGTTAAAGGGGAGGTCTGCACAGTCTACATTATGGTGCAGTCAATTTGCTGTAGAATAGCTCTCTCCTACAGGCGTAGCCGACCACTGGCATTCCAGCTGATGGAGACTACAACTTTCATCATCCCCCACCAGCCATTGGATGATGGAAGCTGTAGTCTCCAGCAGCTGGGGTTGCCTACCCTTATCTTAATGCTTCTACCAGACGGAGAATAGTTTCCCTTTAAAGGGGAAGTCTCCCCCCAACAATTAGCCATCTAGCGATAAGCTTAACAATAGTACTATAACCCAGCATAATTACAGCGTTACTGAGAAATCCTACTTGTGCCGAGACTGATGCCCAGGCAACAGCGCAGACATCTTTGCTTACAGACATCAGCGCCTGCGCTGTTAGTCCCGGTCTCCTCTAGGAGGCATTACATGGTACCTCTAGGTACCAGAAGGGACTGACGGTGCAGACGCACAGATTCCTCTAAAGTGCTGTTTCCTGGCCGTCAATCTCTGCACAAATAGGATTTCTCAGTAATGCTGTAATTATGCTGGCTAATAGTACTATTGTTAAGCTTATCGCTAGATGGCTACTTGTTGGTGTCAGACTTTATTTGGGGTGATAGTTCCCCTTTAACCAAATTAAGAATCACACATTCATATAGATCTTGTTTCTACTGTAAAAAAATGTAAAGTTCAGTTACATTTAAGTAATGCAAAACTCTCCCTAAATGTAATTTTCCGCACATTTTGCCAATTCATTCAAACCATAATTGTGCCTGTTTGCTATGCAGCTGAAGCAAATTGTGGTTTGCTCCCTGATAGCATAGTGGCAGCTGCAGTTCATGATTTACTGAGGAACACCTGCACAATATCCGCAATCTGCAGAGCATAATTCTGAAAGCATTATGCATGTTATCATAAATACATGTATAAACTATTACATACTGATTTACTGCCACAACAAATATTGCCTTGACTTGATGCAGCTAATAATGGACAAAGTACAGCAATACCATGCTGATATGAAAACATAATGAGATTGACTTTGCATTAAATTAATTGTATTTTTCATGAAGTACTAGTTGAACTGGCTGTTATGAGCAGTGCTAAGACAATCATCACATTAAGGGCAGCTCTGTGGAGTAAAGACAATGGTGTAATCCTGTGGAACCATGACAGTGCTCTGTAGTGAACCAATAATTGATTTAAAGAAAAAGTAAATGATTATGTTAAACATCTTTTCATTGTACAGTTTGCAATTTAACAGTATGACTGATCTAAGACATGGTTAAAAATGCTACATTTAAGCAATTAAGAATATTTTATTATACCCCTCCATCCAATTTTCACAATATCTGCCCTTCTCATTTGAAATGAATGGCTTGCCGACTGACCGTGGGAGTTGAGGTTACCATGGCAATACTACTCAGCAACCTTCTGATTGACTTACTTCTCTGTGTGCAGGGCCAAATTTCCCAATAGGTAAAGTAGGCAACTGCCTGCTCCAAATATTGAGGGGGCCCTTCAACTGTGCTGGTCACACCCACATTCTGGATTATGGGTGTGTCCAGAGAAATTTCATTCGTCGTATACCCCTTTAAAGGCTATTTAACTCCTTGGATCTAGAGAGATCTCCAACAAACTGTGGAGCAATGGGATGGAGATATCTCAAGCAACTAAGGGCTTAAAGCTTTTTCATTGTTGCTTGTTTTAGGCCAGGTGTGTTTTCTGAAGCAGCAAACAACAGATGGGATTAGGGCGGGGTCATGTGAGAAGTGTGGGTGTGGCCATTGGCAGAGCTAAAGACGAATAGGGTGCTTTCCCTAGCAGTGCCTGGTATATAAATCTTCCCTGTCTGTGTGTGTAAGCACAGTAAATCACAGTTTCTCAGCCCTCGGTCAAGTACCCCTAAAAGTATAAACATTTCCATAAGTACCCAAACACCTACATTACATGTACAAACTAGTAAAACCCCATCATCGTAGCTGGGAACTCTCTTGATTTGCCCAGGTGACTTGGGTTTTCACTGCTGATTACCGGATCTCTAGGGCAGAGGATGAATCTCCAGATGTATGGAGTTTCTAATGAATCTCCGCCTACTTCTGTTCCTTCCTAGTCTGTTCCTCCCACTCCCGCCCACTTTTCCTCCATACCCACCCTGTTCCTCATACTTTTTACATGTTTATGAAGCCTCACACCCACTTACAATTAAGCCCCACACATTTTTTCCACGAATTGCGTTATTTAACTCCCCTAGCATGTTCCCAGGTATGCCCATAATGTACATTCTTTCACAGACACACACATACATACAGACACACACACACACACCCCTACATTAATAAATATTCTCAGTCACATACTCACAGACACACACACCTACATTAATAAATATTCCCACACCAAGACACACATTCACACGCACACCTACGTTCATATTTTCACACACATGCGCTCACACACTCTCACTCTGTCACACATTCACGCATTCCACACACAAACTTGCACACACACACTCACACAGCTTTGATTTTTATTCACACCAATTTTTATTTTTCAGCCAGCAGCTCTCTATTGAGGTTCACATCTCTTTATAGGTTCAACCCTTTGAGTGCCAGAGAGGTATCCAATGCATTGCAATGCCTACATTAATTTATAGCAAAACGATGACGTTCATTTAGGAGAATGTGCTGTACCATTAATTTAGGAGCATTTACTAACTAGTGCTGTTAATTTAGGAGCATGTAATAACTGTGATGTTAATTTAGGAGCATGTACTAACTGTGCTGATTATTTTAGGAGAATGTACTAACTGTGATGTTAATTTAGGAGCATGTAATAACTGTGCTATTAATTTAGGAGCATGTACTAACTGTGCCGTTTATTTAGGTGCATGTGCTAACTGTGCCATTATTTTAGGAGAATGTACCAACTGAGCTGTTAATTTAGGATCAATAACTGTGCCATTCATTTTGAAGGATATAATAATTTTGCCTTTAATTTAGGAGCATTTGCTAACTGCGCCATTCATTTAGGAGGGTGTTCACACTGTGCCGTTAATTTAGGAGGATGAGTTAACTGTGCAGTTAATTTAGGAGGATGAGTTAACTGTGCAGTTAATTTAGGAGGGTGTCCTACCTGTGCTGTTAATTTAGGAGGATGTCCTAACTGTGCCATTAATTTAGGAGGGTATCCTAACTGTGCAGTTAATTTAGGAGGATGTGTTAACTGTGCATTTAATTTAGGAGGATGTACTAACTGTGCCATTAATTTAGGAGGGTATCCTAACTGTGCAGTTAATTTAGGAGGATGTACTAACTGTGCCATTAATTTAGGAGGGTATCCTAACTGTGCAGTTAATTTAGGAGCATGTGCTAACTGCGCCATTCATTTAGGAGGATGTATTAACTGCACCGTTAAATTCATAGTATGTGTTAACTGTGCCATTAATTTAGGAGCATGTTCTATTGAGCAACAAGGCATCAGTGTTAGTGTCTTGCATCAAAACGTGAGAAATTGAAAATATCAGATATATTTATAGCTTCCCGAATATAGCCAATGTTCCACTTTCTTGCATTCCATCCAATGCATTCTAACAGAAGGCCAGCACAAAAACAAATTAGCATATATTGCCACACACTGCCGCCAAGAAATTAAAATTAATTTATAGAAAAGCAAAGTATACTAATGGCAAGTACAAACTTTTTACTTCTCTTTAAAATTAAATAAACTAACGTTAAGATGGCACGTCAACTTAAAGGGATAGTAATACTTCGTTTTATCTTTATTTTATTTTGTAGGCATTAAAAAAACTTAAAGAACTATATAAGGCTTATTATTAAGAGATATTCACAAGCAAAGTTTCCCCTCCTGCCCCTTTTACCTAGTGTAAGCCATCTCTTCTCAGATGTGGAATCCAGTCCATAGACCAGACAGATAACAGCAGTGGACAATCTTCTTCCTATGAGAACAATGAAAGCCCTGTCCCACTTGACAAGTTTTTCAGGTTTTTCCCTTATCTTAATTGAAGATTGTCCCTCTCTAAAGTCTACTGGGCACCTCCCTTCTGATCTGGCTGAACAGTGTTACATCAGTAAAAGCGGCTACAACTCTGGCAGAATTGAAATAACACTCTCCAAGGTCCAAATACTATGATGATTAATTAGAGCTGATTTTATTACGAAACATTACTATCCCTTTAAAATTGATTGAGGGTTAGAAAGGTCAGGGACAGCAATAGCAGATACCCAGCCCCCCAGAGTCTTATACAGGAATTTACAGAGGGGCAATTCTACAATTCAGCTGCACCATGGGGGGGCAGAGGGCATGAGCAATGCAAAGTTTATTTAGTTTTTTAACCCCTTGAATGCTAAAGTGGAGTCCTCTCTAGCACTCAATGAGTTAACCCTTTGAGAGCCAGAGGGGTACGCAACGCATTGCTTTGCAATGCGTTGCATACCCATCTGGCACTGAAAGGGTTAAAGACCTGACTGACATGAGCATCACTGTCCGTCCAATCAGAACCTGAGCAGCACAATCATAGTTCTGTTTCCTCCAATCTCTTTACCTTCTCATTGGTGCTGTGATAAGGGCAGAGAGAGATAAGGGAAAAGAAAGGCCATTCTTGATAAATTCTCAGCTGGAGCCTCTAAGGTACACACTACAATGGATAATTAATTTCAAGAGAGACAAAAGGAGCAAGCGATCAGCTCTTAGCATAGTAAGATAAATGGAAGAAATAAAATTAGGCTGCGAAAGGACATTTTCTTGCTTGTCTGCATTAAACTATACATTTGATCACGAACTCCCTATTGCCTATATTATATATTTCAAACTCCAGAAGTGGATCTTGCATTGCAAGCTTGTATAACAGTCAGTGGAGAAAGGGGGATTAAAATATTGTATTTGTATACCTATAAAGGCCTGTTTGCAGAAAGCAAAAATGAGCAATTTTGGAACAAAACAAACTGCACCATAAGGTCCAATAATAATTCACTAAATTTCTATCAATTTAAATGGGGCCTTTAACATGTTAAGCACTAGAGAGGTTGCCACATCTCAGACATTCAAGGGACTAAAAGTCCCATTTAAATCGATGGAAACTTTAATTTATTCAGTGAGACACAATACACTTATCAATACTAAGACATCTTTCACACGGTTACAGAACAGTTGCAGCCCCCAGCAACAGTTCTGTCACTCATATAACGTCTCTCGCCTAATGCCTTCCAGTGACCATCCAGATGCAGAAGAGTCGTGAATTACAACGGCCCAAGTGGGCTCCCATGGGGGTCATCCATTCAATGGAGGTTGTGATGAACATTGAAACAAAGTAGACCTTCCTTACTGCAACTTTACTGTGATCCTAAGGGAATGCACAGGAAATTTGGTGCGTTCTGGTGAGGCAATAGTCACCCATGTGAAAGGCTCCATACCCAGGGGAGGGCTGGCCTGGGGGGCAGGGGGGCAATTGCCTCCTGGCTGGCCATGTGTCTGGGCCGGTGGGCCAGTGCCTCACTCAATCTCCCACTTGCTGCTGTAAATGGAACTACACTAGTGATACCACAGAACTTATGAAATTAATCTATATGCAAGTGATACCGCAGAGCTACAATCCAAACATAGCTGCACACGTAGCACAATCCATTTCCCTTGCAAGCTCTATGGCATCACTATTCTACTTTTACTTAACCCTTTGAGTGCCAGAGGGGTACACAACGCATTGAAAAAGCAATGTGTTGTGTACAGGGTTAAATTGTAAGCACTGTAGTATCACTAATGTAGCCCCATCTCAACAGTAAGCTCTGTGGTATCACTTGCTTTAATTCACAGCATTAAGGACAATTTTAAAATTAAGGAAACAGGGGTGGGCTGGGACAATGGGCTTGGACGATAGTAGATAGGGGCCAGGCTGGGACAATGGGCTTGGACGATAGTAGATAGGGGCCACTTAATTGTATTTGCCCCCTGGGCCGTATGTTGCCAGCCCTCCCCTGTCCATACCCCAGCGTAGGATCCTTCACAATAGGCAAAAGATCCAAAGCTCTTATGGTGGAAATTCTTCAGTTTGGAGATCTTAGTGCATAGGCTCCATAGAATGACATAGGAACTGGAGAAGTGATATCACTGGAGAAATCATCTCCACTTTATCACCTCTTTATCACCACTTAGTGAATCTCCCCCTTGTGTACCTGCTGTGTAGTGCTCCCATGACTTGTAGCAATGGAATAGTATAAACCATCCAAATGAATCCACACGATTGAACAGGGCACATACCGTAAGAATAAAATGAGTTTATTAAGCACATAAAGAGATGTGCAAGAAAGTGTCACATTCATTATTTAACTCTGAGTGCCCAAGGGATATGCAAAGCATTGTGTTGTGTACCCCTCTGGCTTGCAAAGAGTTATAATGTAGTATTGATGGAAATAATAAATAGTAAATAATCAATTTTACAGCTAAATAAAAAAGTCACCAAATGAGCAACATGAACTATTTAAAGGGAAAGTAATACTTTGTTGTAAAAATGTCTAACAGTATAGATATTAACAAGAGAAGTAGAATATCCTAACTCCCTTCTCTCAAACCTTTATAATTTGAGAGATCGTAGCTTTTAAAGTTCCCCCCTCCCTCCCCTTTCACAGCCATCAGGCTCTAGCTGACAGAGGCAGATCCTGGTCCTGGGACCGGCGGAGGCTCTTCAGCAGAGCCGAGATAGTGCTACTTAAAATTACTTAATTCAATGGAACAGTCTGGTTTGCAAGCACACTTTGTAGTCCGTTCCAATGAACATACCTGGTAACTTTTGAAACAGGGCTACCTGGAGGGTAACCCTGTCGGTACCCAGGGGGAGAAAAATGACACAAATCACGTCATAAAAGGGGCGGGGCTTAGTTGCGGGGGGGGGCAGGGAAAAAAAAACACAAAAACCCCCTGCAAAATGGATGTAAGCGGGCGGGGAGTGGGAGGAACCGGGCGGGATGGAGCACAAGTGGGCAGAGTTTCTACTTAAACTCTGCCCACCCGGTGATTCACACATTGCCCCGGAGACCCGGTAATTCACTTTGAAATCCGGAGTCTCCGGGGCAAAACCGGAGAGTTCCCAGGTATGCCAATGAAGTATTTCTTTTTAGATATCACTATTTCAGCCGGTCTCTTGTTAATATCTACACTATTAGGTGTTTTTAACAACAAAGTATTACTATCCATTTAACACAAAAAATTCATAAGAGTACATTCTTAAATCACAGAATCCAAAGGACCATTTCCACATCTGTAAAGACATCAATGTAATGAATATAATCTGCTACACACTAATTTAACATTAACTCGTCTGAGACACTAAAAGAGTGTTGCTGACCAAAGCGATTTTAGGTGTGATTGAACCACTGCTAGTTATTTTCGTTTCACAGATTTGTTTATATAACAGGTTTAAGGTTTAATGCGTTCTATATTTGTATCTTGTTACTATGCATTTTGCTTGATTTTTTTTTTACTTCTGGGTCCTGTAATGTCTTTAAAAATCTGTATTAAAACCCTAATTACATCCTGTATTTTTTTTTTCCTAAAATGTGCTAAAAATTGGCATTGCAATATTTTGCTATGTTGTGGTAAGCATCAGTTAAAGGGTGCTACCTTAAGTTAACCCTTTGAGTGCCAGAGGCACTCAAAGGGTTAAAGGAGAGTTAACCCTGCGTAATAATAACCCACACTAACCTTACCTTACTATCGTCAGAAAATCCGAATATCCCTATGAATTTATCCCTTGCTCCTTATTTCAAGAGATAACACATTACGTCGGTTCTGGATGTCTTATTGATGGAGAAGCACAAGAGAGCTACTAAAAGGACCACAGGGTGTAAATGTCTCCCACTGCACATGCAGAGGAGGGCTGGCAACTTGTGGCTTGGGTGAGCCACTACAAGCAAGTGGCACATTTCTACTATTGTTCCAATCCAATGTCCCAGCCCACCCCTATTGTTCATTGTAAAATTGGCATACATGTTGTGAAGTAAGGCAAGTGATACCACATAGCTTACAGTTGAAATGGGGCTACACTAGTGATACTATAGAGCTTACAATGTAAGTAAAGCTACACTAGTGATACGATAAAGATTACAATGTAAGTAAAGCTACACTAGTAATACGATAGAGCTTACAATGTAAGTAAAGCTACACTAGTGATACTATAGAGATTACAACGTAAGTAAAGCTACACTAGTGATACGATAGAGCTTACAATGTAAGTAAAGCTACACAAGTGATACAATAGAGATTACAATGTAAGTAAAAGTTACACTAGTGATACAATAGAGTTTACAATGTAAATAAAGCTACACTAGTGATACGATAGAGATTACAATGTAAGTAAAGCTACACTAGTGATACGATAGAGATTACAATGGAAGTAAAACTACGCTAGTGATACGATAGAGATTACAATGTAAGTAAAGCTACACTAGTGATACAATAGAGATTACAATGTAAGTAAAGCTACGCTAGTGATACGATAGAGATTACAATGTAGGTAAAGGTACACTAGTGATACGATAGAGATTACAATGTAAGTAAAAGTTACACTAGTGATACGATAGAGATTACAATGTAGGTAAAGGTACACTAGTGATACGATAGAGATCACAATGTAAGTAAAAGTTACACTAGTGATACGATAGCGCTTACAATGTAAGTAAAGCTACACTAGTGATACGATAGAGATTACAATGTAAGTAAAAGTTACACTAGTGATACGATAGAGATTACAATGTAAGTAAAGCTACACTAGTTATATGATAGAGATTACAATGTAAGTAAAGCTACACTAGTGATACGATAGCGCTTACAATGTAAGTAAAGCTACACTAGTGATACGATAGAGATTACAATGTAAGTAAAAGTTACACTAGTGATACGATAGAGATTACAATGTAAGTAAAGCTACACTAGTTATATGATAGAGATTACAATGTAAGTAAAAGTTACACTAGTGATACGATAGAGATTACAATGTAAGTAAAGCTACACTAGTGATACAATAGAGTTTACAATGTGAGTAAAGCTACACTAGTGATACGATAGAGATTATAATGTATGTAAAGGTACACTAGTGATACGCTAGAGATTATAATGTGAGTAAAGCTACACTAGTGATACGATAGAGATTACAATGTAAGTAAAGCAACACTAGTGATACGATAGAGATTACAATGTAAGTAAAGCTACACTAGTGATACGCTAGAGTTTACAATGTGAGTAAAGCTACACTAGTGATACGATAGAGATTATAATGTAAGTAAAGCTACACTAGTGATACGATAGAGATTATAATGTATGTAAAGGTACACTAGTGATACGCTAGAGATTATAATGTATGTAAAGCTACACTAGTGATACGATAGAGATTATAATGTAAGTAAAGCTACACTAGTGATACGATAGAGATTATAATGTACATAAAGCTACACTAGTGATACCATAGAGCTTACCAGGGATATGGGTTATTCTCCTAGTTTAGCTGCACTTGGACTGTAGCTCTATGGTATCATTGGTGTAGTTCCATTTCTGTTGTAAGCTCTGTGGTATCACTAATGTAGATACATTTACAGCAGCAAGCAGGAGATTGAATGAAGCTGTGGCCCACCGGTCCAGACAGATGACCAGCCCAGTGGGCAATTTCCCTCCTGCCCCCCAGGCCAGCCCTCCCCTGTGCACATGTTTGTCTTAATCATATAAGGACAAGAGGAGTGTACAAAACATTGCTTTGTACCCCAGTGGCACTCAAAGGGTTAAAATGTTAAATGAGCCTATACACATTGTCTATTCTGAAAGTCATTAGCAGGAACACAAGACAAAAACTCCTCCTACTACGCATGGTTATTTTAACCGTATAAGGACCAGAGGAGTGTGCAACGCATTGCTTAGCAATGTTTCCCACACCCCACTGGTCCTTAAAGTGATAGTAATATTTCACAAAAACAGCAGCTCCAATTAATCTTCATAGTATTTGAGCCATAGAGAGTGTTATTTCATTACTGTCAGAGTAATTGAATGATAAAGTTTCCCCGTCCCGCCCCTTTTACCTAGTGTAAGCACCTCCCCTCAGATGTGGAATCTGGTCCACAGACCAGACAGTTCACAGCAAGGGACAATCTGCTTACTGTGATCATAAGGAAAACACTGCCCCCTTGACAAGTTTTTCAGGTTTTTCCTCATGCTCACTGACGATTGTGCCTCTCTGCGAGCCATCTGGACACCACCTTTCTGTTCTGAGCTGAGCAGTGTTATGTCAGTAAAAGGGGCGAGAGGAGGATAATTTATCATTCAATTACTCTTGAACTACAACTCTGACAGTACTGAAATAACACTCTCCATGGCCCAAATACTATGAAGATTAATCGGAGCTGCTTTTATTGTGAAACTTTACTATCCCTTTAAAAGTTAAGTAGCCCTATACACTCTGCCAGCAAGACTGTGCAGATGGTGGCAGCAAGGGACAATAAGGAATAACCTGTCAAGGGGGCAGGGTTTTCCTTATGCTCTCAGTAAGTAGATTGTCCCTTGCTGTGAATTGTTCAGTCATGTGACCAGATTCCACATCTGAGGGGAGGCAGGTTACACTAGTTAAAAGGGACAGAAGGGGGGCACTTTATAATTCAGTTACTTTGGAACTACACATCGTAGAGAATGATAATAGCACACCACTCTACATGGTCCAAAACTATAAAGAATAATTGGAGCTACATTTATTTTGAAACATTACTATCCGTTTAAAGGGATAGTAATACTTTGTTTTATCTTTATTTTATTTTGTAGGCATTAAAAAAATATGAAGACTGATATGTCTTATCTCTCAAACCTTTATGGTTTAAGAGATATTCACAAACAAAGTCCCCCCCCCCCCCTGTTCAGCCAGTTCAGTAGGGAGGTGCCCAGGTAGACTGCAGAGAGGGACAATCTTCAATTAAGATAAGGGAAAAAGCTGAAAAACTTGTCAAGGGGGGAAGGGCTTTCATTGTTCTCATAGGAAGAAGATTGTCCCCTGCTGTTATGTCTGGTCTTACAACCAGATTCCCATCTGAGAAGAGATGGCTTACACTAGATAAAAGGGGCGGGAGGGGGAACTTTGCTTGTGAATATCTCTCAAATCATAAAGGTTTGAGAGATAAGACTTATATCATTCTTCATATTTTTTTAATGCCTACAAAATAAAATAAAGTTAAAACGAAGTATTACTATCCCTTTAAATCAATGGCTGGACCAAATGGACATCAGGAAATCATATTTGGCTGAAGCCCAAATGGGCCAGCAAGTAATCAACCTTGCACCATGTCCCCCACTAACATGATTGCTGGAGGAACACAGGAATAGTGCAGGTAATTAAAACTGGGCTTCTTAGCTTCAAGCAACTGTGAGAGCTTAGCTTTATACTACATTCTGTATTGTTTGAATTAATTGTCCCAGTTGTATTAACAAAGAAAGAGATGAGTGGATTTTAACAAATGAAAATATCTATTCGTTTTTTGATCCAGCAGACCTTTTATGAATACACCTTGTAATTTTAAATTCAAAATCATGCCTTATTAATCAACAAAGCATATCTGAAGGAGGTTACTAAGAAAGGTTTTATAATTTGGACAGTGTGCCAGACTTTGACAAAGCACCAAAGGAACAGGTCATTAGTTACCTAATGCCATAAATCAAAGACATCCAGTTTCTTAAGCAATGACAAATTATGCTTAGGATGAAAATATTTTATAAATTATAAAAAGGTACAGCTCAGTGAAACTCCAGCTATAATTTAACTAGTTTGCAGTTTGTAAAAATTACCATGTTAAAAGAGCAGAAAACTTTTATTATAAAACACGTATTTTTTTCATACCAAGTGAGACAAGGGGGGAGATAAACTACAGTAAAATCTCAGGTATAATACGCGCTTGCGCTTGTGTATAATACGCAGGTGTATATTATGCCTAAGATTTTAGGGGAAAACAAGGGTGCCTATGTATAATACTCACCCTTGTTTTCTCCCTTACTACAAAAAAAATATAGTGTTAGCAGACCTCTTCCCTCCCTCCCCGGCGCTCCGCTTTGAAGATAAACCTTACTTTTGTGCAAGTGAACTGCCGAAGAGAAGGCAAAACTTTTTGCACTTGCCACCCTGCCATCCGCTTCCTTCAACTGGGCTTATAGGACCTTCCTCCTCCAGCCAATAGTAATGCCCTGTGTATCAGGGCTGTGTATCAGGGCATTACCATTGGCTGGAGTTGGAAGGTCCTATAAGCCCAATTGAAGGAAGCGGGCGGCAGGGTGGCAAGTGCAAGAAGTTTTGCCTTCTCTTCGGCAGTTCACTTGCACAAAAGTAAGGTTTATCTTCAAAGCGGAGCGCCGGGGAGGGAGGGAAGAAGTCTGCTAACACTATATTTTTTTAATTGTAAAAACTCTTGTGTATAATACGCACCCCCCACTTCACATAAGGTGAAGTGGGGTAAAATTGTGCGTATTATACCCAAGATTTTATGGTAAGCGGTGATAAAGTAGAGATGACTTCTCCAGTTTATCACTTCTCCAATTCCTATGTTATTCTTTGGAGCCTATGCACTAAAATGTCTTCAGCTTTAGAGATCTTAGTGTACAGGTTTCTATAGAATAACATAGGAACTGGAGAAGTGATATCACTGGAGAAGTCATCTCCATTTTATCACCGCTTAGGCTGGGATTCATCAAACTGCGGGAAGAGCAGCATATCAAATACGCTGCTCTTCACCACGATCATTGATGGATACCTTCTTCGGGTATTCATCATTGATTTTGCGTGTTTCCCTGCTTTGCGTATGTGAAACAGGGAAAATTGCATAAATTGGTCAGTCATGGGGAAAACACACGTATACGCATAAGCGAAAATGTGTATGTGTGTGTTCGCCCCATGTATTCAAATGGGATGTGCCAGCTTGAAGCTAGCGGATCACATTTGCGGATCTATCTGGCCATCTCTTATTGAAGAATTAGCAATGGTCAGATACAATCAGAAAGATGCTGAACGGGCAAATGGTTAATGCGCTGAGAAATCCTCTGATTTTCCTGCATATTAATCCATTCGCACCTTGATGAATCCAGGCCTTAGTGACTCTCCCCCATTGAAACTTCCACTGCTGGGAGATTTTTAGACTGCAGATCTAATGTGGTTTCCAGGCTGTGATTCTTCCTTCCTCCCTTACTATATGAAGAGATGTAGTCTATGACTCATGCTTCTCCATAGAGTGATATATAAAATTAAAAAAAAAGACATTTGGATTTTCAACAAAAAAAAATATGCTGGAGATATATTAATGAAAAAAGTATTCTTGTTTTATTCCACAGAAAGCCATGTAAGTGTGTGTGTGTGTGTGTGTGTGTTGGGGGGTTTAAAGGGATAGTAATGTGTACAATGAAGTAGATCTCTGAGTTCTGCTCTATGTTTAAAGGAACAGTAAACTTTTTTTATGACAAACTGCTATAAATTTTGAATAAAACATCTGACAGCAATGGGAGTGACCTTGTTTTATTCAGCAGGAAAAGATCTATAAAATATGTGTTTTCATAAAAAAAAGTTTACTGCTCCTTTAATAACTTACTTTTATGTAGTTCAAAAGATATTAAATGCAGAAAGATCCCCCTACCGCCCCTTCTGGCAGCGTCACACTTCCTCCAACTTCCTGGTCCAGATGGAGAGCGGCGAGGGACAAACTTCAGTAAGCAAACAAGAGTCCTGCCTTCCTTCGTCAA